>LPNX010468600.1:0-218416 GCA_001517045.1 Pseudotsuga menziesii
CCATCAATCACAAATAGCTTTTTTCAAAGGAAATTTTAGAGTTGATGCCAACTTCTCAATCTTCAACCTAAGTCCTCCTTCTGGAAGAGGAGTGAACTTGTTGAAGAGTGGAGTTATAAGAATAGGATATAAAGACATCATCACTAGTGATAGTATAAGCATAAAGGCCCAAAGGTATATTGCTAGATATGGACCTCCTTTTTGTACAATTACAATCATTGCTGCAACAATCGGTGGCCCAAGTAAAACCGAGAGGCCCAGACCCACAACCATATCTCTGAGGAAAAGCCAAATAGTTTGTTTATTGAATCCATGCCGAGACTCGATGACAAAAGTTGAATATAATGAAAACGGCAGATCTATCAACTAAGACCAAAGAGTAACAGCTGCCAAAAATGTGAGTGTATACCATAGCACATTCACAGATTCTAAGGTAATTTAGTCATTTGAACAGTTCATTGATCGTATGAGATTGCTCTGTGAAGTTCGTGCCTTCAAAAATAGATACATTGTGGAGATTGCTATTCATTGTGGAGATTGCTATTCATTGTTGTTGATGTGCTCAAACCTCCGAACACTCTGCCCCCAATGCTTCACTTTCTGCATTTTTCATAAGTTCTGCTAGTGGAACAAGTCAGCTCGCTGAGCCCCACTTCCCTGCAAGTTATGCATTTAATAGAATGGAATTAAGAGAGACTTCACTATATGGATGATCATTCACACAATTACCAGTAGCTATTGACCTTAAAAAAGGAAACCGCTGATGTATTAGGACTCTTTCATCTTTATTGACGGGGTAGAATGAATTATTAAACTGATCTGACAAATCCATCATTGATGAATCTTCTCCCAAGCCAGCTTTGGAATCTAATCTGGGCTTATATGAGGCATTCGAATCTTCAAGATTCTCCTTGTTTGACTCATTAACAGCACCCAAACCATGAAGGCTCTTTTCATTCCTAGGGATCACTTCAACGTGACCATTTAGGTCAAGGCCTCCTTCAGGAACACTGCGTAATGGAAAATTCTTCACTTCATCTGGGGGTGACATGTATTTGTCTTTCATTTGCTGTACACATGCTTGCATTCCTTCTAGTTTGGCTTTGAGTTTTGCTACTTCTTTTTCCTTCTTTAGCAGCTCTCTTTGAGCGGCTTCTTTCTCCTTGTCCTTCAACTGATTCTCGAGTTGAAGTTTTAAAATATACTCATCCATGACTGCGATGCGAGCACCTAAGAGTGTAGAGGCAATATCTTTAGGGTTGAGTTTCTCCTTTGAAGGAGAATTGGAGCATCGGACAATGCACTTGGCTTTAGCACCATATTCTAGGGTACCAATAATCTTGTGTATATCTCGCGGATCAGGACTAGCACAGAGGGCCATCAGAATTTTGGACCCATCATCCTCAAAAGAATCCTGGAGAAGCATAGTGAGCTTGCTGTCTCTGAATGGAATATGGAAATTGCCATTTGCAATGGCCTCAACAACCCGCTTTAGTGCAACATTTCCTTGATTAATCTGCCAGTCTGTCATTGAAATTCAATATGCTACCAATTTGGAAAAAACGCTGCTAGTTGTCAGAATTCACCCTGTAACACATACTCTGTTGCACATATATGGGTTCTTATTTGATAAATGGAAATTTTGATGACTTCAGGTAATCAAGGGAGTCATAAGGGCAAGCAATAAATCATAAAACATAAAACAAAGTAAAATTAAAAGAACAAAAACCAATCCAAATCAAAAAATTTGAAAATAAGCAGTAGGAACAACCCTGGAGATAACAGTGAGTATATTTAAAGAATTCATGCAGAGGAGGGCGCGCATATTGCGTTGGGATTTGTGCCAAGTAAGGTTCATTTATCATGGAGGTTACACTTGCCAAGGCGCACTTGTCTAGGCACATAGTGGTAGGAGTTACACTCTACTCCTGGCAGCAAGGCAGTTTCTGACAGCACTGATTAGAAATGGGACACATCTCTCTTGGCTATTCTTGGTCTCCATTTTGCAACCCCTTCTTCTTTCTCACTCTTTAAAGAGAGGAGGGCCCATTGCTGTAGAACAGAGTTAGCAAGTCAACGTTTGCTTTCAATTGAGTGAGCTCTGTGGGAAGCTGTGTCATATCAGCGGCGGCGGTAACATTTCTTGTTTAATAGTTATATGATAAGAATTTCATTGCTGCTAACATTTATAGCATGTTGTTTTTGGCCAGAACTCATCTTTTTTAGATCCAACTGCTAGTTAGTTGTTGTTTTGAATCAAGCACATGATATGCTGTGTCTTCACTTTTGAACAGTCAATCCTAAATTCTGTAGTTGCAGATCTAATAGTTTTGGTAGGTGTTTAAATATCTGTTTATTTCTTCTGTAGGATTTATTTCTGTTGAGTGCAGACCTGTTAATCATGTGTTAGAAACTGGAGTGATATCAGTGTCGTGCATTTAAATCTTCCAGTGAATCATTGCATGTATGACACTATTTTGTGTGAGAGTTGTTCTGAGATAGGCACTTGGACTGTGAGAAGTTTGAGAGTGAGATGTTGATGATATTCTAGTAAGTGGAGTGTTGTTATTTGTCTCAGAGAAGTGATCTGTACCAGAGCGGTGATCTACACCTGTGAGAGGTTGTTGATCTGAAATCTTTTCACTTGATTTGTCGTTTGAGTTTTTTTTGTTCGTAAATCTACAGGATGATATCTCTTGGTCCAGAGAGTGACAAATTAGATGGTGCTTTCAACTTTACTCATTGGAAATTCAAACTGCAGATGCTCATAGAGGAAATTGATCAATGGAGTTTTATTGAGAACAAGATTTGCACCCCTAGTCAATCATGTTCAGTTGGTCGAGCACAATAAAAAAAGGTGGTCAAAGCGAAGCAAATTGTCCTTTGATTCAGTGAAGGACCTCCTAATCCTTGGACCTTCACATTGCAAAGCAGAAGATGATGAAAGATATGTATGATGCCTTGATCATTCTGTATCAGAGTGTGAACGTATCCTGTAGGATGATTTTGAAGAATAAGCTTAGTGGTACCACATGAGCAATAATGAAACTGCGACAAGCTATATTATGAAGATCATTGAGTTAGAGATCATAGGAGAGAAGGTTGATGGGAATGAGTTAGTGCACATAACTAATGGATTTTTACTATCTTGTTTTATATTTGTGTAGGGTTTATGTGCTCATGAGAAGTTGCTCACATTTGATAGACTATGGGATGACTTTGCTTTAGGGGGAGACTGGAGTAAGGATTGTCTTCATCTGCAAAATCCAAATATTAATAATAAAATACAAATCCAAATATATTTTTTTTTTTAAATTTCACTGCCGTCGCTTAAGCGACGATTATACATGTCGCTTTTCCGATGCCTTTTGCTTATATTTGTCGCTTAAGCGATGGAGCCTCATGTCGCTTATCCGATGGTTACAGCTTATATCCGTCGCTTCACTGACGGCATGGAGGTTAATTTTAAAAAATAAAATTGATTATCCGTCGCTTATCCGACGGATCTACTGTCGCTTAACCGATGGCATGGAGCTTATTTTCTCAAAAAATTTTGACCACCGTCGAAGATATTCTGTCGCTTAACCGACGCTTGACATTTAAGCGACGGTTAGTTAGGTGTCGCTTAACCGACGGTTACTTAGGTGTCGGATAACCGACGACAAGTTTCCGACGCTTAAAAAAAATCATAGTGTCGTACATGTGATAGGGAAGTGTCGAAAATCCGACATGACAGCCGTCGGATTTTTGGTCAAAATGTAGTAGTGAGAGCAGACGAGGTCTCACCCGAGGCATTCAAGGGAGGGCTGGCAAAACCGAGTTTGCGACAGTGGGAAAGGAGGATATGGAAATCTGACTGAGGGACACCATAACTTATGTAGTCATCACACAGTATCACAACATCACAACATTATTCATGGAACATCATTACTCATAGCATATCAAACAGTTACAAAAATATGGATTACATCGACATAAAAGCAACAGATCGCATAGTAGAAAGGGACTGAATCGCATCTATATTATGCCATTGTAACAAAACAGAGTCACAACATCATAACAGATCTATAAAAACATACAAGAATTGATCCATACTCATCGCATCATATTAACCTTGTGTAAATGTACCACATTACACAATTCTTCTCCAAACCGGAGACTACACACATCTGAAAGAAACTCGGATAAAATCACAGTTAAGATAGAAAATTCTCCATAAAACAAATCGCACCAGATCTTATCACATACAATTGCGCACAATCGCCCCCATATCTCCTGAAAATAGATCTATAAATAGGCTTAAACCTTTACATTGAGGGTCCACTACTAACTGACTTCTAACCGCTACTGACCTATTGCAACAAAACTTGGTCAAAATATACATAAAATATTCAAAAAGCGGTTATTCTTCCGCTTATCGCATCGATCTGCCCTTGCGTGGTACCACATGAGCTTGCGCAATTGCGCAACTCACTTACCCCAAAACCCCTTGCCAACAGGCCCCCAACATAGTTTTGTGGCTCTCCCTCGAGCCACATCAAGTTAACAAGGTGTGTGTTGAAGTCTTGTCCTTAAAATATTCAAATTGCTGCGCAATTTCCCGAACCTGAAGCTGGACTTTACTGGCAATATTCTGACAATTAGTTAAAGTTTGCTGGATAGGGTGCTCCTCACTAGCCTTGTTGTCGACCATTTGTCGATTCTCTTGAACAGCCTGGAGCATGGCGACAACCTTAACATCCAACTGGCCACCGATTCCTTGGAATTCATCGAGCTGCTCATGGTACTGTTGTAGGCGTTCTTGTACACGGGCATATCGATGCTATATATCCTTTAGTTATGTGGCTCGAGTGATCTGCACCATCAATGACATGGCCTTTAGTGATATCTTCAGGGTTTTCAGTTGGCCCTCTACCTCTTGCACCTGCACAGTCAATTGATCTAGTTGCTCATATTGAACAATACTCTGCCAAAACTGCATGGTCGCCTCCATAATAGTTTTAGCCTCTTTCTCCATGGTGCTGAATTGAGTGGCACTTTCTTCAATGGAGTTCTTGCGCTCCGCAACCTGCTCTAGCGGCGTTGTGGGTTGTACATGGGCCTGGAGCAGCAAGTTATTATCCTGAAGTTGAACCAGAGTTTGCCCCGATCGCTTTGACTTTTCAACTGGGATGAGCCCTGTGGTGTTGTAAAAAATGTTCTAGTAGGCATCAGAAATAGCCTGCTCAACTTCGATGCACCGGGCACACAGCTGTGCCTACTCAACAATCAAGTGGCCTTGCACCTTCTTGAGGTCGATAATCTCTTCAGCAATCTTCTGTTGCAACTCGGTATGTGTCTCCTTCAATTGGTTTATTTCTCATAACTTTTCCCTTGTCAACTACACATGGACCTGGTGCAGCTCCATGGCTTCCTTCTGCAAGTTCTTAGCGGTATTCCAGGACTGGAAATAGCCCTCAGTCAAATCATTTTTCCGTGCTTCCAATTCCAGTGTGGCACCATGTTGCAATTCAACCAACGTTATAACTAACAGTTTGTTCAAATCCAATGTTACGCTCTGGATTGGGTGCAGCTATTGGTGAACTTCTTCATTGCCGACGTCGATCGCAGTCGGGGAAACTTGCAAATTCCTATCCCGGGGCTCAGTGCTGATCGATGGGTTGTCCTGCAGCAGAGGTCTTGTCGATGTTTGTCTAGAAATAATATCAAAAATGGACTCTGGTCTATCTCTTACCACACCAAATTCTTCATGGTTGGATTCATGAATCATCGTAGTCGCAATCGTAGATGAATCCGTGACGGATTTGATAAGCCACTGTAGCTGGTCTTCCATCCCTGATTTGGTACCACTGCCCCCCTCATACTCCTGACACCATTTGGTGCAAGTCTCCTCCTGCATACACTATGATGCATCTTCAGGATCCGTCTATGACTCATTGTCAGAATCATGGGTGCTCAATTCTTGCGGGGCAGGTTCTTCAGGGACATCCGAGGGCAGCTCCATAGCTAACTCCTCCCGACTCACCGAGATGCGCCAGTCTTGCATAATAGTATCCAAATCTTCTGTGGTGACTTTGTAAGGCAATGGTAGCCACTGCCAATCAGGGTCCCTCCTGGCCTGAATATGAATGGAGTGGGGTCCAATAGCAAACCGAAGGATTCGATGATACTTGGAAACGATGTAGGGAGAAACTCTAGGAACGACAATGGCGGCAGCTTGCAGCACTTCCCAATAGACCCAGAAATGAATGGCACAGTCTGCTTGTCAACTGGGCTCTTCGATCCACCATAGGTTTTGATAGCGGGCACCGCGGTGAACCTTGACTGCCTCAACCGCCATTGGTTGGTAGTCTTCAGGTTCCATCCAAGCAATGAGAGTGATAAGAATCAATAGCCAACTATAGGAAAAGGGTCACCCGGTCTGAGTAACAAGCGCATCTTCAAGAAACTGATTTAACAAAAATAGAGACCAATTCATTTGTACCCCCTCGACACATTTCTGGGCATAGGCGACAACACCCAAATTGCATTGGACTAGTCGATTGGTGTGAACAACCTTGCTGGCCAAAATTCTTGCGCCAATGTGCACTGCCTGTGAGTTAATCCTATCAATGCGATAAGCACGACCATCCTGTTGTAAACCAAAGCGCTCCTTCAGTTGCTTGGCAAGTTTCTTGTCTATATCTCTTCCACGAATATACTGCGTCGGGTCCTCCCCAGCCTTCGACAAGCCAGTAATTCTTGCAATCAAGTCAATGGCAACCAGGATCAACGTATTCAGCCAAAGCGTCCCTCCATGGAAACACACCAACAGTTGCTTCACACATGCATGTGCTTCATTCAAGCGGCCGAAATGGGGCATACTGATGAGCCCCAACAACCCAGACTTGTCTAACCCACTGGCCCATGGTTTCAGAATTCACTGAATGGGGGCACTAGGAACTATGGGGACGGATTCATATGGCTCATCCCAGACATCTTTAAGTAGGAGCAGGTCATGATCGTCGAACTTGAGCCTGATCAATGCCTAGATGATATAGACCGAGCACGTCATCCCTTTCGGCATCGCTGGAAAATTGGGTGGGTACTTCTGATTCTTCGACAACTGAAGTAGCTTGGACTTTGGATGCGTAGGAGCGATGTATCCCAAAATATCATGAATCGAGACACCCTCGAGGTGCCATGGACTCAACAGCTCCTGAGCTCGACGGCCCAGTGTGTGCAGTTCCTTCTCCTCACATTCTCGCAGACGTGCGAGTTTGCCTCTTCTTTGGTGGCGTAGGAATGGATCTTTGAGCCTGCCACTTCCGCTTAGGAATGGATGACAAACCCACTGGCATACTCATGATGATTTATTCCACAGCCGTGGGTCGAATGGAGGACTCGCACTCATTATAAATTTCAATAGCGACAAGGCCGCTCAACATCCCTTACCCCTCAAAACTTGAAAATACACTCAATAGATCAAACTGCACTTCACTCAACACTCTTCACAGAATTCTCCCTTTGCTTCTGCTCGCGCAACTGAAGAATGTCATTCGACGCATCCCACGTGGTGTTTTACAGCCACTTCCAATCCAAATTCATCATTACCAAATCTAACTTCACCATTATTACCAAATCGGATCTTAATGACACTAAATCCGCTGACGATCTTATTCTTCTAACAGTTGGATCACCCATTAATGTGGGTCGCTTCAGCAAACGTTACTAGCCAACTGGTTTAACTACCTGCATTTATTACTTGATTTGACCACCCCTCAACCCTGCAATTGTCGCAAATGGTCAACCGACTACCACTAACAATTTTAACCTTGCGCAGCCTCTTTCCCGGGGCTCGTCATGCTATGTTGAACTAAAAATCTTCATCTCTTTTTTTTCACACCTCAAGTGGTGCGCACCACTGGCTTCGTTCTATAGGGATTTAAGCGACTCCCGTTAATGAGCTTCGTTCTATAGGGATTGCGCCATCTAATTGTTGTAACTGAACTACACCACCAGATGTAATGGACTGAACAAGATAGGGACCTAACCAATGCATTTGTAACTTACGTTGATGCTTGATGAACTTACTGTCGTATAACAACACCAAATCTCCTGTCACAAACTATTTTTTATTAATATGGCGATCATGCCATGCCTTCTGTCGATATTTCTCAACCTGTTGTTAGAAGCCTGCAATGAAACGATCTTCTTCAAGATGAATCAATTGTGCAGCACGTTCTTCTAACACCTCTGCATCATCCATGCCTGTCGTCGTGGCAATGCGCAAGCTAGGAACAATATACTCCATAGGCATGACTGCCTATTGCCCATAAACCAACTTAAATGGTGTCTGATCTGTTATCCATTTGCAAGTAGTGCGATAGGCCCATAGAACTGTAGGAATTTTTAAATCCCAGTAATCATGGTTATCATTATATACCTTGGTCAGCACTGTCCCCAAAATTTTGTTGAAGGCCTCAACAATACTATTTTCCTGCAGGTGGTATGGTGTACTCCTCTTATGTTGTATCTGGAGCTCCTCAGTTAGCGTGTTTACTGTCCGGTTGACAAAGTGACTTCCCTGGTCACTCATCGGGATTCTAGGACACCAAAATCGCGTCACAATGTTCTAAAAAATCAATCATGTTGTTGTCGCAGTGGCACAATTAGCGACTAGTGCAACTTCCACCCACCGAGTTAGGTAGTCAGTTGCAGTAAGAATATAGCGGGCGTCGGTGCGCTTACCTAGCGAATTGATAGGACCCACAAAGTCTACAGCCCATTTATCAAACTGTTATAGAGCCACTTGCGGCACTAGTGGAATTTCATCCCTCCGCGATGGTTTACCAACCCGTTGGCAGACATCATAGCTCCTTGCATAGTCTGCGGCATCATTATGCAACGTGGGCCACCATAGCCCAACACGTAACACTTTTCATGCAGTAGCATGGCCTCCATAGTGTCCTCGCACGATTCCTGCATGTGCTTCTTCTAGAATGGGATCCTGCTCATGCGGTAAGAAGCACCATCGCAATATTTCATCCAGTCCAAGTTTATATAACTGCCCAGCAATTAGTTGAAAATCGAAGGATTTTACGACCAGCTGCTTCTTTTGGATAGTCGACATGTCTGCTGGGGCAACACCAGTAGACAGGAACTAAATAATTGGTGCATAGTGGTCCTCTGGGACGTCAACCTGGAATAATTGCACATCAGGAAAGCCATCATTAGTATTGGTTGGTTCTTCACCATTCACAACATGTGACAGATGATCCAGGCCAGCATTCAACCATCCCGGTTTTACCACTATTTCAAAACCAAACTCTTGGAACAAAATCAACCACCTACAGATTCACCCCTCGACCACGGGATTATTGACTAGGTATTGTAAAGCAGAATGATCAATGAACATATTGAAATGTCCTCCCAACAAATAGTGCCTGAACTTTTGCAGAGCATAAACCATCACCAGGCCTTCCCTTTCGATCGTGGTATAATTTCATTCAGCAAATGATAACTTCCTACTGACATATTCTATTGGATGATCTAAGTCGCCTTCACCTGGCTGTGCAAGAACAACCCCCAGCGCAGTAGAAGAGGCATCAACATGCACATGGAATTCTTTATTCCAATCAAGAAAAACTAGTATTGGTGCAGAGGCCATCTTGGCCTTCAAGGTGTCGAAGCTTCCTTGACATTCCAAAGTCCATTCAAATGCAACGTCTTTCTTTAACAACTTTTCCATGGGAGCAGTAATCGCAGTTTATTCTCTGATAAACTTACGATAGTATCCCATATGTCCCAGTTTTTCCTGGAGCATCTTTACATTCATCGGCGGTGGTAAACTGAGGATCAGCGTAATCTTCATCGGATCTACCAACAGACCTTCTTTGCATACGATGTGCCCAAGTAGCATGCCAAAGGGTGCATAGAAAATACATTTTTTTGAATTCAATGCAATATAATGTTGTCTACACCGTTCCATCATCAATCACAGATTGTCCAGATGGTCTCTAATCAGGCCATAGACGATCCAATCATCCATATATACCTGCAGGAATTTTTGAATAAAATCTTTAAATACAGCAAAAACTACACGAGAGAATACAACGGGTGCATTCTTCAACCCAAATGGCATGATGGTATATTGGAAACAACCCCACTCGATGACAAACGTAGTCTTATGGTGATCCTCCTTCGCAATCTGGATCTGGTGGTATCCTGAAAAGCCATCTGTGAAGGAATATATCTCCTAGCCGCCTACACCTTCCAAGACTTCATCTCTAAAAGGGGTCGGGAATGGATCGTGTACACATGCATCATTCAACTTTCTCAGATCGACACAAATGTGGATTTCACCATTCTTCTTGTCTTGGACCACCATCAGGCTTATCCACTCTGATTCTTCTACAGGTTCAGTGATCCCAGCATCGAGCATCCTATCGATCTCATATTTCACGCAATCCTTGTATCGCGGGTTCAGTGTATACGATCTCTGGCATACTGGTTTGGCATCTAGTTTGAGTGGAATATTTATTTCCCCCAATTCATCGAGTATCCCCTTCATCTCTAAAAACCGTGTTGGGAAAAGGTCCTGGAATTCATGCAGTAGATCTGTGATTTTGGCCATCGTCTCTTCGCCCCAATAGTCTTTGGCATTAGAAAATTTCAGATTCTTTGCTAACCCAATGTTAACTTTATGGATCCTCAGCGGCTGATTCATTGAGTCTGTCGGTACGTCGAGAGCTGCGACACCACGGATTCCTTCGGACTCTGGAATATTAACATTCTACAACTCGTCATCATATTCAAGTTCCCTGGACAAGTTGTAGCACGTCATCATGGATTGGATGGAGCAATTTGCATGTGGATCAACGGGTTATGCAACAGGGATTAATTTTAGTACTATGTCACAGATAATGTGAAAGTGTTATGTACCTCAGGGTTGGCGTCCTAGAAGCTAAACGTTTGCACAAAGTAAACCGACAACTCCTCCCAAGTGGTAATGGTTCTGCACAATTCTGCTGCCACATACCAGGATCTTGGCATCTCTTCTAGAGTATGAACAAAAGCGTGAACCCACTCATCTCTAGGGCACGATGTCCATAACATATAACACTCTATCAAATTACTGGTGGGGTTATTTCGTCTGTCATATCTCCCAGCATGATAGACCTCTACATTTCCAAAGCGTACCATCATCAATCTGCAACACTGCTCCCAGTCACGGATCATTTGTTTGTGTGTTTCCCACCATCAAGCTGGAGTAGCATTCAATGCTACATCAAGAGCCAGTATCCTTTGCGGTTCAAACATCGTCTCTTCAAATACCTGGAAGAACTCTGATAGCCCCGGCAGTCCTTCATAAATAGGCAACTCGACTGTCTCAATCGCAACATGTCGAAGAGACTGTGTAATCAACCCATATTTTCTGAATGATATTTCATGTAATTGATTCTGCCAATTTTCTAGAGCATCTTCAGAATCAGAGGTTACGAAACTTGCGCTTCACCATTCAAGTGTGCCATCAACTTTAGGATGGATATAGTCCTCATAGATGTTATAAGCATGATCCTAACTTTTCCCGACTTCATCCTTTACAGGTTTGATATATCGCCATCCTTCCCAAGGGTCCATAGGAGCATTGACCTTAACATCCTGGTTTTCAAATGTCATAACACATTTTTTGAAGTTGATAAATGCCATGCTATCATTATCCCATCCAATTCCTAGCAGTGCGGGATAGGAACCACCATCTTCTACAACTTCTATCACATCAAAGTCAGAACGTGTTTTCATACCTTCAATGTCGACAAGCAAGTTTGAAACACGACCAATGGGTTGAACCTTCGCCTGGTTTGCTAAACGTAGTTGTACCGGAGACCATCCCAATGTTGTATTTACCATCAATTGTCAGGTTTGCTTCATCAGGATGTTTACTTTTGATCCAAGGTCCAAAATGACCAAGTCAACCTCATAATCTCCAATCTGGATATCCATCCTCATCTCCTTGTTGGTCTTCCTTTTTTGCAAATAATTCATAGCAGAATCCTTCACTGTATTATCCGAGAGGTGCAATAATGTCTCAAGCTCAATAAGGGCGTCCGAGTTCCTCGCCAGTGATAGACAAATCTCAAAAAACTTGCACATGGTACCATGTTTTCTCGATAGTCCTGCTTCTACAGAGGGGTCGAAAGCAGAAGACATATCAATAATTGGTAACTCACCCGGATTTCTCTTGATTTCATAATTTGTGTCAAAGAAGGTATCTTTCTCTGTCACAATATCAAATGCGACCTTCTTCTTACCAACGAGCCGAACTTGTAGCCGTGGTCCATCATCTCTAGTCGTCGCACCAGCACGAGTGACAATCCCAACGTCGACATCCTTCATCCACGGCTCAGCCTGAATAGTGGCAATTGTCGATACCTGGTTCAAAGGCGGGTTTTGATTCAATGTTTGATTCATCGGTTGGTTCTGTGTCTACAACAGGTTCTGAGTCTAATTCTACGGTGGGACCAGGTTCTGCATTATCGGTTGGTTCTGTACTTGGAATGCAGGATGATTCTGATTTTGTGCATTCTGTAACTGAGGAATTTGTCCTGCCTGCCATTTTTCAATCAACTGAGGGAAACTTTCAACAGTATGATCGTTGGCTGCATAGTATGTTCACTTTGCATGAGGGCACTCCCTTTGGTAATGCCCAAATACCCCACAGGTGTAGCACTGGATTGATTCCCGACCTCATCCTCCTCCTCGACCAAATCCTCCTCCTCGACCAAATCCTCCTCCTCGACCGCTAAACCCTCTGTGGAATCCTTCTTGGACTCCTCCTCATTGAAACTATGGTTGGGCCATTTGTTGTTGTAGTGGGTTAGTTTGCTGCTGGACATAGTGCGCGGCTTGAACATATTGTGGCTGATTATGCTGTAGTCACGGTGCCTGGTTATACTGTGGTTGTACCACCATTTACAGTTGTGGTGCAAACTACGGCTGCGCTATAAACTGTTGTTGTGGTTGCGCAGGGTGTATACAGTACCTGTGCTGCTGGTTGTACTACTTGCAGTTGTGCTTTCACTGTCTGGGGGTCCTCCCCTTTACCAAAGTATGAATCATACGTCCTTTCTTGGAGAAAATCATAAGCACAACAGTTTTTGTCGTCATGTCCAACTAACCGACAAAATGTACAGTACAAACTTTCTGCTTTGGTGACCATCTTCTGCATGTAATCACAGTTCTCCTGTTAGTGCACATAGACCTGATAGATGCGACACCATGGTGCACCAGTACCACTCAATGGATTGGGGGCTCCTGACAACAAATAATTCTGAAACGTCGAGCAGGTGTCCTTGGTATGTCCGCTTGCATGGAAATGGGTGCACCAAATATCATCACGATCTTCCTTGGCCATTTTGATGTATTGCAGTTGCAGCGTCAAATTGGCCAACTGTGCCTGAATCTGATTAATTCCAACTGTTATTTCCCCTACTGGCAATGCCTCCAATTTCATCACAATCTCCAGAGCCTCGCTTTGCATCGCAATCTTTTGCTGCATTAATGGTTGTCGGATATGAGGGACAAGCACAATGATAAACCATTCTTTATGCTGAACGTTGCTCATCTGAAAATTAACCGAGCCACCAATGTCTTAAATCGCTGATCAAAATCCCAAATCATTTCATTGGGGAATTGTTTGATCCATTTTAATTCAATAATGCACTGAGCTTCGGCTTCTTAAATTCCTCAAATAGCCCTGTTCTGATCTCATCCAATGTTTTTGCAGTACCTCCCTGAGGCACCCGTGTGAATCTCATAAACCATTCCAACGCGTGGCCCCTCAGAGTAGTGACTAGATGACTTTTCTTGACATCATCATCGATAGTTTGTCGAGCAGTCCAGATCGCTTCACATAAGAACCAATACTGCTCTGGATCGTCGATGCCATTTCCATTGAATATTGACAACTTCATTTCATCTCCCGCCATTCTGGACCTTCTTCCTCCTGCTGGTGCTCTATTAGTAGACTGAGGCAAGTCGACGTAGAATTCATGTTCCTTCCTTGTGGTGGAGTAGTGCACGGAGGAGTAGACACGTTACTACTGGGGTTTGATCCTGTCATTCTTCTAGGTGTAGCCTGGGCCTGTATGTCCTCGTCATCATAAAAAGGTCGCTTCGTCTTGTGTGGTTGTTCTTCACGGTATCGTACTTTGACTTCAGCAAGACCTCTCCCATCCTCTGCCTCTTTTCTTGAAACCTCGATCCTCCCCTCGTACAATCACTTGTTTCTTCGACAACCTTTACATTCTCATCAAAACTCATGCCCATCTACCCCTTACTTCCTTATGCATTCCCCCCCTTTCTGTCACAGTGCCTACATCCCCTGCACACCAGACTTCCACTACTTTTGGTCCATCTTTAGGATACCCTTTTCACAGACTAGTTGCTTGATCGACAGTTGTAGCAACAATAAGAATCTTCCATGTGGTCCACGGAAAAACTCCCTTTCTGCTTCACTAAAAGATTTATTGGTATCAACGGCAAACTCAGTGATGTATCCTTCTAAGATACTATCCAACCATACCTCAACTGCCCGTGATGCCTTGTTGCTGGTTTCTTATAGCTCCTGGATCAATTCTGAGGTCTAGGATGTTGGCTCTCCTCCTTGAAAGTTTGTCTTCTACTTAGCAAACTTTGCCAACCATTCATGCAAAAGCACAGGGAATTCACAAAAGAACCATTCATGGGGACCATCGTGGATATATGTATCCAAATAGTGGCTCATCAACAACTTAGGATTCGGGTTTTCGGCTTCAACAAACTCCTACAAGTTCAGATCAAACCATCCCTCGATCTCTGATCGAGTCGGATGCCACCCGAGAGACCCGGGTTCAAGTCCCGACAACAGAACCATTTGTTGGCGAAACCCACCAACAAATATTTGTCAATAGGGGTTCCCACTCTGTCAATTCCCTACAGCACAACCTCCCTGAGCACCGTCCCATACAGGTTTTACCCTACCCAGCAACGTCTACGGAGCAGATGAGGTCTCACCCAAGGCGTTCAAGGGAGGGCTGTCGGAAACGATTTTTCGACAGTGGAAAAGGAGGATATGTGGATCCGACTGAGGGACACCATAACTTATGTAGGCATCACACAGTATCACAATATTGCATCATTATTCATGGAACATCGTTACTCATATCATATCAAACAGTTACAGAAACATGGATTACATCGACATAAAAGCAACAGATCGCATAGTAGAAAGGGACTGAATCGCATCTATATTATTCCATTGTAACAAAACAGAGTCGCAACATTAACAGATCTATAACAACATACAAGAATTGAGCCATAATCATTGCATCATATTAACCTTGTGCAAATGTACTGCATTACACAATTCTTCTCCAAAACCGGAGACTGCATACATCAGAAAGAAACCCGAATAAAATCACAGTTAAGACATAAAATTCTCCATAAAACAAATTGCACCAGATCTTATCACATACAATTGCGCACAATCGCTCTCAATCGCCCCCAGATCTCCTCAAAATAGATTTATAAATAGGCCTAAACCTTTACATTGAGGGTCCACTACTAACTGACTTCTAACCGCTACTGACCTATTGCAACAAAACTTGGTCAAAATATACATAAAATATTCAAAAAGTAGTTATTCTTCCACTTATATCTTTGATCTACCCTTGTGTTGTACCGCGTGAGCTTGCGTAGCTGCCGCGATGCTGTGCAACTCACTTACCCTAAAACCCCTTTCCAACAGATTGAAAGGAAATGCCATCGAGCAAAACCGGAACAACAATTGGGTAATACATAGCTCAGATTGAGCAATTCGACTCCAGAGTCGTTTATGGCCCTAACGTGGCCAAAATGACTCAACAAAAAACCTACAGCAACCCAAATTCATGGGGGATCCAACAACGATCTCTCGGCTACGTGAGGGAGGGAATGTGACCTGTGTGAAGGTGGATTCACATACCCAGACCCGCAACGTGAAGAGAAACTACACACAGCCAAAAATTGGTGAAGAAGAACTGTCATGAATTCCTATCTGCATGAGGGAAAATGAGTGCATGCGTGAGTGTGGAATGACCTCCCTTGGTGGAGTATTGCGTGTGGTCAAAGGACTGACAATCTTGCCAACCACACAACTTCCCATGCACACGTTCCCCCAAGGGTAATAACTACCCAACCAACTCCTGCAAAATTAAAATGGTTGGTGGACGAGACAAAGGAAAAAGGGTGAGTAAGACAAACAAAATATTTGACATCTAGATGGGTTTATCAATTGACACTTCGTTGTTCCCCAATGGCTCCCAAGGGTTAGATATCCCCCCCCCCTAACTTTAGGAAATCATGCCCTTTTCATTATGTTGCATTGACATAGTTGGTTGTGGGTATTTTAATGCAAATGAATATTTACATGGTGTCCAACATTATATTGTGCCTCGCTAGCACAAAATACTATCGACATCGATTTTAATCGCCGAAACATGAAACGATAATCCATGGCGGGGATTTTTCCCTTAGCTCCTCACCATGATTAATTACGATATATATACATCATATACATTTTAATGCAGTCAGGGTCAAAACCGGGGTGTTGCAGAGATGCTCTATTTGCCCCGGTCTTGATGGCCAAACTAAAAGTGGTTGTCACGGCTTCTCCTAGGTCCAAAAACCCGAGGCCATACGGGTGGTCTTGTAAGTTATTCACGAAGTGTTTTGAACTCATGGGGCCGGACTTGTTGGTGGCAATGGAAGACTCAAGAATTAGAGGTGTTATTTATGGGGCCATGAACTCAAACTTCATGGCCTTGATCCCTAAAAAAGAAGTCTCAGCCTCCTTGGGAGATTACCGGCCAATTTCCCTATGCAATTTTGTATACAAAGTCATAGTGAAGATTATAGCCAACCGTCTAAAGCCAGAGCTATCATGGGGATTATCTATGGAACAATTCGGTTTCTTACAAAACCGACAGATTCTGGCAGCAGTGGGGGTGGCTCAGGAGGTGCTCCATAGTGTTAAGATGAAATCCATGGAGGTTGCAGTTCTACAAATAGACCTAAACAAATCATACGACTGGGTCTCTTGAGGATTCCTTAGGCTGGTTTTGATCCAGATTGGCATTGATTTTCACATGATGAAATGGATTATGAGTTGTGTCACGACAGTCTCCTTCACGGTGTTGATCAACGACAAGCCTACTGAATTTTTTGAAGCAGGTCGAGGCCTTAGGTAAGGGTTCCCTCTCTCGCCACTCCTTTTCCTATTGGTGATTGAAGGTCTGAGTAAACTCTTCCTCAAGACCAAAGTATCAGGCATAGTCAAAGTTATTAAAATAATCAGTGAATTATTCATTGCTCACTTAATGTTCATGGATGATTTCATGTTTATGGGCTCGATATTGTTATCTGAATGGGTTGTCATAGTCAAAATCACAAATACATTATGTGATGTCTCCAGTTTATCAGTAAATGCAAGTAAGTCGCGTCTTTGGTTGAATGGGGCCTCCAATGCCTTCAAGTCTGGTATGGAACAATTATTTCAGATGGAATCTGGCCAGATTACAGATGGTATTAAATACCTAGGGTATTATATTAAACTAAATGGGTATAAGGAGGTGGACTGGGCATGGCTCCTGAAGAGGTTTGAAAGGAGGATAAAATTCAAGGGTTGGCGATGGCTGTCCATTGGGGGATGACTCACATTAGCAAGCTCTATTTTGACAAATTAGTCGTTTACTAGTTTTCACTCTGTAAAGTCCCTAAGGCAATCACTAATAAGTTGAGTACTATTACCATGGCCTTTATCTGGTATGGAGGAGTATCCCAAACCAAATATCACTTAGTCCGCTGGGAGGACTTAGCCCGCCTAGTGGAAAAAAGTGGCTGGTGTTGGTCGTGCTTTCCCGTCAGTAATTACGCCAAAATTGAGGATCCATTCTCAGGTGTTGGTCGTGCCCTCCCTTCAGTAACCATTAATTCTCCTGCGTGTTGACCTTAGTGTTGTGTGGTGATCGCAGCTGCCATGAAGAAGCTGGTGATTAAATTCACCCCTCTATTTTTTGTGCCGAGCACCACTTCACAGTGGGAGAGCAATAAGCACCCGACAGTGCAGTAATTAATGTTGTGGCTGTGGGGCACAGCAACTATTAAATCAACAGTGGGATCAAATCCGACGGTTGCTGTGCCCCACAGNTTGCGCTGCGGGGTGCTTATTTCTCTCCTTCGCGGTGCTTGTACTGCTAGCCTCGAATACAACGCAATTGAATTATTACACAATTGAATTATTGTTGTTTTAGCTGTGTTTTAGTGAACGATGGATTAATTCAGTTTTGCATTAAAATAGAAACAAAACACAAACCTGAAACGCTCTCGAAATTTTCAAAGGAGAACTACTCTCCACCGGAACTAGGTCAATTCTTTTTGCAGACGTATTGCCTTATCTTCCACCTAAAGCGGTTGTTGATCCTAATTTAATAAACTTTACTCATATCACAGAGAAGAGCCCTCTTATATGGAAACTAGGCTTATTAATTCTAAAAGTGAGACCATCTGACAAGATTTTAATCGTAGCATTAGAGAATTTATCACCATGAAACCAAAAATAGCCCAAATATGCCTTATCTTTTCTCATGCCACGTCCTTTGTTCGATTGCAAAAGATTATTTCATACTTCCTGTGCAGCCTATTTGCTTTTGTGTTCTATCCCTCAACCCCTCCTTGTAGGCATATTTTGTCAATGATCTTTTAGGATTTTACTAGGACAGACGTGTCAAATTTTTGAGTCAGAAATGTGTGCAAGAGTGGGAACATACCTTGATTTTGTAGTGTTGAGTGAGGAGGAGAAATTGAAGTTGAGCAATGGTGACCTGGTGGAGGTGTCCAGTAATGAATAGGGGTTCAGAGGGGCCTGGTTCTGTGCACAACTTGTAAAAAAGCAGGGGGCAGGGTACTTGGTGGAGTACAGAGACCTTGTGAATGATGAGGATGACACAAAACAACTGAGGGAGAGAGTAGATGAGTTTCACATAAGTCCAAGCTCTCCGGAGTAGAGTAAAGATCAGTTTATTCTATATGAGCAAGTTGATGCTTATGACAATAATGGGTGTGGTCACGAAGGTCCTTAACAATCATGAGTATATAATATACTTCTTGCAGAGTCCAGACAAAAAAAGAGATGTTATTTAATGATGCCATAGCTAACAAATGGGTTGAAGCTTCCAAGGTATGCACATTATGTCTCTTCTTTCACTTCACGGTAACAAGATTTTTTCCCTTAGCTTGGTCCTCAAATGGATAAAGTGCTTTTAAGTTTGTTTTTTTCCCATTGTTTTCTAATTTTTCTGTAATGTTCATTTCTTATTTCTTCCGTTGTCTAGGATACCCTATTCGTGTCTGAAGATTTTTTTTTGAACACATTAGTTCCAAGTATCTTGTTCTAAGCTGGCATACTTTTAGGTTTTTCCGTGGACTTCTAAGCGGATTTTACTGTGTTGGGACCTCTGTCAATCAGGACGCTAAGGTTCAGATGTTTTTCTTTATAACGGTTATTATTACTAATCTGGCCAGTGTTATAGATAGGATATTGTTCTTGAGTTGTGAATATTAGACAGGGGAGGAATCAAGGGTCGGGTTAAGGATGAGTTTAATGATTGTCAAAATGATTTATTTGTTGTCTTAAATTCCCCAGAGACCTTAAAGTTATTGAAAACACTAAATGATGATTTTTTACTTTTACTATAAGGGCAAGTGTTCTAGAATGATTGAGCATGCTCCAGTTTTATTGATATTATGTTACAATCCTTGGTTATTCTAGCTAATAACAAACATTAATGGGCGTTGATTATATTCTGCTCCAAATTCCTAAGTTTTATTGATTTTAGGCGTTTTAAGTTTTGCAGGCTTTATTTTCAGAATTTTTGCATATGTCAACTTTTGGGGAATTAATGGACAGAGTTCTTTGGAAACTTCCTGTTGATGCACCATAATTTAAGAACTTTCCTGTTGTTAAAAACTTTGCAGTAGCACCAAATCCAAAGCTATGTTCAGATTCACCTAGGTTTCCCAGTGTGTAATCATTTCTAGAATTCAAGAAAACTGAAACTGGAGATATATATGAACCCTAGGATCTCTACCTTACAACCTTTCTCATTACAGGATCTCTTTTTGTGTTTTGTGTGTGTAAATTGAAGAGAGAAGAAGGGAGCAAATGAATTATACCAGTGAACCCATTCCCACATGTTCGATTCGCCAGGGCTAGGAGCATCTGGGTCTGCCATTACTTGATCAATGCAAATGCATGCATTCAGAGAAGAAAATCCATGTTTGAAAGCTGATAAAGATAACAAAACTATCTATTCATTCTATGAAAGAAAATTTGAGGGATGCTAGAATTAATTATTCCTAAAATGGGTACCATAGTATAGAGACTGTCGTCGAAGTGTCGGCCTGCGATTTGCACATTTGGGTGGTCCACAGTTGCAAAGGGATTGATTTCGCAGCCATTAGCAACCTTCTTGGATCCATAGTAAACGACCATGACCATAGAAGGCATGAACATATCAATAACTTCCCCTATCACTCCTTCTACTACCAAGGGATTTGTTGAACGCACCATTGAAGCAGAATACTCCCAAATATTTCTTCCTTTCTTACTTTCCTCTCAACAAAATAGAGGACAAATACTTAGATGAAAGACCTCACATAATTATTAGGGAAGCAAAAGTAATACGATGATAGTCGATAGTGTGCCAAAAGAGGAATCAATTGTATTTGAAAAACATGATGTTGTTCTTTATCTAAACTTGCTACGATTTATGGATGTGCTTGGTCGAATCTCTGTCTTCAACATTCCTGCAATAATGATATTCGGTTCGAGCTATTATACTTGCTCGATTAAAATAATAAATACATAAGATCAAGTATAAACCACTTGGAAACTTTACAAGATCTTGCATGTAAACAGTTGTCATTAGTGGCAAGGATGTTAACGTTGGGAGCGAGGGCCGATGATCCTATCGATTGAATGTCCACTATAAAAGGTGGCAGAATTAATGGGACAAACACCAAAAAGGGCAAATTTGTTACCCACATACACGTAGCTATCCACTATAGTATGCATGAATAACAATGGTTATAATACACAATAACCAAAGCAACCAGATTGTATGGAAGTAAATTTTAAAGTATACACAATCTGATATATTTACTGCGAATAATTCACTGTCAAATCACCACCCTTCCCACATAAACCAGCGCCAGCATACCTGCACATACCTCTTCACATGCCACCTACCTATTCATGCATGCATGGCTAATGTGCATGCATCCCATCTAGCATGATAAACTTTACTTGGGCCTCGAAGACACTCCATGCATTTTATAATTTCATTATCATATTTTTTGTTTTCATTATTTTAACTATTTTCTGGAAGGTGCGTAGCCTTTTCCCCTCAATTTTTTTTCCTCTCCAGCGATCTGGTATGAATGGAGTTCCACGGCAAGTAAGATTTCTTCACCTCATAATAGTTTTCAGGCATTTAACGATTCATGTTCAGATCTTTTAGTTCCAAAATCCATAACTTTTATGGTATAGTGTGGTAGCTGAGGTCGAGGGTTATTCTCCTTAGCTATGGGATCATAGTTTTAGGCAAACTCGGGCATAGTACACTTGTATTATTCTGCAAACTTGTGAGCCAATTCTTGGCTTGAGGGATTAATTTTTTATTTTTTTTGGGTGGGGTGAATTTAAAGATTCAAGGCTCAGGTAAAACCATATTTCATCTAGCCTCCCAAATCTAATCCTATGGTTGGGAGCTATGCAAAGTATGGAAACATTGGTATCTCTGTGATGTACAGACCAAGTCAAGCTCGTTTTTAGTAAGGGCATCGCCCTATGCCTAAATCAACTTCCCATTAACACCCTGGTTAAAGATAAACGTCATATGTTGAGAGATGAAAACCATTAAATCTAACTATTTAGAGGAGAAATAGCAACATAAATTAAGGCACAATGCTTAGTGAAGGATACTCAGTGTAAGAGTTATGGGTGTTTAGATTATCGTTTGGTCTTTCCATAGGATTTATGTAAGATATTTGGATTGGTTTTGCAACATAAGTCATGTTTTAGACATAATTTTGTCAATATTCATGTTTTTTTTTCTTTAAGATAATATTATCTCTTGGTTGTGGCATAGCGAGTGTTGTGTATTATCACAATCACAGATTCTTATGTGCAAAGATGACTTCAAAAGTACCTTGTGAAAGTGTTCTTTGTACATTTTATTCTTTATAGTTGCACGCTCATGTCTTGGATGACCTGACAATAGTAGTTCACATTCAATGATTGTTTGTCGTTTCAAATGTTGGGCCTATGCTTCTTCCCATATATGTTTTACTGCTAACCTATTTTCTTATGGCTTAATTTCATAGTTAAATGAACTCACCCATTCCCTTTTTCTTCTAGAAGAAGGGCATGCTTATATGATCTAAGTTGTTATGCTTTTAAGGTAAGTTATTGGAACTCTCTGTTGTTATTTTGTTTTGTTTTTTTTTCAACGACCATCTAAAACCAATGCCCCTTCACAGCATGGAGATTGGATTAATTCACTCCTTCAATCCACAAACTATCCATTGGTATATGATGAGTCTCTCCTGTTAGTTAAAATTTATTTCCCAAAAAGGTTCGGCTTCTGTGTTTTTTTTTTAAATAGATTTGCTTTGCCATTTATTAGGGTCGTTTTAACTGTACTAGAGTCTGTTTCCTATTTGCTTGATACATTTAGATGATTTTTATTTCTTGACACTCTCTCTATATATATTCCCATTTGTAAATACAAGACAATATATTTGTGATATTGGGTTTGTTCATGACAACCCAAGTTGGTTTATTACTCTATTAAATTAGTTTTTCTTTTTTTTGTAGATAGGGGTGCTCTTAAAAACCCATATAAATGGACTAAAACTGCTCCAAAGGTAATTCAAACTGAAAATTGAACATGGATATGAAAAAAAAATTCCCTTTCTTTTCATGTTTTGTTCACTGTATATGATTTGTATAAGCATTCATTTTTTTCCAGGTCAAGGTAGGGTAGTTCTATCTCTATGTTCTCACATAAAGGAGTTATTTTCCAACTATAGTCTATGTTCTATTTTATATATATATATATATCTATATATATATATATATCTATATATATATATATATCTATATATATATATATATCTATATATATATATATATCTATATATATATATATATCTATATATATATATATATCTATATATATATATATATCTATATATATATATATATCTATATATATATATATATCTATATATATATATATATCTGTGTGTGTGTGTGTGTACAATTTTAGTACAAAATGAGATAATCAATCATTTAATAATTTAATATAAAATTTCTAACTATGTCTCTTTTCTTCAGGTACTCTATATACTATAAAGACTTGGGAAAAAGGTTTGGTGTTGGTTAGTTTAACTATTATGATATCTACATAGTTTCCTAGTTACTCTGCTTCTTTTGTACGAAAAAGGCCCTTAAGGTCCAAGTGTTTGAGCCAGTGGCTCTGCAAACCCTTAGAACCATGGTTGAGCTTGCCATTTGATATAATTTTGCAGACTAGAACTCACAAACTGCAAAGTAGGCACTTATGCAATTGCATTGTATCTAAGAAATTGCAACTATAACACCAACAAAGCAGAGTATTTGTACATAATCTCTCTATATATTGATTTATTACTGTGAATTTCTTCCTCGTGCGATTTGTTTCAATGTCATTCCATTTGTTTTAATGTCATGCACGTATAACATTGGCATTGTCATGCCATTTTTTTTAATGTCGTCTAGGTGTAACATTGGCATTGTTTGTAACGTTCGCTTATATTTTTTTATTTTTCTAAATTGATTAGGTTGAGTGAGATGGGGTCGACACTGGCATTGTTTGTAATGCATTCACTTATATTTTTTAAATTTTCCAAATTGATGAGGTTGAGTTATATTGGGTCGACATGACTTCTCTCCTAGATTTAAGGACGATTTCATTTTCACCGGTTTATGCTCAGATTGGCCATCTACCCTCAACTATCATGAATGACACATCAAAAACAACCACTGAATTCTTTGGAAAATTTTATAGTTTTATGTTAATTTTGATTACTTTATTGTATAGTAAAATGTTTAACAAAATTTTAGGAAAGGATAAAATATCTTACGTGTAAATATATTAGAATAATATTTATTTTTATTTTGAAATTTCATAATATAAATATTTTTATTATAGTATATTTGAGTAAGAGGTAAAATTATTGTTTATTTATATATTTTTATTATACGTGTGTGTGTGTGTGTGTGTGTGTGTGTGTGTGTTTTAATATATATGTATAAAATTGTTACATAAAGTCTATATGTTTTTTATATTTGATGAGTGTGTTAAAGTCCATTGCTACGGAGAGAAATTCCTATGGCTTGGGGTACCACAACAGACAACTTGACTCCAGAAATCAATCATTTCCAATATGCAATAGAAATTAAATTTCTAACACGAAAGGATTGGACCTCGTACCTTATTCCGGACGGTTGTAGTAGATCCCCGTTGAGCTTTCCAGCTTCAGCTTGAATTTATTAATCACTTCCTCAACAACAAGTAAACAATACAAGCATACTATATATATTGGTGTTAGATCTATTCTAGCATATATAACAACAAGTATAAGCATTTGAAATCATCCCATGGATAAAATATTCATTCAAACATACATTATTGGACAGGAAAAGATATTTCTATTAATATAAAATCAGAGATTACAATGGATACAACCTTTTTCGGCACGTCTGCGAATCGAAGAAACTAAATCCCCCACTTGGGCCTCCACCACCTCAATCCTCCATCTCTCAATAGCAAGCTCACAAGCAAAAGGAAAGCTTGGGAAGAACACAAAATTGTTCCAAGGGACAAAGGGATGCAGACTCAACCACAAGTTCCGGCAACAATGGACTATAGTTTCTTTGCTCTCAATTCTCTCATATGCCTTCAATGTACCAAAGAGTTCCTTATATATCTTTTCAAAGGGGAAATGAAAGGTCGAATCCGAGCGATCTCAAGGCATAGGGAAGGCCAAGAGTCAAGTGAGTGGGATCCATGTCAAGGAAAACTCCAAAAGGATTTGGATTATGCAGACATCCCAATGTACGCAGTTTTAGGGGTCAAACCCGCGTATATACGCGATTAGGGGTTTAAAAGTCGCGTGTATTAATTTTCACATGTTTTAAGGGATGGTCAAGGAAATATCAAAGGAAAAAAAATGGTCCAAGGGGTCTAAGGAGTCTGCAGAGGGACAGGGGAAGGCCATACAAGTGTGATTCACCTGGAGTGGTAAAATCAGCTATAACAGATGCCCCCTAATGTGTGAGGTCAGAGGGGTCATACGATGGCCGAAATACATTATAAGTCCATCCTGGAAGTGGAGTGATGAAGGATCCCAAATGGAAGACCAGCCAATCAATCAGCATAGTACAATGATACAACTTTGCACATACTACAAATACATATAGCAGTCCCGAATACATAAGAGTACAATGGCCATGAATAGGCATGATACAAGATATCACATAAGTGGTCGTCGCCACGTACAATATACATAAATCAAAATCTCCATGAAGAAGATATACAAAGGACCATGAACTCCATAATGGCCGAAGATATATAATGGATCAAGAACTCCATAATGGCTGGAAATGTCTGACATATACTGGAATCAAGTCACGAGAGCTGAAATCTCATGAACACTGGCACGATCAAGGAGGTAGCATATAAGAGATGCCACCAATCTGGAAGGTCTTCTACACAAACCGCTACGAGTACATGTCCTACTATGTGAATAGAGGTGTCGAGGTCGAACATAGTAGTCCATCTTCTGATTACCGGTCATTATTGTATAATGTTAACAGATGCAGGATCACCCATCGATAATGAAAATGGGAATCAAGGTAATAGAGTGCAAAGTAACAAGTGTGAATAAATGTGTTGAGGTCAAACACTTGAGAGGATCCATCGATCAGGGGACATTGATGTATTCCTAAATACTGTCGATGGCGAGAGAACCTGCCACTAATGACTGCAAGTCTCAAGGCACTCAAAATGACTCTAGATTCCAATCCCAGAATAAATGATCTGAAATCAATGGGATGAAATCCGCTGGAAGGAGGGCATTAAGGCATCCCCCATCATCCAACACGAGGTACTCAGCAAAGTTGTATAATGTGGAAGGACTCGATCATAAGGTGCATGAACCAGTAACTGTACCGAGAATTACCGACATGCAAAGTCAAGTTAACTAAGGAATGGCCAACTCATGTTTCAACTTCCTTCAAACAAGAGCATAACGGCGAATGGTGACTTAATAAAGGCAACATAGACTCGATATACAAACTGGGACATCTCTGTGACATAGGAGGCATCGACAGAGGCTCCATGGGGACTGGAAGCTTAACCAGTCGGTGGAGATAAACTCAGATAAATGAGTACAGCTCCTAAAGTCAAACTATAAACCCAACCAATGGATGTGATATACAGTGCTATGTTCGAAGGCAACACGACTCGACATCTGCCAAAGATAACATCTGTCCTTGTTCGGCTTTTTGGTTTTTTTATTTTTTTGGAATTTTTCAAATATTTAAAAATCTTGAAAAAGAATAAAACTGCTTTATAGTTATAGACTAGGAGGAGACGAGTGTCATAGGGGCAAACAAACTAGTTCCAAGCAGTGGAACATACCTATGCTAAATGCAAGGACACATGTGTAGGATATCGACACTCGGGGGAAAATCGCCTCCCAGTAAAAATGGAATCAAGCTGCAAAGGATATATAAAATGTCTCTGCATGGCTAGACATGAGACAAGGTCGGGCTATATGTCTGAAATGCAATGTCAGGGAAACCGTCATAAAGCTCAATAAGGCAGGCAAAGCTCATGATAATGCAATTACAACTTGACATATACAAGGGAGTCCCGAGGAAAATGGCCAGCATAAAGTCCAAGAGGAGTATGAAGCTCTTGCTCAAGGACATGGCGGGACTAAAAGGGACTCCCGGACCTAAGAGAGGACTCACAGCATGGGTACCAAATGCAAAAGGGAGCTAACTAGGACACCCATGTATAGGAAAGCTCTACCATTCACATACTACCACTTATAACAACAGCATGAAGGTTTCGTGATACCATGGAATGGGTTTGTACCCAAGGTTAAAATGAAACAGTCATAAGGTCATGCAAAATGTAAGCGGATGTGAAATCCTAACCTATATGCCAGTTTAGACATGATACCTGTGATAGGAACGAACGGGTTGAAACCTCGAAGAGAGTGTACAAAAACTGGACCCTACATGACAACCATATTAGTCCAAAACAACCCAAAATAGTCAATAAAGAATCCAAACTATAGGATATAGGGAGGAATGATCGTGACAAATGCACCCAAAGGAAACTATGTGGTGAACGATGGGACATAAAAAGGAAAGAAAGGTGTAGATCCAACGTTCACGTATCCACTACCACCTCCGTGAGGGTGGCCATTGGTGTAAAGACCGAACAAAAGGAATAAAAAACCTCAAAAAATGGAGTAAAGGATGGAATATGACCATTCCCAAATCTATGAGCACGGTAAGGGGCTGTGATGCCCCCAAGTCTGACACCAGGTTCCATACTAGGACCAAGGACGAGTGATAGGATACAAGGCATGCCGAAAATAAAAGGACCCGAACTCAAGAGAGCATAAATATACTCAAGTAACCATGATCCCAAAGGCCAACTAGCGCACAAAGAGCACACTCCTAAGAAAATCTAAAGCCAAAATACAAGAAAACCAAGGGGAGGATATGTGAGCTCCCGAATGCAATAGGTATGTCTTGCCTAGGAGAGGATCAAAACTCCCATACACTACAAGCGGAGGTACATAACCAATTATAGTGGCCCTCAGCTTCAACGCATAAAGCGACTGTGCTGTCTGACCCCAACCTGGCCGGGACACCTGCAGAATAACCCCTGCAAAGTACCCCCTCGATATCCTAGGTAAGGCAACTAAGGTCACCTCAATATAATCAATGCTCAGGTAAACAGTCGCAGGTGGGATTGACCGTATGGGTAGGGTAGCAAAGCCCGAAACTCTTGAAAGAGCCCCCAAATACGAATACAATCCTAGAAATATCTCCGGTGCTACTCAGTTATGACTAGGGGTCATCCCAATCATTAACCGCTCACACTGCCTCGTGCTTAACTCCCTTTTGAGAGGAGGATCCTGAGAAACACAAATTATAGAAACGAATTTCACACTCTCACCTTTACAGACACATACATGTTGTTGTTTAGTCATCTTGGAGAATTTAGTCACAATGAACTATTCCAAGACCCTAAAACCTAATCTTGTTGGTGAACCCTATAAAAGAAAAATGTGTAGTTCATTTTAAATTATGCGTTGATTTTACTTGGCTGTAATTACTCAAAGGGAAATGGTCATGCAACTAATGACATTATGACTCAACAGTGAAACAAATATGCACACCATAACAAACAATGCTAAGTGCAATCTTTGTCAAATGAAAAATATGGTATTCCACTACATGAGATGCATAAATATATATTCCTTTCCGAATGCCAATGCAATCCTTCCTATATGAAATCCTAAATACAACTCTCATCCAAGCAATCCAATGCAAGTACCTCCTCAAATCCATATCTAAGATGCAACTAAGAGTGCAACTACTTTGTATTTTTCAATATAAAAGAATGAAAAATGCAATAAAAGTCATCTAAAACTCTCAGTCTTTGCAACAAGTATAAAAGACAAGCCCAACAAGACACCGAGACAAAAAAGAGTAATGCACTAATGGAAAAACAAAAAGGATAAATGACTAAAACTACTTTCAAAGAAAAATCAATGAAAAAGTGGTCTCTGGTCACAAGAGAAGCATCCAACAGACAACATCAGACCCAAGGAAGACCCAACCACACACACAACCCACCCAAGAACTTCCCACAACATCAAACTCACCAAAAGGGAGGATGTACGCGACTGTTTAAAGAACAACTGCATATATACACGACTTTTGGCCAAAAAGTTGCATGTATACGTGGATTTTTGCCAAAAACCTGCGTGTATACGCGAATTTTGGCCAAAAATCCACGTATGTACGTGACTTTTGGCCAAAAACCTGCGTATACAGAGAAGACAGTGGTAAAAAGCAGGCCAAGGGTCAAACCAATAAAGGGGAGTGTCAATGGATGAACATACTATAAAATGCAACACAGAAACAATGAGAAACAAAGAGCAAGTCAAGAATATCAATCCCATTGTGCCCGCAAACCCCAAATAAAAACAAGGAATTCCCCAGCGGAGTCGCCAATTCTGTTACGGAGAGAAATTCCTGTGGCTTGAGGTACCACAACAAACAGCTTGACTCAAGAAATCAATCCTTTCCAATATGCAATAGAAATTAAATATCTAACACTAAAGGATCGGACCTCGTACCTTATTCCGGACGGTTGAAGTAGATCCCCGTTGAGCTTTCCAGCTTCAGCTTGAATTGATTAATCACTTCCTCAACAACAAGTAAACAATACAAGCATACTATATATATTGGTGTTAGATCTATTCTAGCATATATAATCAACAATGAATAAGCATTTGAAATCATCCCATGGATAAAATATTCATTCAAACATACATTATTGGACAGGAAAAGATATTTCTATTAATATAAAATCAGAGATTACAATGGATACAACCTCCGTCTGCACATCTGCAAATCGGAGAAACTGAATCCTCCACTTGGGCCTCCACCACCTCAATCCTCCATCTCTCGATAGCAAGCTCACAAGCAAAAGGAAAGCTTGGGAAGAACACAAAAGTGTTCCAAGGGACAAAGGGATGTAGACTCAAGCACAATTTTCGGCAACAATGGACTATAGTTTCTTTGCTCTCAATTCTCTCATATGCCTTCAATGTACCAAAGAGTTCCTTATATAGCTTTTCAAAGGGGTAACGAAAGGTCGAATCTGAGCGATCTCAAGGCATAGGGAAGGCCAGGAGTCAAGTGAGTCGGATCCATGTCAAGGAAAACTCCAAAAGGATTTGGATTATGCACACATCCCGATGTATGCGGTTTTAGGGGTCAAACCCGCGTATATACGCGATTACAAGTGTGATTCACCTGGAGTGGTAAAATCAGCTATAACATCCATATGATTTTTATGTTTGATAAGTGTGTTAAAATAATCTATGTAATGTATTTTTCATGTAATGAATTTTTCATTTTAACTCAATTTATTGGGGAAGGCTTGGAATTTGACGGTCATATTCCCTCACGTCAAAATACAATTGAAAATCTTAAGAAATCGTTTCAAAGAATGGGAAAATAATTCACTAGAACTTATTTTCATGATAAAAAAAATTTCAAAACATTATTAATTTTTATTAATAGGTTTTTTTAAGATAGGTATATACTTACATAAGTGGCTATTAGGATATATGTAATAATGGAAATTGTTGTCTTACTTTATTAAAACTTTTCTATCTGATTGAAGGGTAGGTCGTGAGTTTTCCTTCAATGAGGAAGGTTTTGCTTTCTTTCAATTTCTTTTTTTTCTTATATCGGCTTAGCATTATCCAAATATGGAGTCATGCATTTCCTTTCTTTTTCCTTTCTACCCTTTCTTTAGAGGATAAGTTACTTTTCAAGGCCAAATGTGCACCTCCAAGAGAGAGGTGGGTACCATTTTAGAAGGAGAAGTTGGTTTCCAACTCTGACACTGAAGGAATTAACTTAACCACCCACCAAGCATCAACAATTTATCATCTAGCTAATCAATTTAACATCTAGATAAGAAAAAATGGTTCATCCCCACTATGTATTTAGTCTTTTCTTTATGTTCGTCATGGCATATTTGAGATGTAGTAGTCGTTCTCGCAAAGCTTGTAAATATCATCCTCACTTTGGATCCATTTAAATAGAACTTGAGTCTAGAGTCTTCTAAGTAGTCAAATCTCTACCATCCTCAAAACGATGCCTAAGTAGGCTATAACAACATTTATTCTATTTTTATTGAGTTTTAAGTAGGCTATAACAAAATTTATTCTATTTTTATTGAGTTTTAAGTTTTTGCATAGACAATTGAAAACCACTAGCTCAAAAGGATTCCTAAGTAGGCTATAACAACATTTATTTATTTTTATTGAGTATTAAGTAGGATATAACAAAATATATTCTATGTTTGTTGAGTTTTAATTTTTTGCATAGGAAATTGCAAATCACTAGGTATCATAGATGCAATGTCGGGGACATTTCCACCTCGTGGCTCTTGTTTGTTCTTATTTTGCATATTTCAATTTCTTATAAAAAGTAAGTAAAAATATTACAAATTTTATAAGCACAAAAGTCATTTATTGCCAAGTTTAAGATAAATAAAAGTAGTATATTTTTTATTAAACTTGGATTTAATCGCTCTGATTTCTCCGTTTAGTTGTCAAATGCCTGCTTCAGCCCTAAGGTTTCTAGTGTATCTATGCATCAATATTAGGTCACACTCTTACACTAAAACCTGACTTTCATCCTCGATGGCCTCTCTAAGGGGAAAACCCTATCCCCATGCAAGTTTGGATCATACGTGGGTACAAATGCATAGAAGAAACTGATTGGAGGTTCCTAGGAAAATGCAAAAAGTGAGAAGGGAAGAAACTGAAACAACCCCAGAACCCCCATGGCTTCATAAAATCGGTCAATCTCATCCCAACGCAACCCAAGAAAATCTATCCTAAAATGAGTAACAATTCCACATTACAAAATAACATCAACTTAGATTCATAGGAACATACAATACATGCAAGATCATGTTGTAGTATGAAAATGTATGGGATTATGACCATCTAAAAAATCCTTGGTTTGGTGGATCAACCAAAAATGGAACAAAAAAATGGAACTATGATATAAAACTAAGTGCAAAGAGCTCAATCACTATTATATTTAAGAATTTAGAGGACCGCACAGAAACTTTTAAGGGTGGACCCTATTTCTTTAAATTCGTAGGGATCTATATGAAAGACTAGGTGGAACATTTTAGCCCTGATAAGAAGGACTCCAAATAGGCTCCAATGTGGATAAGGATATGCTCGCTTCCACATGAGTATTGGGAACTGGAAACCCTAGTAGGCATTAGTAATACCCTAGGTCTCTTTGTCAAAGTTATGATCTAACACAATGAGGTCGTTACACTTCTTTTGCTTGAATATGTATTTACATGAATTTTTTGTGTCCTCTCCCTAAACTCATATGTTTGAGATATCAACCCCAAATTATCATCACATCACCTTTCACTATATAAAATGCCATGAACATGGGCACCTCTACCAATATTTCCCTCTAAATCATGTCCCACCAAATTCAAAACCCTTAGAGGAAAGAGATGCATATGGTGTTGCAAAATTCACCAACGAGTGCATAAACAACAAAAAAACTATCCACCATCCCAATAAAGCTTCTATTCCAACCTCCAACCAAATTGATGCTCTTGCAGCAAATCCTAAAGAAGGGGAGACCTCCAAATTTCCAAAATCAGAAGATCAACAAGAAAGGAAAGAAATTCCAAGAGACAATGAAACCTAGGAAATGGAAATGATAGATGCTCTTGAGGAACTCAAATACATGGAGCTAGGAGAACTAGATCTCCAAGGGATTAAAGAATCACGCAAGAAAAAAATATCGATTCCAGAAACACAACTAGAACTCTTTAAGGAAGCGGTCATCAAAGCAAGAACCACACTATCCAACTCAAGCAAATATACCAATAAATAAGTGGAACTAGGGATTAAATATAGCATCAAAAAAGAATTAAAAAGACCTCGCAGATATGATAAAAAAAGAGAGGAGACAAAACTAATAGAAAATCCTTTGATGAAGCAAGAACTCTCATGTGAGATTTAGGTCAGTACAGCCAGATGACGGAGTTCTTCTTTTCTCTCCCTCAATTTTTTAAATGAAAGTTGTATCTTGGAGTATAAGGGGATTAAATAAACCCTGCAAACAAAGACTCATGAAAAATAAGATTTTCATGGAAAAACCAAGCATCATTATGCTGTAGGAAACCAAATGCACCTTCCAAACAATGGGTGACATAGAGAGGAAAATTGGAAAGGCTCTAATGTAGCAATGATGGATTCCTCCAAAGCCTCAATAGGTATTTCTATTGTTTGGAACCTAAAAGAAGTGATGAATGATAATATTTTGGTAACACCAAGAACTATATTAGATAGTTTCCATTTTATTGGAACTGATGGCAAAGGGTTCCTCGACAATGTTTATGGACGAAAAATTGTAGAAAAAAAACTTCAATTCTTGAAACACATGTAGTGGCTCCAAGAACTGTATCAACATCAAAATTGGATTTAAGGGGGAGGATTTAATATGATCACCTCCCTCACAAAGATAAAATACAATCCTTGGCTCCTAAACAGATATATTCAATCCTACATGCAATTCATTGAGAATAATAGAATGGTTGATTTGGGAATTGCTAATTGTCTCTACACATGGAACAACAAACAAGGAGGGGATCAATATTGGACCACTTTCTTATCTTTTAAAATATTTACAGTAAGGGAGAAGATTGGTCTGCAACTATACTCACAACCAATTTATCGAATCACATGATCCTATTTTCCTTCAATGGAATCATGGATGAATGACATCAAAATGGCCATTTAGATTTGAAAATTTCTGGTTGGATCATCCAAATTTCAATTTTTACACTTGGAGATTGTGGCAAGAAGAAGCAAACCCCATATGCACACTCATGTATAGATTCCAACTTAAATTAAAAAATATCAAACAAAAGCTCAAAGTCTAGAATAAGATTTTCTTCGAAAATATTATAGAGGACAAAAAAAGAATCGAATCCCAAGTGACATCACTTCAACAAAATATATTTCTGACAAGACACCCTAAGGAACTCAACCACCAAGAGGACCTCCTTCAACAACAATTAGAGGAACAACTAAACTAGGAGGAAACTCTTTGGCATAAAAAATTCAAGTTCAATACCTAAGGAAGGCAATAAAAATACAAATTGTTTCACAATTCTATGCTGCAACATTGCCAACACAACAAAATTGTCACATTTAGAGACAATTATTGTAATAACGTCCAGAAGCATGAGGAAATATCGGTTGAGTTTAAGTATTAATTTTAGAACCTCCTTTTGTAACCTCTCGTAGATCATACAACAACTCTCAATGGTATACACAACACATTCCTTGCCTAATAACAACTGAAAACAATGCTCGTATTATGCACCCCAACATTATGGAAGAGGTACCGCAAGTTGTTAAATCCATGTCTACATTTAAGTAGTTGGGACCTAATGGTTTTACCACAAATGTTTGCCTTTCTTGTTGGGAGGTCATCAAGGAAGAGGTTTGGGTCATTATCGAAGACTCTTTCCAAACAAATGACATTCTAGCATCCTTCAACATGACTTTCATGGATCTTCTTACCAAGGGAATAATTCCTCCACAAACAAATTTCAGCCAATAACTCTATGTAATTCCATCTAAAAAATCATCACTAAAGTCGTATCCAGTCATTTAAAACCCCCTCTCCCCCTCTTCATCTCCCCTGAACAATCAAGCTATGTCTATGGATGCTAAATATTGGATGGAATAATCAAGGCATATGAGCTCAATCATCCACTTAAACTCACCAAGAAACTGGGTATGCTCATCAAACCAGATGTGTCCAAGGATATTAACAAACTATATTGGACCTACATAGCTTGAATCCTTTAATCCTTTGGTTTCTTCCCAGATGGATCAATTGGATCATGTCCCTAACTTCTTCAACCTTATTTTCCCTTCTCATGAATGCTTCCCCTTCTACTCCCTTTACCCCCTCAAGAGATATTCATCAGGGAGATCCCCTTTACCCCTTTTATTTATCTTAATGGTCTAAGGGCTAGGAAGAATCATAAAAGTGGAAGTCAGAGCCCTCATAGGTCTCCAACTTCATCAGAACTATCCTACCTACTCTCATCATCAATTTGTAGATGATACTCTTCTCACATTTCATCCTTCTTGTCATGAATCTATTGTCTTTAAACAATGCCTTAATCGCTTCATGGAAGCTTTAGGCACCACCATTAATTAGGATAAATCCCATTTATTCTTTTTCTATACCCCCTTCTAGTCTAGCCCTGAATCACCCATCTCCTTTGTTTCTATAGGAGATCCCTCCTCTCAAATTATCATAGTGCCCCTCTTATGGAAAACCTCTTCCTCAAGCAAACTAGGAGGACCTTCTAGCTCGACTAGAAGGCATACTTTCCAGTTGGACCTTTAATTCTCTCAATTTGGTAAAAATATTAGTCCTTGTAAAATGTGTTCTCTAATCCATGCCTTTATACCTTTTCTCAGTTCTATCCACCCTAAAAAAAGTTTACAAAAATCAAGGACCTTCTTAGAATTTTCTTGTGGGGAAGCGATAGCTTACACCACAAATGGGCCTTCATCAGCTTGGAAGATCTATGTAATCCTAAACTATCAGGCCCAAACTAGAGATTTGAGACCCAAAAACTATAAATGAGGTGCTTGGCTCAAAACTATGGTGGGAGTGGATAACTCACATATAGGAACCCTGGGGGATACTTTAGCAGGCCAAATACTCCCCTTTGGATAGATCAATAAGAATTAATCAGATTCAACGAAAGGACCATGGGATCAATGATCTATAACTTATAATTGTCTAATAAAAGACTAATCCAAGAGTATATCTTCTAGAAAATAAAGAATGGGGCCTCATCCCACTTTCGGGAAGGCTCATCGTAACATGCCTCAAAGCTAGAGTAATACTACGGAGATCGCAATTATTAGAAGGATCTGGGCACTTAAAACTTCTACCAGGTTCGACATTTCTAGGACAGTGGAATTAGGAAAGAGTAATGTTGGCATTGTCTTCCTATAGATCGATGGTTGCATCAACCTCCACAAATATAGGCTCCAAGCATAAGTATAGGACTTCAAAATAAAAGGATCAAAATCTATGATGATATGAATCATCTTCATTGTTTCCTTAATCCTTTTGGTAGCTTCACCATCAAATAGGGTTGCACAATAGCCACGGCCCATACTAAACTCCTAAAATACCCCATTTGGCCCCTCATCTAGATCACGGACCTCTGGCCAAAAATATCAATGTTCTTATGGCTTCTTATGTGCAATAGAACTCTCACCTAGGACAACTTAATCAAAAGAGGCTTCCAAGGACCCCCCATGGTGTCATCTCTGTCGCAACCATCTTGAGAGAAAGAAATATATTTTCAATTCTTTCCCCTTCATTTTCAAATTCTTACCACTCTATTATGCACCTCAGATATAGATAACATTAATATAACTAAACCCCTCACCAATTGGATGGAGATCCCCTATGCTATCCCTCTGCTTAATCATCTGTGTATCTCTTCCTAGCCTTTCTCCTATTGAAAACCCTGAATAAGTGCAATTGGAGGATATTTAGAGACAAAATTCATCCCATGGGTTTTTTGTGGCACAAGATAAGATCCAACATTGGGGAAACTCTTAGGATCCATTATTGGATTGACCAGAATATGAAATTCAACAATCGATAAGCAATAATGTTCCAAGACCGGAATCTCGAGATTCAACAACCCAACATCACTACACCTACTTCCAAACCTAGATTCAATAATCCCTCCTCATGGAACCCTCCTCCATAAGGCTTTATCAAAATAAACTTCGATAGGGATTTCAAGAAGAAATCAAGGCAAGTGGGTTATGGAGGAGTTTTTAGAGATAATATAGGAGATATCAAAAGAATTTATGAAAGGTATATAGGTATTAATAGCAAAACTATAGCTAAAATTTGGGCTCTCTTATAGGGGATAAATGGTGTAGTAAGACAAGGATTGCACCAAGTTATCATAGAAGACGACTTGCAAATATTGATCAGATTTATGGTCAAGTTGCATAATGGCACTCTTGTTAGGAAGTTGGTTCAAAATTGGAGACTAGAAGATGATATTTTGGCCCTAATGTCAACCATTATCAAGATTCAAGTTCTTATCTCTCTACATGTCAGGAGATTGGACAACAAAGTAGCCAACTGGATTTCTAACTTAGGGGTTTCTCTAGGAGACAGAACTTTGGATGGCCTAGCGTCCAACCTTATGAACTATCCCTTCATATAGGAATCCCAAATGATAACCATGCTTGATCTCATTGGTGCCTCGCATTTCCGACGTCAACTGAAGAGAGATGAAATAGGTCCAATGCAGGAAGCTCTCGCACAACCCCTAGTTAATGAAAGGATGGGTCCCATTCAGGAATCCTTCTGAAGACAACTTTCACCCAATGAACATAGTGTATCTAAAATCCATGTGGAGCACATAGACCCTCACACCACCTCATCATGATGCATCGACTTGAATTAGAGTGGATTACAAGGATGTACCATGACAATTGGGAGGGACATACAGGATGGAAAGGATTCAATACAACAACACGAAGAAGACTTATTTCGCCAGAGAAGGGGTGGTAAGCCGAACCATGGAAAAGGAATCATGCATTAAGGTAGGGATATATATTGGCATAAGCATCATCCTCATTGTTTAGAATTCCTGTGACTTGCCTCAATCAATCGGAATCAGAGGAAAAAATATCAACGACCATCAGTACGGTAGGATTATAGTTTGGATCATGGCGTGGGGTAGGGGGGGAATATGGGCTAAAAAATAGCTTTAGAAGCCTACCATAGAACAACTGATAGAAATGGGGAGTGGGTGGGATAATATTTGATCCTAGAGGAAACATAGTCACTTATTACGCATGGGGAATAGGTCATAAATCCAACAATGAAGTGGAATGGTTGTTTCTCTACCTTGGCCTGGAATTGGCAGGGCAAAATAAAATTGCCAAACTAATAGTTTTTGGAGATTCGAAGCAGGTTATTCAAAAAATGAGATCGAGTTACAATCATTGTGCCACCAATTGTAGAATAATTTATGATCGCATATGTCGCAACAATCTAGATCTTCAAGCCACCTATTATCACATCCTCGGAGGCAATAACGCTGTTGCGGACAAGCTGGCTAACCAAGGAGTCAAAAAAAAATTGGTTTTGGTTTATATAAAGGGTCATCCCTCTTATCATAAGAATTTCCCCTAGAATTAATTATATTTTGGGTTGTAAGGTTTGGTCCTCCAGCAACCTTACCCTTCTTCCACTCCACTGGCTCATGATCAACAAGTGACGTTCTTTGACACGATAGAATTGGCCTCATGGTAGTTTTGATCACATGAAGGCTTTAATGAATCATCCTTATATATGGCTCTTCAAGGAAAAGATAGGATTGTTGGAACGCTTCATGGAAATTCTAAGAGGGATGAATACCTTCCCCTCGCCTCCCTCATTTCTATGTGAAACATAGGAGCTTAGACAATTGCACTCTTCTGGTTTTATCGCTCATGCGGAAGACATTAGTATTTTGTTTGAAGGATTACTCAGAAATCAAGATCTCAACTGTGAACCCACGCAAATCCCTAGTAGATTCAAAGGTGAAGTTCCTTCTCCCACCTTTCGGCACTCAGAGGAACTATACATGCTCCCCACTGCAAGCTTCCACGGTGGTAAGGTTATTTGTGATGGTCCTTCCTTTTGTCCTTCACAGGATCTCCCTTCTATCTGTGTTACCCCATTGGTGCTAAACAATGCTCAGGATTCAATGGAGAATAACCAAGGAATTGCGTACATCAACGACATCAAGGCAACTCTATCGGATATTAAAAATGGTTTGCGATGGATATACAAAATGGTTGGCACCGACACCAACGAGAACGGGGATACAGCTACAGATGTCAAGTATTTGGCAAACCAGATGGGTTGTCACAAGTAAAAAATAGACGACAATGACCGTGACCTCCATCAATTGATGGGAACATTGGATATTATAAAATAATAAGTCCAAAAACTGACAAGCATGAACCAGTGCAGTCACTTCCAGTAAACCTTAGGTAAAGGAGGTCATCAAATGGAAGAGACTTTGGTTGTTCAGTTGGTTCGTGGGTTAGAAGGAAAGAAAAAATAGGTTACTCTATCATGCTCTCTAGATGTTTTTTTGTATTATGTTAAATAACCATTTTTTCAGACTTTACCCTTCAATGGGTTTAAGTTATTTCAGAAATCACTCAAGAACCATATATATTTTAGTTATCAGTGTAGTTATTTCAGTTTCTCTTCTTCAGAACAGTTTGAAACTATGGCAACCTTTTTTGTAAGGATGGTTGTGCTCAGCTTTTTTATATAAATATAAATATTTCTTTGGTTTTTGTTATAAAAAAAATAACAACTGAGAGCAACAACATCAACCAATTATTGTAGGGATATCATCACCCATGCCTGCAAAATTGAAATAGAACTAGTGGAACGGAGGCTATGGCACGATATTGAAATTTTTAAGAGGTAGAGTATATCCAAGACCTAATGAACTAGCTCACAGACCTTGGAGATTCTTGATACAGGAAAGTGCTTTACTACTATTCTCTCATGACTTTTTGGATGGACAAAGTCATGTTAAGTTGCGTTCCAATCTATTTATAGGAGTCAAATTAATTCAAGGAGGAACTGCAACTACTCACGGACTTTATAGTTAACTCCCATATCATGAATTCCAAACTAAATTTTCTAGGGTGACGCCTTGGTGTTCAATTCATTCCTCGAACTCCTCCAACACCCATCTACTCCAGTTGTGTCAAAGAGGAAGAAGCAAAGCGTAACAAGGAAAAGGCGAGAAATTGAGCAAATCCATGTAATATTTCAAGTGGGGGAAGTCTTCAATCCCTTGGAAGATTGGAGTCAAAATTGAGGTGACACTAGGGGTTGAATTCTATTGTATGAGCACTTGGTGGTCCTGAATTAGGTGACCAAATCACTGCTTAGGAGGATACTAATGTAAATAAGCAAAGAGATGTCAAGCCTTAAAAATAAGCTTGCCTCTCTTCAATATCAAAGGATGGTCTCTAAGATCATGGTGGGAAAGATCAATATAATCGAGAGGTGTCTAGAGGTGAAACTATCAAAAAAGGCTTCTCTAGAAGGGTTCTCCTGCGACACACCTCTTATCATCAAGGATGATGCCCCTCATGTTGATTGACCTAGTATCTAATTGTTTACTCCTCGAATGTTCTAGTTTTTGTTGTCTCATTGTCATGCACAGTACTATAGTTAATTTTCATGTCAAAATTTCAAGTTGTGTAAAAAGCAGAAAGGCCACTATAGATATTCAATTTAGTCCATTTTTTGTTGTCAGAACAAAGGCTATATTAGATATAAGTATCACTCAAACTCTTTTCTTTATCCTGGTGTCACTCAAATGTAGGTTAAAGGCCATTAACTCATGATTAATGTATTTTTTTGACTTATCAAGTTAATAGAAAAACTCCACTTTTATTATATATATATATATATATATATATATATATATATATATATATATGACAAAAAAACATATATTTTTTTTCATTTGTGGTTCACCTACNCCTACATTTGGGTGCCCACCCGAAGGGGCCTCACCCCATTTGCTTTGATTGCATAGCTAACCCGATGGGGACATCAAGTGAGACCCTTCTATAGCAATGTATAGCCACCCAAGGATCTGACCCCGAGATCTTCTACTCACAACTTACAACATTCAGCCACTTGAGCTAGCCCATTGATCTTTAATGATAAAAAAACATATAGTTATATAAATCTCTAATTTCAACAAAATTAAAAAATTATAATTTTTCTTTTTCTTTTTTTAAACCAAAAAATTCTTGTATAATTGTGATACACTTTGTCAAAGTCTATCGATTGAAAAAGGAGAAAAAGTCTAACAATTATAATATTTTTACTTTTATGTATATCTTATCAAAATATTAAATTTAAAATAAATAAATGAAAAAATAAAAAAACATGACTATGCTTTAAGTAAATAATTTTTAATTTTTTCTCTATAAACAAATTAAAAAACATATCACTTCTCACCATAAAAGTAAAATAAATTGAAACCATGATCTAAATTTTCATATTTGAATATTTAGCTCTAGGAAAAATGCTTACGTAGTGATCTATTTTTACTTCACCAAAACTCTTTTCCCAGGAGAAAAATAGTGGTTCCTTGTTATTCAACTGAATCAAAGGTAACATGTTTGTTGCACAGGTGGACAAATACATAATAACAGTACCGGTCAACATAAAAAGGTGACAGTCTCCCTTTCACTGGAGAAAAACATGTATAGGGAATCTCCCATCCAACTGAAAAAAATATGGCAAGTTCTCATCCCAATAAAAAACCATCTCCCAAGCTCCTCACAGTAGATATAAGTCAAGGCCAGGTAGTTGATCTAGGGAGGAACTTCCTAGTAGTCCTACTCAACACAAAATAGTGGTCAAAACCATACACAAACACCAAGAGGTGTGTAAGCATACGCAATCCCTAAAAAGGGAGCAGAGATGAGTATGGTAGAATTAGTAGAGCTAAAAGTGACCCATTCCAATGCATTCACCCTTAGTGAATTCCATGAAATGGAGACTACCAGAATATAAAAGAAGAGCCTACTTAGATAAGCCATCAGCCTTTTCATTATATTTTCTAAACACATGAGCATAGTGGAGATATGGGAAGGATGGTTGGAGATCTCTGATCATATGACACCAACTATCAAGGTCAAGTGCTGAAAGGGATGCCTGCACCTTGAACTAGTTGATAATGACTAATAAATCACCTCTGATATTTACATATGGCAGCCCAATATATTTTGAAAAGACTAAAAGTACCCAAAGTGCTAACAACTCAGATCTAGTATTGGTACATAGGCCACCTCCCATTTTGATACAAAAGTAGTGTTCTTCACTGATGAGTATGTGAACACCTATGCCACCAATCCTATTGGCAGAGGCATCGTAAAAACAACACGTTGGATAGTCAAATATTGTTGTTGGTGCAGAAAATATTCTACAGGATCTCTGAATCAATGGCACTGGATGTGCTTTCAGCTGCTCCAAAAATATTAAGAATAATGAGTTTCGTCCTAGATCTCACCAAATATCACATGCATATTCTCTCCACGTGTTTACGTAAAAGTGTTTATTTGTATGATGCTTCTTCATGACGACTGTTTACAAATTTGTAGGCGAATTTCCCATCAAAATAAATGAATGACACTTTTAAGCTTATTTTCATTTTACTTTCAACAAAATTATTTGTTAGAATAAATTAAATAGTATAATATTTAAAACACTTTTGAAAACGTTGTTGTGAGTGTTGGACTTGGGTTAATCCGAACAGACTCTCGAACCATTATCCATTTTTTAGGGGGGTCAGATTGAGGTTGGGGAAGTCAATTAGACCATTTAAGTTCAATCATGAATGGGTGAAGGTGGATGGTTTCAAGGAGCTCGTGAGTAGTGTGTGGAACAATACATATGATACAGACTTTCTTTCACCAATAGATCTGTTAACAGTGAAATTAGGAAACTTGTAATCTGAGTTCATTAGCTAGGAAAAAAAGATCTGAACTGGATAAAAAGGTTCTATGCTACATTGAGGAACATATTGGCCATATCACTTCAAAGTCAACACAAGGGTTACTTGCACAATTTGATATGGACTTGTTATTGCGGCTTAAATAAGATAAATTGAATATCCTAAGGATCTCTTATGAAAAAGCACATATGGAGAGCAGGATCACTTGGTTAGAGGCGGGGGACACGAACAAAAAGTTCTTCCATAAATTGGTCGAACATCCCAGGAACATAACTCCATATGGGCCTTGAAAAATGATGGAGGCTTTCTGGTTTTGAATCAAGGGGAGATATCACATGTGGTTCACTTTCATTTTGAGTCCTATTACAGAGAGGATGGTAACATTTCAGTTAGGGATCAGATAAAGGTGATAAAGGAGTTCCATGGAATTTTCTCAGAAGCTAAGGGAGATGAGATATTCCAACCTATTCTGTTGCTTGAGCTAAAAGGGGTCATTTTGTCCTCTTCTAGATCAAAAATCCCTAATCCGAGTGATTGGATCATGGAACTATTTCTGGAATGTTTTAAGGTGATGGGTGCAGATTTGTTAAATGTGTTTGAAGAATTGAGAGAAAGAGGGGTGATCTCTGGAGCAATAAATTCCACTTTTGTTGCTTTGATCCCCGAAAAATATGCCACTGAGGATCTAGGGGAATTTCTCCCCATATCCCTCTATAACTTTGTATACAAAATCATTTCGAAAATTATTGATAACAGGCTAAAACCAATTCTATCCAGGGTTCTCTCAACTGAACAATTTGGTTTTTTAGAAAAAAGACAAATACTAGAACCCATTGAGGTGGCTCAGGAACTTTTCCACGATATCAAGACCCGAAATTTGAAAGCTTATGCCTTTCAATTGGATTTAAACAAAGCATATGACAGGGTCCAGTGGGGGTTTCTCAAGTTCATCTTAATACAAATTGGTGTACCATACATGTTTATGAAACTAATCATGGGATGTGTTATTTCGGTGTCATATGTTGTAATTGTGAACGATTGCCCCACTGGCTTCTTTCCTGCAGAAAGGGGGCTTCGACAGGGTTGTCCCCTATCTCCATTACTCTTCCTCCTAGTTATTGAAGGACTCAGCGGGTTCATAATCAAATCAAAATCTGAGGGAAAAATAATTGGTATAAATATTAACAGTAGCCTATCTATTTCTCATCTCCTATTTGTAGATGATATTATGATTTTTGGTTTGGGCTCCACCTATGAATGGCGTGCTTACCATGATGTGATTATGGTTTTCTGTAATGTATCTGGTTTATCCATAAACACTAAAAAATCCATACTATTAGAGCATGGGGACTCTTCAGCTGATATGGACGAGATCAGTAATATTTTCAGGTACATGTGCATTCCCTAGTGGAGGGAACCCGATATCTCGGTTATTCCATTAAAACAAACAATTACCGAGCTGGGGATTGGTTGTGGTTACTGCAAATATCCAATAAAAGAATCAAATAGTGGTGTTGGCTCTAGTTATCCCTAGGTGGGCGGTTGATATTGGCTAGATATGTATTAGTAAACCTCGTGGTTTATCGGTTCTCCTTATGCAAAATCTCAAAATTGATTATCAATGAAATTAGAAAAAAGATCATGGCTTTTATCTGGTCAAGTAATCAAGATAAGTTTAAATACCATTTAGTGAGATGGGATTTTATCGCTCGGCCTGTGACAAAAGGTGGTTGGGGCCTAGAAAAATATGCATATTTTCTCACTTGCATTGAGGGATAAGAACCTGTGGCTGGCTATTTCTAGTGGAATCCTATGGACCTATGTTATTCATTTGAAATACTTTAAGAACCTCACGTTATTTCAATGGATTCAAAGTTTCAAAAACCTCAAAGTGGAATATCAAACATATGGGCAGGTCTCTTCGAGGCTATTAAGGTTTATGGTACATGGCTAGCATGGATCACCAATGATGGAAGAGCTATTTGGGTGGGTGAGGACCCTATCATAGGGGGACCCTCGAAATACTTGTTATCTGCAGAATTATTATTTTTCCTTCATAGTAATGGCTACTTCACCCTAGATCATATCTCCTTGTTGTATAATTGCACTTTTTCAACTCATGGGTGGATTACTGCAACTCAATTGGGTCTATATGATTCTTTGGGTGTCAAATGGTCTAATTACATCAGAGGTCTACAGCTCAGTTCCATCATGTTGGATGATGGCATTGATTCCCTGAAATGGACTTACAACAAAGCTACAAGTGTCATTACAGCCAATTTGGCCTATCAGTTGTTAACATAAGATATATATTGTAACCAACTTTGGTGGAATTCCATTTGGTCTTGGTAGGATCCTTACCGTATCATTATTTTATATTGGCTTGCATTGGATAACCGTCTCCTTACCTAGGACAATCTCCAGAAGTGAGCTATGATTAGTCCAAATCTTTGTCTCCTGTGCAGTATGGCCAAAGAAACAATTTTTCACCTTTTTGTTTCCTACAATTTTACTATTTCTATATGGTTGTCTATTGGATTCATTTTAAAATGCCCCATCAATTGGTCTAGTGATTCCTTATCAGAATGTTATCTTACATGAAAAAACAAGGTTCCAAATTGGCAATCCTTACCTTGTTTCATCCTGTGGGAAATTTGGAAATGCAGAAATAAAAAGATATTTGAAAATACTATTCCATATGCTCTTTCCATCTTTCTGAAGGGATTGAATTATTTCTTTGAACTCGGTCATGATGTTATCATTGGTAGATCTCCAAATCTCAACCCTAGATTTTTTAAAGATCTGGCCCCCACATATAGGCTGATGGGATTTTTTGATGGGGCCTCACAAATGGACTCTTCACTTTGCGGGGCTGGTGCACTATTATGGATTGATGAGGTCGGGTTTTATAAACTTTGGATGGGTTGTAGCCCTGGATCCAATACCAAGGGGAAGATCCTCTCCCTCTCGGTTCTCCTTCTATTCACTAGGTGACTCGGATTGGATGGTATCCACATTTATGGTGATTCTTACATTATTATAGATTGGGACAAAAACTATAATGGGATAAATCTCATTTATCTTGAGGCTTGGCTGAATAAGACCATGATTTTGATCAATAGTTTCAATAACATTTAATTTTCTCATATCTACAGGGAGAAGAATGCTGAGGGTGACTTGTTGTCTAAGCGGGCACTTTTGGTTGCTTGGATATGAGCACTGGTCTATGGGATCTCTCACTTCGAAGGGCAACATTCAGACTATCTTTTCTTGAGTTTTGGGTGGACCATTTTGTTCTATGTCCATCCTTTTTTTATTCCATTTTTTGGGCCTATCTTTTGGACTTGACTTGGACATCTGTTGGATGTTTATTTTGGACCATCTAGACTCTTTTTCTATGGGACCAGTATGCTAGTTCTTTGTTTCATTCTATGGCTCTGGTTTTTTTTGGACCATGCAACTTTTTGTACTATATTTTCTGTCCATGTGACTCTTCTAGTTATAATTATGTGTATATTGTCCTACCTTTACATATACTTCAATAAAGTATAGTTATTTTTCATGGAAAAAAAGAGCGTTGGAATTACATATATTGTTTTTTTTTGGTTGGGATAAATAATGTATTTAAATAAAATATTAACAACTTTATATTTAATAAAATATTATGATTAATTTATATAAAATATTCATAAATTTATAATATTATGATTAAATGTTTTTATGAGTGAATGTCATTAGAAAAATAATTAGATTTATTAATAAATTTTACTTATTAATCAAGTTTTAATAATAAATTTATATTTGATGATGGTGATGATGATGCTAATTATCAACATCTATTGAGACCAACTTTGATCCTTCAAGCTTTGGAGTCACTTCATTTTCTTTAGAATTGTATTTCTATGCTCAAAAAGTTTTAAGAGAAGCATTCTGATATCACCATAGTTATGATGAGTTAAAAGGTTAGGAAGGTTAGCATTTTGATATTGCGCTCTAATGTGGGTGTAAGCAAGACATTCTATGAGTAAGTGATTTGCTACAATATTACTCATCTTTGTGATTTTCTATAAAGAGTGTGTAACCCTCTTTATGTCACAAAGATGACATACTCTTTCATCCTACGAAGTTTTAGGAATCGTCCAACACCCTATTTCACTAATGGATCTCATGAGAGTTTGTTCTTATTTTAGCAATGTTGATTTTTTTATTTACACAAGTTAAAATAGAGAGATATTTGATATTATAGATTAGGGTCTATTGCATATCTATAATATCTTAACTTTCTCTTATCATCTAACTCTTTATCGCACCACAACTTTTCCTTAAATTTAGATGTAATAATAATTTTAATATTGTTGTTATTCTATAGAGTGACCTCTTCCTTGAATCCCCAATGGTAAAGACAAGACTCGACATCTTTATGCTAACCTCACTTAAATCACGAGTGGTTTTGACTAGAGTACGAAGCAATCTTAGGAAGCGTCTTGTCTCCCATGTTTTTTATCTTGTTCTTGTACATTAGGTATCTAGTCATAGATTTTCTCTCAATCGAGGAGAGACTTGTTTCTATGAGGAGGATTTGATAGGTTGTGTTACCTTTAATTTTGAGATTATATGTTATAAAGCACTTTTGTATTTTCTCTATCCTTCTCCGAGATTCTCTATAGATGTTGTAACCCCAATCCTCACAACCATATAAGATAACAAGACTGACGATAGTCTCAAACATGAGTTTCTTCCTATCCTAAAGGCGAAGGTCTATGGATTTACAATTATTTTCAAGTACATAATAGCTTTACATCCTCCATTAATCCTTTTCTCAATGCTATAGTTCTATTTAATCTTATGATGAAGATCGATTTCAAGATATTTATATGAATTTACTTCCCCAGGTTGTTGTCATACATGAAATTATCATAGTGATCTTTTGGGATTTGATTATCATAACCATTGTTTTGTTAGTGTTAACAATCATACCCATACTCCTTTGATTATCGAATTTAAGTCATCCTTAAATTACCTTTCAGTTGGGGAATGACATAGTAAACCTATCAATAAGTTTTTCAATCAAAATTTCAGTCATCCAGTTACGTGGGAAAGTAACTAGACCTCTAAGGGGTGTATCTATCTCACCCTACCTTGGGTGAAATTCATTATTATTCACTCATCTATCCATCGATTAATTTATCTATTCTAATATGAGGAGTCGGCCCTTTCCTGAGAGGAAGTCAAACATAAATAGTGATAGAATGGAAAGTGGAACTAAGCTCTGGTTCGTGATCATGATTGTGAGTCGAAGAGGGAATTGAAGAACGCAACTACTATGTGTTCCTATGTTGATCTAGGTAGCATAGTGGTATCAAATTAGCCAGTTTTTAATTGAACAGAATAATCCTGAATTGTGTTGAAGACCTGTATTATGTTCCCATAAGTGGTCCGAGTCATACTAACAGAGTGGTGACGGCACTGCAAATCCTTAGTCACGTACCTAAGAGGTCTTGTTTACTTAATGATGAGTTAGCCTGAGTGTGGTTTCTCATGGGTCTTTTTATAATAGAGTGTTATGTTGGACAGCGACTGAAGTGATTCCTTGGAGCCATTAGTTGTACACAACTAATAGTTGTAAGCCCTGGGAAACCAGAGCCTAGAGGCAGATAATTTGGGGTTTCGGTGATCTTTCTACACACACACTGGTATAACACCTGGAGGTAGGTGACACATAAGGAACCATTTAGCGGTGATGGGGTACCTTCTTGGTTTTGTTTGGGGCGTGTATTGTGAACCCCAAGCTAGTCGAGTATGCACGAGACGTCTATGCTTATAGAGGTAAACCAAATATGAGTGTTTGTACTAATTGGCTTATTGGGATCCCTGAGAAGTGAATATAGTGTTGAAAATTGAGTATATTGAGATCCAATGATGATTTTGTAACCCTCTGGTAGAATAGTAGAGTTTGGTTGGTCATTCTAAGCACACACTAGATTAGCACCTATGCGGTGTTTTGTGGGGCGGGTATTGTGGACCCTAAACTAAATGATTCCATGAGAGGTCAATTGTTTCTATTGAGTACCATAGTGGTATAGAATGTGGAACTACATAAGATATTAGTGAATTGTGTCGCCTCCTAGTAGAATAGCAGGGCTTGGGTGTTCTCTCTATGCACACAATCATATAGCACCCATATGAAGATGACGCTTGAGGGACCATTGAACAGTGAAAGGGTACCTTCTTGGTGTTTTGTGGGGTGAGTATTGTGGGCCAAGCTAGCCGAGTCTACATGAGGTGCATGTAACTCGGTGGGTAGTCACTAGTTAGCATTCCCCTCTACTACTTGGAAAATACTGTTCACCCAACAAAAGTTGGCTTGGTTTGATAATTGAGTCTACATGACTGTAATGGCTTGTTAACCTAATAGAGGCTATCTTGGTTATGTCCTGGTTCATATTTGACTATGGAAGATAGATTCGGATAGTTCCCCTTTCCTTAAGGTAATGATGCCCACTGTGGTCGTGGCCTCTTAGCAGAAAGAGTATATGTTAGATAGAGTGCTTACAGTGTTGATTGAATTGTCATTGATGCCAACATGGTACTTGCAATGGCCCCACAGGTGGTCATTGATGTCACCAAGTCCCTCTTGTAGTGCATAGGTATGGATGATCCCAGTACCCTCACATTAAGTGCCTTGGAGACCATACAAAGATGGGTTGTGCATCGAAGCACCTTGTATCTAGTTGACAAGGTCCTTGTACCCATAAGGTTGTATCTTGGAGCCACCACCTTGTTGATGATGTTGGATATCATGTTGATGATGTTGAAGACCTTGTTTATGATGCATGAAGCCTCTTGTTTGATGAATAATCCTTTGAAGAAGTCCTTGGACCCACACTTGGTTAACTAATGGTCCTTATACCATTTAAGGGAGATGATGTGGTCATGGGGTCAAGGAACCCTTAGAAATGGTTAAAATGCTTGAGATGGTTTGAGAATCCCATGTACATGATGAAGAAGTTCTTGAAAGCATTTGAAGAAACCCTCGTGTGTTATGATAAATTCCTAAGTGATGATCTTGATGTCTTTTGTATGGTGCCCATGATGATGCTCTCATATGTGGTAAAGTGGATCTTGAAGGCCTCTTACACAATGATGGAACCCATGCTGGTTGGGTTTATGATTGACCCAAATGGCCCATATCATGGTCATTTGATTGAACAATTTCATATGAAACGTGTTCATAGTGAGTTGAAGCCCACAAAGTTTGAAGAATCCCTCATACTTGCATGGAGATGATGGTCCTCTTGCATATGGGTCACTTGTGTGTTGATGGGGTATTGAAAGCATTGAAGATGGTTTGCACCCTTCATTTTGGGTTTTGGGGGCATGACACTTAATGGTTTATGGTTTGATGAAGAACAAACGCTAAGACATTTTACATGACTAGTGGACAAAATTCTCAAGTGGTAAGGTTGACTCTTTAAATTAAAAGTGGTTGTGTGACAAAACAAAACAAAATAATAATAAATAATAAAAACATTTTACACTCCACACTTGAAGTCGGACCTCAATTCAAGGATATGTCAATGTGTGAATAGGATATAAAAACAAATTATTTTCACACTCAAAGATAATTCAATAAAGATGAAGGAATATAACTCGTAGACTGAGGAGGAGCAGTTGACTGAGGTGAATAGTGGACCGAGGAAAAATTCAAGTAGCATATACAGTTTCGAAGTTTAATGGAGGAGACATAGTCTCGATTTTTATGGAAGATGTTCTTTTTTTTTAATCTCCTTTCTTCTACTTATTATAGTCATGTTCTTGGACTTTTCTTCTGGTAAGAACTCTTATTTTTATGACTGGTTTTGGAGGGTTTCCACAACCCTAAAACAGTCATGAATTCGCATACTACGATAGTTCGAGTTTGGTTGCTTGACATTGATTTTGGTGATGGTTACTGCTCCATAGAACCAAGTCCTTTGTAGCTGATGTCTTCTAAGTTTTTCTCCTCATGCAAATAGTCCCAAGTTGTAGTTCAATTCTGCAAAATCACACAATCAGAACAGTCCAATTTTTTCCAGAGTAGAGGTTGAGTTTGACCATTTTATATAGGCTGAATCTTTGAAGTGTTCCATAGTATACTAGTGTTGAGATCTTCCTCAAAGCATGTGGTTTTGTTTGGGGTTTTATATAGTAGACATACATAGACATGCATTGCTAAGGTAAGATCATTATATACTGTACGATATGATGCATACTTGAAACTATTGTATGATGATGATGCATGCTACACTATACACTTGATGATATTCCAATGATGTGATGATGCACTCCTATACACTATGATGAACAGTCTATGATGATGGTGCATACTATGATGGTGGTGATGATGCATACACGATGCATACTATGATGATGATATTATGCTGATGCATACTCTATGATGATGCATACCCTATGATGATGTTGCATACCTGGATGATGATAACACATACCTTTACACTATGATATATACTCTATGATGATGACTCATACACCATGATGATGTATACTTGTGTTGAGGCCTGGAAAATCGCAGGTAACAACAGTTAGGGATTCTCCCCAATAAACGTTCCCAACTAGCCCGTTACTGTTTGGTATGGGGAATCTGTCCATTTTATGGTCCAGCTACCGTAGGTCAAGTAACAAATTAAAAGGTTTTACCGGTTACGGCCTATTCCACCGTGTATATTTTTAGTTTTTTGTGTTTAAGTTATGATGTGCAAGTGCCTAGCTAAAAATGCAACTTGATAGAGATAACAAGGAGTGTCACAATGTGATGCACAGGTTCTTACCTCTCATCTTAACTCTCTCGCATCTAAATCACAAACAATCAGAAAAATAACTACAACTAACTAACCTATCCCCAGGGAGCAAAAATTATCAGTTATCAATGAGTAATGTATTTCTGTGCATGTGTTAAGAAAAATTACAGATAGTTGTTACTTATTTCAGAACACATGAACATTAATTGAAATATGAACAACAAGATAGCTTATTGTTTATGACAACCTTCATTACTCACAGTGGAAATTTCACAGAATAAACTATAAGACATCCATAACATAAACATAAATGCAATGAGTTAGAACGATCTCACAGTTAAGGGACATAAGCTGAAAATTAAATAGTTCACATTCAACTAATCCATAGCAAAGCATTTAAAACATCCCACCAAACTTTCTCCGGCAGAAACTTGTAATTCTTTATTGCAAAAGGAAGTAGTTCTTTTTACAATATCTCTTAAAAATTGCTTGGGAAAGCTATCCCTTTTACATCTAAACTCTCCTATATTTATACAAAAAAGCAAAACCTTTGGGTTTCCCCCAAATGACTTTTGGGCTTCCCCAACCTTTCAATCCCAAAATTTTGTCTTGTAGTAAGTGTTCATAACTTATACAATATATTACATTTTAAACCAAAATTTAATAGAACACTTTATGAAGAGGGGCCCGCTTGGTCATTTATGAACTTTTTCCACGCCCGAGCCTCTGCTGCTATGCGTTCAAAATCATAGGGTTCAAGAAAACGAATATTTATCTCATACTTAGCAGCCTGATTCTTAACTACTTCTATTCTCGTCGGACTCAGGCACAGCTGGTCTTCTAGTAAGTGGATACTTACTCCTGCATGAGCCACTGCATTCTTTAGAATCTGTTCATCTAGATCCTTGACTTGTTGTATCTCCTGCTCATCTTCCTGATACCTATTCTGTAGATGATCTATGAACAACTCATGTTCTGGTATCACATCCAATCTTTTTTCCACGGAAACCTGGCATCTATTGTATGTGACCAACACTCTTCTACAGTATTCCGCACATGCTCCTCTCATTTTCTTTACAGTTTTCTTGAATTCTTCTGCATTATTGATTACGAACTCCAACAAATCATAATCCTGCTTTAAACTTTGTCGATCTTTAACTGGTAGCTCTGCAGGGGGTTCCTCATTTGTCTCTATCCACACTATTCTTCCTGTCAGAATATCCAGAATCTCTTGAGATCTGTCCACAAAATAAGACGTGGTGTCCAAGATTTCTTCTAATCTACTATCTATTTGCAAAATCTTACACCTTTCTTCCTCAATGCGTATTTGCAGTTGGTGAATTCTTATTCTTTGAGCTAGAACATGTTCCTTCAAAGGTTGAACATCTGTCTTTTGTTCACTGTCATCTTTTAGTGATGTTTTCAATGAAGCATTCTATCCCTCCAAAACGGCTACCTGCATTTGATATTGTTTCTCCTTTTCTTCAGTGGCAACCTTCTCTGATTCTAACTTAGTGACCCTGTTTTGCAACTGGACCTTCTCTACACTTAGAGTTTCGTAGGACACCTAAAGGTCATTTTTCTCAGTTTTCAGCACTTGATGCTCTAGCTGTAGCCTTTGTAGTTCTGCTAAGATGTTTTGAGCATCCTTTTCTATTTTCTCTACAGAGACTTCTAAGGCCATATTATGTACCTGTAGATCCTGGAGTTTTGTCTTTGAAGTCCTCACTTCATTCTGCATGTCCTCAAATTTCCTTTTCAACTTATGCCCTTCATCCCTCTCTTTCTTCAGTGTTTCTTTTAATTGAGTTGCATTCTTTCTTAATTGCTTGAGATCCGTCATCAGCCTATCTACATTATCTTCACTAGCTTGAGTTAGTGTTACCCCAGCTCTCGTTGTCAATCTCGGATCTGCATCTGTTCCATACACCAAAGTCTTATCAGTTATCATCCTTCCTGATTGTCCTCTTGTTTCAACCTTTTTCTTGGTTCTTTTGACAATCCTTTTCTTCTCTTTGTCATAGAAAATGGTGTTGAGATCAGGGACCTCTTCTCCTTCTTTCTGCATGAAAGGTATCAAATTCATTCCAGAAAACACAGCTTGCCCTTGAGTGCTGCCAGAAGTTGCAGCAAGCTCCTGGGGATCAAGATTATCTTGTCCATGCCCTTGATCTGTATGATCATGTTCCTCCTGTGTATCTATCAAGTCAGTAGTCTGCTAATATTTTTTAGATCTTGTTAATCTCAGACCCTCACTTTCATCTTTTCTTTTCTTTATCTCTGCTTCTTCATTTTTCTTTCTCTCCTCCTCTTCCTTCTTTGTTGCTTCCTCTGAAACTCTCTTTCTTTCTTCTTCTTCATTCTTTAGCCAGCTTTTTGCCTCTTGTGCTAGTCTTCTAGCATATTCTTCTCTCTTTCTGGCCTCTTCTTCTTCAGCTGTCTTAGTCTTCTGTACAGCTTTTCCTTTTCCGCCTATAGTAGTGATTTTATGTTTAAACCTCTTCTTTAAGGCAATCATATTCTTTGCACTTCTGAAGGTTTCTTCATCCTTGTCCCAGATGTTAGTATACTCAAAATGAATGTTTGCCTCTTTGCAGTGTTCTTCTACCTTATTCCGGGAGTCATTCCTGTGAAAGTTCATTTCACCAAAATGGAAGTGCTCTAGCTCCTGCACAAATTCTACAGTCTATTTTACCTTTGAAGACTTATAACTCCCTAGCCAGAAAGGTATGGTAGGAAATGCTACCTTTTTATGCTAAAAAAAAAAACTCCCCACACCATCAAGCTATACCTGCCTGACTGCCTCTTTATGCAGCACATAATCAATGGCATATTTAGAGAGTAAAGAAGGTGCTCTGGAACCCCCATACATTCTGATATACATACCTTCCTTAGTTAAATAGTAGTCTCCATATTCCTCAATGACCTTGAACGCCTCTTCGTACACGCAGTTGCATTCGGTTAGGAAAATTAGAGTGTACAACGGCATAATGAAATGTTCACATATTTCTCTGTAGTAGCCATGGTATTTGTGTGCCCACAATAATTTATATGCAGTATATACAGGGGTCCTATCCCTATCCCAATTACACCTCAAGGCTGGAAAATATTTGGTACACAGTATACAGTCAACTAAAATAGAGCTCATGTAGAACTCTGACTTCTTCTGTGACACTCCTCCCAAGGCTGAATATATGCATGCTGAGAGGATATTGGACACTATGTTTTCCCAATTGAATATGGTTCCTTGAGTGGCCACATAGAAAATAATTGGTATCCATCCCAATTTGAAGCTTTTCCCGTGAGCTCTCCCAAAAATCCTATTCAGCATTAGTGCAATAAATCTATAAGGGGTCCAGAGAGTGGCTATATCATATTCTCCTGACGGCCTGGTTCGAAATTTCTTCCCTGGTATCATCATTCTCTTAATTGTTTCAACTAGGTCCAAATTTGTCTCTTTCAACCAGCTTTCAGTTAAGTAAATTTGAGCAGGAGGCAGGTGATATGCCATTGAGACATAAGCAGGACTGTATGCAGCGTATCCGGCAGTATTTTCTAGGATCATCATAGTTACATATGCTCTAGGCAAAATCCATCCGATCACCTCTAAGCATGGGAACAACTCAGGTCTTGTGGCTACCTTCATAAGAGTCGATTTCTCGATATTTGCATAAATAGTTGGCTCTTCATACCAAAGCTACCCCGGTGGTAGCTTTGGTATCTTCATATATGTATTCCACCTTGGTGGTGATTTCAACCTCTGGTCCTCCCTCGGCAACAGGAGCCTTCCTCTTTTGTGTTTTAGACATATCTCCTTTGAAATAGTCACCCTGTCATAAACACAACATGTTCTTAGACCATTTGAGATTTTAGTTAGTGTTTTAGTAATGAAGAAAAATTGTAACAACCTATTCATCTCTTCCATATGCATTCTCATAGATAAACTATACAGAGTATTAATGCATAAAATAAAATGACAAGGCAAAAGAAATCCTCTTAGTCCATCGTCTGCAACTAAAAACGCAACCCTGATAGAAAGCTCATCATTTAATCCGGACTGCATTCGAAATAATCTAACTCTTCAATAAACATGAACCACACTATCAATAAGGCTAATCCTCAAATTGTGAGACCCGATACTGTGATTGAATTTGCGGAAATTCCCAACTCGATCGAAAATCAAAAACCCTCTGGCGTCCACGAAAAAAGGGTAAACGTATATGAAAACTAAAATCCTCCCCGGACGGCCATAACCAACCCCAAAATAGGTGGTACAGACAGCGTAACGCTTGTCTGTACTGACTACCTAATCTTTCAGACCGGGATAGAGCATCCATAACAGCTCAAAATGCAGGCTCAAAAAACCCCCACCACCAAAATTGTCAAACTAACTGATATGCCTCATTCCATGAGGATAAATATTCATTCTAAATGGATGACTACACATCCTACGGGAAAACCTAACCAGGGAAGACCATGGTTCTCAAAATGACCAACAAAATCAAAAATAAGAAACCGTGGTTGGCCTACCTAGTAAAAATGTTGTGCAGTCAGCGGGATGACCTAAGAACCTCCACGATAGTAAGCCAATCAAATGAAATCCGGACAGCTAGGCACGGTGGTACAGTTCGATCAACAAGGACTGGAGCGAACACGTTTTTCAACCAAAGATAATAATAAAAAAGACTCAGCCTCTATATATATAACCTTTGGTAAAATAAATGGAGGGAAAAAATCCTATCGACGAGCGGAACTACTAAGCGTCGGGCGGATAGTTCACTAAGCAGCCGCAACGACGGGAGACTGACTGACTACGGGTTCCACGATCAAATAAAATCTTCGATGATCGGAGGCTATAAGGCTAAAGGTCGGTGACATAAAGGACAATGCACTTCCGCAGTGTCGGTGAATTAAAACTAAGCGTTGTCGTAGTGTCGGCGAATCCGAGCACTAAACACCGCTGAAGTCATGTATCGGAGATCGGAACCACTAACCACTAATGCATTGGTAGTTGAAAACAATAAGCATGGGGTCATATAGTCTGATTGATAGCCGCAACGGAGGACTCAAAAACAACTACAGTTCCACGACAAAATACAACCCGTCGGCGATCGGAAGTTCTAAGTGCTAAAGGTCGAAACTTTAAATCTGAATGCCTCTGCAGTATCGACAATGCAAAGGAAAAACCTTCCGATCAAAGTCAAAAAATGTTTCGATAGTGAAAAACCAAGTCATCGACAATCAAATGGTTAGAAAAATAAAGGCCACGGATTTGGTGAGAATAAGAACTGTCCATCCGGATGTTCATTGTTTCCCTTCCGAATCGTCGGCGGCATAGAGAACTAATGCCTCGACTCAAACTTCAACAAACTCCCGACAGCGATAAATAAAGTCATCAAAAAATCCAAAACGTTAAGTGTTCGAAAGACTTATGGCTGGGCAACGGTAATATTAGCTCATTTAACCTCCAAAACAGTGGAAAAAATAGTCAACCAATCATCCGACTTCCCAAAGGTCAAAAGAAATCAACAAACCTGCTAGACAAAATCAAAAGGAGGGTCCCAATTTTTTTAGAAATTTGGGAAAAAGGTTGCACCTGCAACAACTTGATGATACACTATGATGATGCATACTTGATGATCAATGAAAGAAGATTAGTTATTGTGTATGATGAAGTATACAATGATGTACATGAACAATGTATGGGAAGACTTCTTGTTGTGTTAAGATGATGTGATTCTTGAGCTAGTTGTTTAAGCAAATCCTTGCAAGAAGAGTAGTGGTTGATTGAGTGGCAGAATTGTCTCTTGTATGAGCAGACATCTTGATGACAAGAATATATGACAGTGTTGATATGGTGATGATACATCTACAATAGAATACATGATGATGATATGGAAAGTTACATGGCGACAAAAAACTTGACACGTTGATTGATGAGGCTTCTTGAGAAGAGGTTGACGAGCAGTAGATAGAATATATGAGTGTTTCATCATGAAATTACTTACAAGTTGAGTCTTGCATTGAGTATTGGACCCCTCAACCCTTTCTTAGATGGAGTTAAGAAAACCAAGTTGGGTCTTGTTACAATAGTTGGTGCTCTTTTCATCAGTTGACGTTTATTGTAATCGCGAAGATTGAAGTCTTCCATTGAAAATAAATAAAACTTACCTTACATACATTGTTGTGTCTCTCTTTGATCTGACTATTGTTCTTATGACTCATGGTTAATTTGGCTGGTGAATATGATGATGTAATTGATAACATAATGCTTGATAAACTCTGAATGATTAATTGGAGGTTGAAAAAGGTTTAAATTGCTCACACACTGATTCACCCCCCCCCTCTCAGTGTGACCATTGTGTCAAATAATTGGTATCAGAGCAACAGTTCAAGGGTTAGAAACTCACCTAAAAAGCGTTGAAGGGGAGATAAGGTTTCTCCTTGTAGTATTACTTCTCCCCCTATCATACCATTGTGTTGTTGAAGATGCATCAATTCAATTAGGAGATAGTATGACTCCCATTTTTTCTCGAAGGTACTCAAAGGTCTCTCTTGGGAGAGGCTTAGTAAAAATGTATGCAATTTGTTCTTTTGTCCCAATATATTCCAACTTGATATTCTTATCTGTGACTTGCTCCCGAAGAAAGTGAAACTTGATAGGAAAATGCTTGGTCTTGGAGTGCTTGACTGGATTCTTGGAGATATTGATGGAACTCGTATTGTCACATAGAATTGGAATTGGCTCATCACATGTCACATGTATGCCTTGCATATTTTGTTTCATCCAAATAATATGAGTACAACAGGGTGTTGTTTCTATTATTCTGCTTCGGCGGTTGATAAGGACATTGAAGATTGCTTTTGGCTCGACCAAGATACTAGAAAATTTCCTAGGAAAAATGTGGTTCCACTGGTGCTTTTTCTGTCGTCAACAAATCCTTCACACTCTGCATCTAAATAAGCTATCAATGTTATCTCATTTCCTTTTGGATACCAAAGTCCAAATTCCATAGTTCCTTTGAGATATATGAAGATCCTTTTAACTGTTATAATGTGATTTTCCTTTGGAGCATCTTGGAATCTTGCAACTTGTCCAACAACTTGCATCACATCTGGTCTTGAGTTTTTTACATATAGTAGACTACCAATAATTTACCTATAAATCCTTTGATCAACTTATTTAGATTCATCTTCCTTGCTTAGCTTACAACCGATGATCATAGGAGTACTCACAGATTTACAATATTCCATCTTGAATTTCTTTAACATTTCCTTGTAATAAAAATGCCTTATGTTCGTTGAGATATTTGAAATCCCAAGAAGAAGGTAAATTCACTGAGCAAAGACATTTCAAACTCTTTTTGCATGTCCTTAGCAAATTGTTGACTTAGTGAATCATCGTCACTTCCAAAGATCATATCATCAACATATACTTCAATGATGAGTATGATGTTGTAGACCTGTTTGATGTACAAATTGTTCTTTGCACTTCCCCTCTTAAATTTTTGTTGCTGCAAGTACCTGTCCAATCTGGAGTACCAAACTCTAGGAGCTTTCTTTAGGCCATATAAATCCCTTTTGAGTCTACATACATGGTCCTTGTTTTTCGAAAGCTGAAATCCTTCTGGTTGTTCGATTTAAAATTCTTCTTATAACTCCCCATTCAAAAAAGTTGATTTTACGTCCATCTAATACACTTTGATGTATTTGGAGCAAGCATAAGCCAATATCATTCTGATAGCTTCCATTGTGGCCACTGGTGCAAATGCTTCTTCAAATTATATTCCTTCGATCTGAGAATAGCCTTTACAAAGCAATCGGGCCTTGTTTCTGATTACCTATCCATATTCATTCATTTTGTTTCTAAAAACCAAGTCCGTGCCAATTACATTCTTGTCATTTGGTCTACGAACAAGTTCCCATGTTTCATTTTTATCAATTTGATCTAATTCTTATTCCATTTATTTTACCCAATGCTCATATGTACTGGCTTGCTAGACATTGGGTTCAACGCTCCCCGTGAGTTTCGTGACATGGACTAATTGCCTCCCAAGATCCTAACTCTTACGATTCTGGTGGAGATTAATACCTGCGTGTTTTGGTCTAATGATAATCGTGAGTCCACCAAATTGTATCAGGGTAGGCCTTCATCAAAATCCTTGCAAGCTTGAAGGATATCCATGGACATGCAATGGAAGAAAAAGCAGAGTCATCAAGCAATGATTTGCATGTACTTGATGTTATAGACTATTGCGATTGGAGGAGCAATATGAAAGCATATCTAAAGAAGTTTGGTGTTTGGGAGATTGTGATCAATCCACCCACTCCATCCAATAAGAAGGGCGAGGGAGGTGCACAGAAAGAATCAAACAAGGGAAATGCTGCAACCTTAAGTTCCTGATAGATGGACTTCCCAGCTCAGTGAAAGAAAGTATAAGAGATTATAATTCAGCTAAAGACCTTTGGTTCAAGTTTTAAAGCGAGTATCAAAAGGGTGGACCAAACACTGAAAAGAAGGATCAGGAATCATAAGACAAGCCTCCGAAGAGGTCAATCAAGAAGAAGAAAAGCAAGAAGTTGACTCCAGTAAAGGTATAGATTCTTTTGATTGTAATCATAACATATGTGATGAAATTGAGAAGGTTGTTGCAAAAGATGATGAAGATCTATCAAAAGTTGCACATGAGATACCTCTCACTTTGATCAATATTGATCTCAGAGACTCAATTGGGTCTTGAACACAGTAAATCTGCAACATAGTGAATTCACAAGGTTCTAAAGGAGAATATTGGAGTCTTTGAATGAATATTAGCAGAAGACCATGACAATGAGAGCATTACTTGTAAAGCTCAAACACAAGGATGAAGAGTTGTGGGATCAACTGAAAGACAAGAATGCTGAAGTTGAACGACTAAAGACTGGATTGAGCATTCAAAAGGAAGAACAAGAAGATCATGGTGAAGACTTGGGATATATTGAAGAAACTAGAAATCCCAATCAGTATTTGAAGACTTATCTAGAGGAATCCAAGAGGAAAGAAGAGATCTTGAAGAATCGGTTGGAAGAAAAGGAGCAGACAATCTAAAAGTTGGAGATGGAGGTAGATGGTCTCAAGAAGAAAGGTGAAAAGATGGATGCATTTGTCAAGTTCAAGGACAATTCAGTTGTCATAGATAAGATCTTGGATTGCCAAATATCTCCATGTGACAAGACTGGTCTTGGTTACAAGAAGGAAGGAGAAAAATATGACTATGACACTTGGTCTCCCAAGACCAAAGCTGCTCCCCATGCACCTGCACATGACAACAAAGATTTTGGAAATTCAAGAATGCATTAAGGAGTTAGGCCTATTCCTCAAAGCAAGATTAGAAAAGAAGCAAACCCAAGAAGGAACCAAAGTCCCATGTATGAAAATGGATTTAACGATTATTTTTTTCTTGTTCTAACTTTGGTCATAAGGATATGGATTATAGAATATATGGAAGAAGAAGTGTTGGAAGTCCCAATTACAAATTTAGATGCTGGACATGTAATCAAGCTGGACATATTGGTGCCACCTGTCACACATTAAGATGCTACACTTGTAGTGGGTTTGGTCACAAATCCCAAGAATGTGCAAGTCAAAGAAATCAACCGAGGAGGATTCCTTCATACACATTAGCAAGAAGAACCAATGAACCGTGGAAGAAGACCAATGCAGAAATATTTGAAGATCAGAAGACAAAGGCCCGCGGTCAAGGATACTCTTAGGTATGGAGGAATGAATATTATCAAAGAAGTGTTGGAAGTTCCAACAGCTCAGTCGGGTGTTGGTCACATTGCTGCATATTGATGCACGATGAGATGTTATAGTTGCAGTGCCTTTGGGAACAAAGCTAAATACTATTGGAGTACATGGAAACAATCTATGGAAAGTTTCTCATACAAATCATCAAGTAAAGCCAGTAAAGATGAAGGAACAAATACTGAAAGGACAAATTCCAAGAAGAAAGTATGCATGAATAATACCAAGTAGTTACATATAAGAGAGGATGATAAATGTAGGGAGAATGGTTTCCATATAGAAAGCCAAGAATAAGCATTCTCAAATACCTTAGAACACCTTGAGTTCATAAGGCTGGAGGATGAACTCAAAGGAGAAAGGATGGCTACTCCAAGCATACAGATAGGTCCTAGGATCATGCATGTTGATAGGGGGAGCAGTGATCAGTGATTTCAGAGGAATATATGTGGACACCCTTTTACATTGATGCCAAAGGGGGAGAGATGAAGACAAAACCAAGAGCATGCCCGTAGGGGGAGCATGAGTTGTCGTCATCAATGACAAAGGGGGAGATTGTTGATTGAATTCTCATTGATGCCAACATGGGACTTGCAGTGGCCCCACAGGTGGTCATTGATGCCACCAAGTCCCTCTTGCAGTGCATAAGTATGGATGATCCCAGTACCCTCACATCCAATGCCTTGGATCCCATACGGAGATGGGTTGTTCCTTGAAGCACTTTGTATCCATTTAACAAGGTCCTTGTACCCACAAGGTTGGATCTTGGAGACACCACCTTGTTCATGATGTTGGAGATCATGCTAATGATGCTAAAGACCTTGGTGATGATGCATGAAGCCTCTTTATTGATCAAGAATCCTTTGAAGAAGTCCTTGGACCCACACTTGGTGAACTAATGGTCCTTATACCATTAAGAGAGATGATGTGGTCATGGGGTCAAGGAACCCTTGGAGATGGTTAAAACGCTTGATATGGTTTGAGAAACCCATGCACATGATGAAGAAGTTCTTGAAAGAATTTGAAGAAGCATTTGAAGAAACCATCGTGTGTTATGATGAAGTCCTAAGTGATGGTCTTGATTTCATTTGTATGTATCTGTTGCAGCCGCAACTATTTCCCCAAAATTTTCAATTTTAGGGCCCCACCTTTTTATTTTGTTTTTATTAAATTTGGCCTAGGAATATTTTGTTATTGCCAAAGTTGCCCTGAGTTCAGAAATTTCTTTTAAAAATTTGGTCTTTTTCACTTTTCTGTATCAGATGATTAGTCAACTATTCTTCCAATATCGGAAGCATAGTGGACTATCCTTTCGACATTGTGGAAACGGAATCATCTAGATTGTTGAGTGCCTTTGAAATCTATCATCGATGCATCAGAGTTAGTCTACTTTATTCTTGGACTTGGTTTGCCAAAGTTGAGGATCCTTAGTGCTGGACTTATCCAACGATCTTGCTTTTTTCTTCACCATAGTGTTTGCGATATCCGATTATGTTCTTTTCCTTTCGGGTTGATTGACCAGAGCAAGCTGGGGTTATAGTGCCTATCCCGCTCGGCGTTGCGGGAGGCTAGTTTCGAATAGATCTGAAAGCATCATGTTTTTTTTTGACTCCGTAGAGATTAACGTTGCCGAGCTCCAATACCCGCTCCCAAAGTGAAGCCCGCGATGGTAGAACAGTCCATAGCCGATGTTGTGGAGGGTTATCAGCTTTTGGTTCCGAGGATAGAACTTAGTGGTTCCGATGTCCGAGAGTAGTAAGTAGTTCCAGGTTTGTAGTCTATTCTGTGCCTGCTATTGTGGTGATCCTCCAGCCTTTTCTTTCGATGGGTTTAATATTTTTTCGTCGATTGTTTCCCGCCCAGTCGTGGGTATATATATATATATATATATATATATATATATATATATATATATATATATATATATATATATGGCCATATGACTTGGAATTTAGCATTGGGATTTGTCATTTGCACTGTGGAAGCAGTCCGGAGAAATTGTGTTCATGTATCTATCAAAACCTTGTTCGCTCTGCTCTGCACCCATGGAGTTTCGTTTCATCCAATCAATTGCATCACTTCTGCCAGGTAGGTTACCCATGGTTTTGTTACTTTGGTTGTTTATGGTTTATTTTGAACCATTAGGTTTCCACGGGTTAGGTTTTACCGCATAGGGGGTTAGGATTTTGCATGCCTATGGTGTGTCTTGTGGATGTTTTACATCATCAAGGGCATAGCCCGATGTTTGAGGTCTCATTTCATGGGAGGTTAAGTCTGTATGCCATCGAAGCGTTATGGATGCATCTGTCTTTCTTGCGGGAGTTGTTAGACTATGGTGCAGACGGGCATTTCGCCGTTCGCACCATCATTTTATTGATCACTTGATGGTATGCCAGAGGTTGAGAAGTCATTTTTTCCTCAGTTATAGTATCCCGTGGGACTCAAGGGGGTTTTTTTCAGTCGATTAGGGATTTTTTGAAGACATTTTCTGTGTAAGGTTTAGCTATTTTGAGTTTGATAATTGTGTTGAGATCCAGCAATAGAATAAGCCTGATAAATACCTGTGTGAGATGAAGAATTTTTTCGATCGATTGGGGTTTTGAGATAGTGGAGCTTAGGCATATTTAGGAAGCAGTTTGTAGGGTTTTTCCTTGTTAAATCATTCATTCATAAAGATTGTGTTGAACCTATTTTAACAGCATGCATGTCGAAGAGGTGAAAAAAATTGTATATTTTCTTGTGTATTGCTATAAGCACTTGCTAGACCTCAGTTAGCCTAAAACATGTTGTTTGACTGTGATAGGTTGATTGCTATAACAACAACATGCCAAAGAGATAGAAGAAGAAAGCTCATGTGGTTGAAGAAGAGCCTGAGGTAGAAATAATCACCAAGGTAGAGTTCATCTATGAAGATACCAAAGCCACCACTGGAGTTGAACCAGATTACAAATGGGGAGAAATCTTCAGAATGATCTCAAACCAGAATGTACCTAATGTTGGGTTTGAAGAACTGATGATTTATGCTAACATTGAAAAGTCAGCTTTGATGAAAGTAGCTACGAGGCTCGAATTATTTCCCTGCTCATAAGTAATAGGTTGGATTTTGCCCAGGGTAGATGTGACGAAAATGATCTTAGAAAACAATGCAAAGCAAGGCTATGTTGCATACATCCCTACCTATGTGTCTATGGAATACCATTTACCTTCGCCACAGGTCTACCTAACTGAAAGTTGGCTAAAGGAGGCAGGATTGGACCTGGTAGAGATGATAAAGAGGATGATGATCCCAGGAAAAAATTTCAGAACCAGACCTTCCTGACAATATGACACCTCAACTCTCCAAGCTCCGTACAAATTTATTGCTTTGATGCTTAATAGGATCTTTGGTTGATCAAATGGCAAAAGTTTCAAGATAGGTTGGATACCGGTTATCTTTTTCGTTGCTACACAAGGAACCATCTTCAACTAGTCCAATATAGTGCCGAACAGCCTTTCAGCATGTATAAGTGCAGCCTTAGGAGGAGTATCTCAGAAGAAATCTTAATTTTATATGAGCTCTATTCTAATTGATTGCATATTGTGCACCCAGTCTTTCCCTGCTTTGAAATGCAATTGGGAGAAGGACAGAACCCCAGTATACACGTCTTATAAGTTGTTTTGGTCACATAAGTATTACAGTTATTATAGGGATATTTGTGAGCATTTCAATATGCCCCTATATACTCTGATTTTCCTAACTGAATGTAATTGCATATCTGAAGAAGCATTTAAAGTCATACAAGAATTTGGGGATTACTATTTAACAGAGGATGGATTATATGTAAGGATGTATGGTGGCTCCAAAGCTCCTTCTCTGCTCCCAAAATATGCTACAGATTATGTACTCCACAAGAAGGCAGTCAGATAGTTGTACATAGATGGAGTAGGAATTTTTTTGCTTGAACATAAGAAGGAAACGTACCCTGCAGTACCTTTCTTCATTGGAAGCTATATGTTTTCAAGGGTAAAGCGGGCAGCAGAGTTTGTTAAAGAGCTAGAATATTTTCGCTTTGGAGAAATGAATTTTCATTGAAATGATTCCCATAACAAAGTAGCTGACTACTGCAAAGAGGCTGGAATCCATTTTGAGTACACTGACTTCTGGCACAAAGATGAGGATACATTCCACAATGCAAAGAACATAACAACCCTAAGGAAAAGGTTCAAGCAAAAGATAACAACTATGGGTGGAAAAGGCAATACTTCAGAAAAAATCTAAGAAGCTAGAAGAAGAAGAGGCCAAGAAAAGAGAAGAAGATGCCAGCAGATTGGTACAAGAAGCATAAAATTTGTTAAGAATTGAAGAAGAAGAAAAGAAATGAGCTGCTGAAGAAGCAGCTAGGAAGGAAGAAGAAGAAAGAAAAAGAAAAGAAGAAGTTGAAATAAAGAAGAAATAGGCAGAAAGTGAGGGCTTTAGGCTAACAGAATCCCAAAACAAGAAGTAGCCCACAGAGCAGGTTGATGTACAAGAAGTTCAAGATCATGCAGATCAAGAACAAGGAAGGTTTGATCTTGATCCCTTGGAGCTTGTTGTCCCTTCTGGCAGTATGTTAGGAGAAGTTTCAATTTCTGAATTTGATTTGATTCTTTTCATGCCTACAGAAGGAGAGGAAGTACTTGATTTTAATACCATATTCTATGACAAAGAAAATAAAAGGATTGTCAAGAGGACTGAGAAAAAGGTAGATACTGGAGGAAAGCCAAGGAAGATGGTGACAGACAAGACAGTGGTACATGGTACGCATAAGGATCCACAGTTGATAGCAAGATCTCGAGTAGCTTTAACCTTAGCAACCGAAGAAAATATAGACAGAATCATGACCGATCTGGAACAGTCACGGAAGAGTGTAGCCCAGCTGAAAGAAACCTTAAAGAAGGAAAGGGATGAAAGACAGAAGCTAAAGAGAAAATATGAAGACATGACAGGAGACGTCGAGGTTTCAAGGACAGAATGCCAAACTTTGCAAGCAGATAAGGATGCTCTAGCAATATCTGTAGAAAATACAAAGAAGATTTCTCAAGTTACATTGGCAGAGTTACAAAAGCTACAGCTGGAGCATCAAAGTTTAAATACTGAAAAGGATAATCTTCAGCTATCATGTGGAGATTTAAATGAAGAAAACAACAAGTTGGAGAGAAAGGTTACTAAACTGGAAATAGAGAAGGCTGCTGCAGAAGAAAAGGAGAAGCAATATCATATGCAGGTAGCAGCCTTAGAAGAACAGAAAATTTCATTGACCGCATCACTAAAGGGTGCTATGGAGAAGAAAGCTGATATCCGACCCTTAAAGGAGCATGTTCTGATTCTTAGGAAAAGGATCCATCAAATACAAATACAAATAGAAGAGGAAAGATGCAAAGTTTTACAGATAGACACCAGGCTGGAGTAGATTGTAAATACCACTTCATATTTCTTGGATAGGACTTAGGATATACTGGAAAGTCTAAAGGGAAGAATGGTTTGGGTAGAGACCAATAAAGAATCTCCCACATACCTAGCCGTTAAAGATCAGCAAACATTGCAGCAAGAATATGAGTTAATGGAATTTGCTAGTAATGTTGCAAAGGAATTTAAAAAGACAGTAAAGAAGACAAAGACTGCTTGTGCCTAATTTTGCAGGAGAGTACTCTTTACATATAATCGGTGTCAGAATTATGTTAAGAAAATATTGGAGGTGCTACCTAAACATGAGTTGTTTCTAAATCATTTACAGGACAGATACACATAAGATGAACAAGAAATCCAGTAGGTCAAGGACTTGGATGGATGGATATTGAAAAATGCAGTAGCACATGCAGCCATGAGCAAACACTTATTAGAATACCAGTTGCGCCCGATTCCTGCTAGGATAGAGGGGGTGAAGACCCAAGCTGTGAAGTACGAAATTAGCATTCGATTCCTTGAGCCTTCTGGGTTTGAAAGCATAGCAGCAGATGCTAATGCATGGAAAAAGTTCACCAACGAGCAAGCTGGGCCTTCTTCATAAAATGTTTTGGGAATATTGGTTAAAATGTAATATATTGTATTAATTCTGTGCACAAGCTACAGGACAAAAATTTGGAAAAGAAAGGTTGGGGAAGCTCAAGAGAAAATGAGGGGCAGCCCAATAGTTTTTGATTTTGTATAAGTATAGGAGAGTTTTAGATAGGAAAGGACCTTTTTCCAGACTATCTTGGGGAAGTATTGTAAGAAGAACTAATTCATTTTACAATAAAGAGTTATATGTTTCTACTGGCTAAAGTTCTGTGGATTTTCAAATGTTTGCTATGGGCTAGTTGGACATGAACTATTTATTTTTCAGCTTGTTTCCATGAACTGTGAGATCGTTCTAACATATTGAATTCTTTCATGTTATGAATGTACTCCTGTTTATTTTTGTGAAATTTCCACAATGAGTAATGAATGTTTTAATTAACAATAAGCTATCTTGTTGTTTATATTTCTATTGATATTCATGTGTTCAGAAACGTTAACAGCTATCTGTGATTTTCTTTATGCATGCAATACAATACATTACTCGCCATTAATAATAGTTTTGCTCCCTAGGGATAGGTTAGTAAGTCTTAGTTAGTTTCTTGTTGTTTGTGATTTAGAAGCGAGAGAGGTAAGACAAGAGGTAAGAACCTACACATCACATTGTGACCCTCCTCGTTATCTCTATCGACTGCATTTAGTTAGGCACTTGCACATCATACTTAAACATTAAAAAACTAAAAATATACACGGTGGACCGAAACGTAACCGGTAAAACACTTTAATCGTTACTTGACCTACGGTAGCTGGACCGTAAACTGGACGGATTCCCCATACCAAACAATAACGAGCTAATTGGGAATGTTTGTTTGGGAGAATCCCTACTATTGTTACCCATGATTTTCCAGACCACAACAATTTTGGCGCTACAAGGAGGGCCACCAATGCATGGCTGGCTGAGGAAGCCCGTTTTCTCAAAATTACTCCACTAGTGACAGTTCTGAAAAAAATTTGCTTCACAAACCCACTCCTGAAGATAAAGAAAAGGGTATCTATATCCTGTCGATAATGAAGTGGTTTATGATTTAAGGAGAATTACCAGGGAATATGCGAAAAAGATTGGAGGATTACCTATCATCTCTGTCGTTCTTAGAAGAGAGTATCAAAAGAAAGATTTCCCTAAATTGGAAGACTCGGTGTTGGTAGAAGATCTTGAAGAATTGGTAGAAGCAGCCTTACATGAATTTAACCAACCTTTATATCAATTGGATCCAAATCCCCTTACTGTTCACCTTTCCATACCCCTATTTAGTCCCAACCGCATACTCCACTCATAATCATGGCTAACATAAATGCAAACCAGCCACCTCCACAACCTGCTTGGAGGGCTAGGTCGCCTTTAAATTTGACACCTCCCTTGCATGATTTGCCTCAGGATTTTGACAAGATGTTACCCAAGTTTGAACCAAGTGAAGGAATTCTGGTAGTTGATCATTTGTAGAGTTTTTATTGGTTGTAGAAGGAGTATGAGCTGGAGAGCATGAACATGTGGTCTGTAGATTGTTTCCTCACACCCTGAAAGGAAAAGCAGCCTCATGGTATTTTTCCCTACCTGCAAATTCAATCACAGATTGGAATACTTTTGAGAGACTGTTTAGAAGCAAATATGCAGTCCAGAAAACTCATGCAGCTTTAATGAAAGGGTTATGTGCTCTAAAGAAGGAAAGGAAGGAAAGAGTGCATAATTTCACTCAAAGGTTTGTTGCTTACCTAAACAATTTCACTGCAACTGAAAAACCATCTAAAAATGCCCTAATTGAATACTATACCTCAACTCTCGAACCTGATCTAGCCATGTTTTCCAATAGATTGGCTAGACCTACATTAGCAGAAACCTATGAATAAGCTAAGAAGGTAGAGGCAGAGATGGAGACTATAGAAAATTACCTTGTGCAGTCAAAAGAGAAGACTTTTAGAAACAAGAAACCTTTATTACTGACTAAGCCTAAGGATGAGTGATCACAGGATTTTGAAGGCATGGTGAAGATGATGTAGAAATTATCCAACAGGGTGATAGATTTAGAAAAGCAAAAGGAGGCTCATAAACCATATAAGCCCTATTATAAAAAAAGGGAAGACAACAATCAACTTAAACCTCCTCCACACAGTCCTTCAGCAATGAATTTAATCGATGTAGGCATGGACAATTTTTGTACCTTTCATCAGCAGCCTCATTCTGAGAAGAATTGCCCACAATGGATTAATTCTATGACTTTAGTAATGAATCAATTATTGGACTCCAAATTGACAGAAACTAGGGAGGAGGAAGAAAAAAATCATTAACCTACGGAAAAACAAGAGGAATATACCTTAGTTTTATGGGACTGCATCTCTATGTTTGATACGAGAGATGAAGATTTTCCGATACAAGGAGAAACACCAGAGACTAACGTAACAACTAGAAGTCAGAATCTGTTGAAAGAAGATAATTCAATACTTCCTAAGATTAAGAAACTTCAAGAAAACATGAAGAAGATAAAGAACAACCCTTCGACTGTTAAGATACCTGAATTTGTCATTTCAAGTCAGGATCCTAAGAAAATCAACACACCTCTAAAGCCTACTGAAAGTAAGATTAATAGTGTCAAGAAGAATCTCAAAGAACATGAGATGGGATATGATATTGTGGAATACATTAAAAAGGCTAAAGCGAATATCTCATTGTTTGAAATGTGCAATTTACCTCAACAAAAAGAGAAGCTTTTAAAAGCACTTGAGACACCAGACGAGGAGCCTCCCGGTGACAACCAACCTGAGGAAGAGATTGGTGAGGCAAGTTTAGGAGGGAAATCTAAGTATAAAACTCTAGTATTTCTCCTAACTTTTGAAATTTTCAATTATAATGTGCATAACTGTTTAGTGGACTTAGGAGCATCAGTCAATGTTATGCCACTTTCAGTCTGCAAGAAAATCAATGGTCAACCTAAAACATCCACTTGGCAGGTTCTTCAATTAGATAGAACAGCTGTAAAGGCAATACGATAAATGGAGGATGTTCTGATTCACTTATCCGCAGATGAGAGGGTATGTCAGTACATCGACATTGTAGTAGCAGACATACTAGATGCTTATGGTCTGGTTTTGGGTCGAGACTGGTCAGCGAGGTTAGAAGTATATTTTGCATCAGATTGGTCACATTTGTGGTTGCCTTTTAAAGTAAATCCAAATCAGATAAAAGTGTTAGGAGACCCTCAAATGAAATATAATGTGACTCAGTTAGAAGGAAAAAATGAACTAGTAAACTCTATGTTGTTTAACTATTTCATTGAACTGGAACCTGGAAATTACCAAGCTAAAGAAGCCAGCAGTATACCTGAGATCCATCCTGATCTCCTTCGATTTTCACAAGCTGGTGAGATTTACTGTAACATAGTAGATTTAGTTTCAGATGTAGTTCATAATTCAAATTCAGTAGAAGTAGATAGTTTTTGAATTCTTTATTTCGATGGTTCTAAAACAATGGAGGGATCAGGGGCTGGCTATGATTTGATTGATCCAGGAAAAAGAAAAAAAAACATTTTATTTCATGTAGGTTAGAATTCGAATGTACAAATAACACAGCTGAATACGAAGCACTAGTTCAGGGACTTAAAAAATCAATAGAACTGAAAGTAAAAAATATGAAGGTATATGGAGATTTTGAAATTGTTGTTAACCAAATTCAGAACAAAATACACTGCATTTCAACACATTTGAAAGCTTACCAAAGTGAATTTTGGGATTTGCTTATAAATTTTCATGCATTCAATATTGTGTCCATTCCTAGATTAAAGAATGCAACAGTTGATTTACTAGCTACCTCAACTGCAAGATTAGTACCTTCAAATAATAGATGCTCTATTGAATTACTTTTCAGGCCTTCTGTTCCAGATATGATCACAAATTTATGGGTTTTTGACAATGATGAGAAAATTTTGGAGTGTTTGATGAATGATGATACTTTCAAAGGAGCAATAATAGATGATGAAGAACATCAAGAAAAATTAAAGTTCGGGAACTTTATTCCTAAAGGAGTTAGGACCTTGGAACAAATTTTTGATTTAAATAACAAGTTCAAAAAGCCAGCAAATGTCAAGACTCATAGCTCATCTTTACAATTCGAGCTAATAAATTTAGGGACTGAAGCTGAACCCAAATATGTAAATTTGGGGAAGTGTTGTTCTCCAGGCGAAAGGAGTAAGTTCATTAGTTTATTCAAGCAGTACAAGGATGTGTTTGCTTGGAACTATGAAGATCTAAAAACTTATGACACAAAGATCATACAACATGTTATCCCAATCAAAGGTGGAATCAAGCCTTACCAACAGCCTTTGAGAAAGATGCATCCTAAGCTGGAACCTTTAATTCAAAGTGAGGTAAAAAAGTTGCTAGATGCTAAAATCATATTTAAGGTCAGACATTCAGAATGGGTTTCTAATTTGGTACCAGTATGGAAAAAGTCCGGAGAAATTAGACTTTGTGTAGATTTCAGAAATATGAATCGTGCATCAGATAAAGATAATTATCCAGTCCCACCCATGGAGCATATACTACAGATAGTTTCAAGTTTTGAATTGTTTTCGTTATTAGATGGATTCTCCGGTTATAATCAAGTATTAGTAGCTAAAGAAGACAGGCTTAAAACCACTTTTAGAACCAAGTAGGGAACTTTTGCGTATAGGAGGATGCCCTTTGGACTTATTAATGCTGGAGCTACATTCCAGAGGGCCATGGATATAACTTTACACGGTCTGATTGGTCATAGTGTCGTGGTTTATCTAGATGATGTCACAATATTTTCGAAAAAGAGAGAAGAGCATGCATTTCATTTGAAACAGATCTTCGATCGTTGCCAGAAATATGGTATTTCACTAAATCCCAAGAAATGTGTGTTTGCAGTCACAGAAGGAAAGCTACTGGGTCATGTCATTTCTAAGAAATGGATCATTAAAGCCATAGAACAGATCCCTTTACCCCATAATAAAAAGGGTATGCAATTTTTTTATGGGGACAATCAACTTTGTGCGAAGGTTTGTACCAAAATTTTCTCAAATCGTCAAACCTTTGCAGCAAATGGTTAAACAAAGTGTGCAGTTCAAATGGACTGATTTGGAGAAGAATGCATTCAGCAAGATAAAAACATATGTTGCTCATGCACCATCACTCAAAATTCCAAATTTTGAAAAGGATTTTATTCTGTATAGTTTTGCATCTGATGATTCATTAACAGTTGTGCTTACACAGAAAGAAGATGGGGGAGATGAGTACCCCATATCATTTATGAGCACTGATCTGCAAGGGGCTGAGTTGAATTATCCAGCAGTTGACAAACAAGCTTATGCAGTTTTTAAAGCGGTAAAACAATTCAGGCCATATATACTTAAGAATCGCACCAAAGTAATAGTTCCACACCCAAAAAAAGGAATTAGGAATTAGGAGAAAGAAGAGGCAACTGGGTGACTGCTTTACAAGAATATGATCTTGATTTCAAACTAGTATCCATAGTTAAAGGACAAGGATTGTGTAAACTAATGATTGAAGGTCAAAACAGTGAAGAAAGCAGCTGGGATAATGAAGTTGAACTACATATGGTGGATGTATGTCCTCTGTTTACAGCTCCAGACTCCTGGTATCGGTATCTAATCCATTACCTCCAAGAAGGATATTTGTCGGAGCATTGGAGTCCCAAGAAAAGAAGAGCATTACGTCTGAAATGAGCTTTATATCAGATTATTGATGGAGTACTATTCAGAAAGAACTACGACGGAGTTTTTCTCAGGTGCTTAGAACAAGAAGATGCAAAGAAGGTCATAGCCGAATTGCATGATGGACCTGTTGGAGGTCACTTTTCGGGCGACACAACAGCACATAATATTCTCAGAGCTGGATATTACTAGCCTACATTGTTTAAGGATGCTCATGCTCATGTTAGAAAATGTGATGCGTGTCAGAGATGTGTTGGAAGACAAGCTAAAGCAGCAGGACCATTAAAACCAGTAATTATATCAAAACCATTTGAACAATGGGGAATCGACATTATTGGAGAAATAAATCCAAATTCCTCCTTGCAGCATAAGTATATTCTGACAGCAACTGATCACTTCACCAAATGGTTCGAGGCTATTCCATTACGAAAATTAAACGAAGATGTAGTTATGGATTTCTTACAGAACCACATTATGACAAGGTTTGGGGTTCCAATTTCCCTGGTTTTTTATAATGCTACTTACTTTTCTTCTATTAGATTAAATGCATTTGCTAATGAAAGAAGAATCAAGTTGCATTATTCTGCAAATTATTATCCACAAGGAAATGGTTTGGCGAAATCCACAAACAAGAATATGATTAGAATTATGAAGAAAATAGTGATAGAAAATCAAAGGAGCTGGCATTTAGCATTAACTAATGCTCTTTGGGCTGATAGAGTCACACCCAAGAATTCCTTAGGTGTGTCACCATACGCTCTTGTTTATGGAAAATAAGTTGTCCTCCCTCCTAATATTCTATTGCCATCTTCCATAATAGCCCAAGAGTCTAGGGGTACTGATAATGAAATTCTACAAATCAGAATCTATAATCTATTGAAGACAGAAGAGTCTAGGTCCAAAGCCAAGGAAAGGTTTAAGAATCAACAAGAAATAGTAAAGCATTGGTTTGACAAGCACAAAGCTAGGAACAAAGAGTTCGAAGTAGGAGATCTAGTTCTTAAGTGGGATCACCCGCACGATGAAAAGGGAAAGCACACCAAGTTTCAGCACTTGATCATTTTTTGATTTGGTTTTCTTGTACATAAATAAACATTTGGTTTGTTGCTTACTTTAGAGTATTTTTAGTTGTTCGCTTTATTTTCTTAGAGTTTGATTGATTGAAATTTCTGTTTTGATTATGATCAATAAAACAACACGACTTTTGGTTGCATGGGGTTCATCAGAATTATGGATTAACTAAAATCTTTGACTACAAGACTGCCTACTATTGATTCATATAATATTTGAAAGAACTTCTTCAAGTTTAGCAGATTTCCTAAATGGTTATGAACACATTGAAGTCCTGCTTAAATCCTTGTGAAATAACTCAGGACAAAAAGGGTCCAGAATACTATTTTGAGGCTCCATTCATCTCACATTAAAAAACTGCCCTAGGGGGTAACAGCAAAAGACCCATGGAAAGGAAGCAAGGTAAACAATGTATTATATTTAAATAATCCCATGCCATGAATTGAAAGCCAAAAGGTTAATAAGAGTCAATATCTCCTAGAAAAGAAATATGTATCAAAGCACGTACTGAACCACATCAGTATGTATAAGATTGCCAAAGTTCTTCTCCATTCGTGAGCTGAAATTAAAAAAATATCTCTCACACAAAAGGACACTATGGATAGAGGAGCCTGAATTAAAATTCAGAAAGAAGGCAAACAGGAGGACTCAAAGGGGGACAAAAGTCCAAAAGCACAAAAAAGTGCAAAATGGCATGGGAATAAGGAACAAACGGATATATATGTTTACCATATGTTACGATCCTGTGGTGTCTAAAGTTGGAAGCTACCCAAAGGAAAAGGTAAAATGAAACTCATACTCTCGGCCCCAAAAGAGTTATCCAGACTTTGAAATCATGGTTCCCCTTTTCCTCAACTTGGACTATAATCAATGATTAAAGTGAATAAATCTTGCATTTGAGAATTCATATATCTTGAAGAAATCTAGTAAAGTGGCACCATCGAAGCAGTATGTTGATCAAAGAGAAAATTGTTCAAAGATCTGTGTTCACCAGGTAGTCTCCAATTGTTGCAGCCGCAACTATTTCCCAAAAAAATTTAATTTTAGGGCCCCCCTTTTTTATTTTGTTTTTATTAAATTTGGCCTAGGAATATTTTGTTATTGCCAAAGTTTCCATGAGTTCAGAAATTTCTTTTAAAAACTTGGTCTTTTTCACTTTTCTGTATCCGATGCATTAGAGGAAATTTGAGGTCGAAAATGAGCCTTCTAAGCAAAATGATAAAATAATAGTTAAAATAATAAAATAATAGTTATTAATTTTGGAGAAAGAATGAAAAAAACTACATTTTGTGTTTGTATTTTCGACATATCTCCCTGTGTTTTTACTCAAATTCTGAGTGGGAGAGTTCATTGGATGTGGAATTTAATTCTGCATCCAAAGAATACCCACACTGCATACTTTTGACGGACCCCGCTACCCCAAAAACAAGAAATACCTGAAAAAACGTGATGATGATGTCATCATCACATTTTTTCAGGTATTTCTTATTTTTGGGGTAGCGGGGTCCGTCAAAAGTATGTAGTGTCGGTATTCTTTGGGTGCAGAATTTAATTCTGCATCCAACGAACTCTCCCGCTTGAAATTTGAGTAAAAACACGGGGAGATATGTTGAAAATACGAACAAAAAAGTAATTTTCTTTTATGACAAATATGTCAATTCAACCATTATGGTTGACTCATTTTATTGAAATTCTATTGGTTCTTGAATTCCAACTCACAAAATTTATTGTTGGCACGTTTTCTTATAAGGCCCATTTTAGACCCCAAATTTCCTCTAATGATTAGTCAACTATTCTTCCGATATCGGAAGCATAGTGGACTATCCTTCCGACATTGCAGAAACAGAATCATCTAGCTTGTTGAGTGCCTTTGAAATCCATCACCAATGCATCGAAGTTAGTCTGCTTTATTCTCGAACTTGTTTTGCCGAAGTTGCGGCTCCTTACTGCTGGACTTATCCAATGATCTTGTTTTTTTCTTCACCATAGTGTTTCCAATATCCGATTATGTTTTTTTGTTGTCGGGTTGATTGATTAGAGCAAGTCGGGGTTATAGTGTCTATCTCATCTGACGTTGTGGGAGGCTAGTTTCGAATAGATCCAAAAGCATCATGTTTTTTTTTGCCGACTCCGTAGAGCTTAACGTTGCGGAGCTCCGATACCCATTCCCAAAGTAAAGCCCACGACGGTAGAACAGTCTATAGTCGAAGTTGCAAAGGGTTATCAACTTTTGGTTCCGAGGATATAACTTAGTGGTTCTGACGTCTGAGAGTAGTAAGTAGTTCTGGGTTTGTAGTTTGTTTCACGCCCACTATTGCGGTGATCCTCCAACTTTTTCTTCTGATGGGTTTAATATTTTTCCGCCAATAGTTTCCCGCCCGATCGTGGGTATATATATATGGCCATATGACTTGGCAATTAGCATTGGGATTTGTCGCTTGCACTATGGAAGCAGTCCGGAGAAGTTGTGTGCGCGCGGCTGTTAAAACCTTGTTCACTCTGCTCTGCACCCATGGAGTTTCATCTTATCCAGTCAATTGCGTCGCTTCTCCCAGGTAGGTTACCCATGGTTTTGTTACTTTGGTTGTTGTTGGTTGATTTCAAACCATTAGGTTTCCGCAGGTTAGGTTTTACCACATAGGGGGTTAGGATTTTGCATGCCTACGGTGCGTCTTGTGGATATTTTACATCATCAAGGGCATAGCCCATTGTTTGAGGTCTCATTTCATGGGAGGTTAATTATGTACGTCATCGAAGCGTTATGGATGCATCCATGTTTCTTACGCGAGTTGTTAGGAAATGGTGCAGACGGGAATTTCATTGTCCGCACCACCCTTTTATTGAACACTTGATGGTATGCCAGAGGTTGAGAAACCATTTTTTCCTTAGTTACAGTATGTCGTGGGACTGAGGGGGTTTTTTTTCAGTCGATTAGGGACTTTTCGAAGACAGTTTCTGTGCAAGGTTTAGCTGTTTTGAGTTTGAGAATTGTGTTGAGATCCAGCGGTAGAATAAGCCTGATAAATACCTATGTGAGACGAATAACTTTTTCGGTCGATTGGGGTTTTGATATAGTGGAGCTTAGGCAGATTTAGGAAGCAGTTTGTAAGGTTTTTTCTTGTTAAATCATTCATTCATAAAGACTATGTTGAACCTATTTTAATAGCATGCATGTCGAATAGGTGAACAAATTTGTATATTTTCTTGTGTATTGCTATAAGCACTTGCTAGAGCTCAGTCAGCCTAAAACATGTTGTTTGACTGTGACAGGTTGATTGCTATAACAACAACATGCCAAAGAGATAGAAGAAGAAAGCTCAGGTGGCTGAAGAAGAGCCTGAGGTAGAAATAATCACCAAGGTAGAGTTCATCTACGAAGATACCAAAGCCACCACTGGAGTTGAACCAGATTACAAATGGGGAGAAATCTTCAGAATGATCTCAAACCAAAATGTACCTGATGTTGGTTTTGAAGAACTGACGATCTATGCTAACATTGAAAAGTCAGCTTTGATGAAAGTAGCTACGAGGCCCAAATTATTTCCCTGCTCATAAGTAATAGGTTGGATTCTGCCTAGGGTAGATGTGACGAAAATGATCTTAGAAAACACTGCAAAGCAAGGCTATGTTGCATACTTCCCTGCCTATGTGTCTATGGCATACCATTTACCTTCACCACAGGTCTACCTAACTGAAAGTTTGCTAAAGGAGGTAGGACGGAACCTGGTAGAGACGGTAAAGAGGATGATGATCCCAGGAAAAAATTTCAGAACCAAACCTTCTGGAGAATATGACACCTCAACGCATTGAACTCCGTATAGGTTTATTGCTTTGATGCTTAACATGATCTTTGGTCAAGAAAATGGAAAAAGTTTCAAGATAGGTTGGATACCGGTTATCTTTTTCGTTGCTACACAAGGAACCATCTTCAACTGGTCCAGTATAGTGTCGAACAACCTTTTCGCATGTATAAGTGCAGCCTTAGGAGGAGTATCTCAGAAGAAATCTGAATTTTATATGAGCTCTATTCTAATTGATTGCATATTGTGCACCCAGGCTTTCCCTGATTTGAAATGCAATTGGGAGAAGGACAGAACCCCAGTATACACGGCTTATATGTTGTTTTGGGCACATAAGTATTACGGTTATTATAGGGAGATTTGTGAGCATTTCATTATGCCCCTATATACTCTGATTTTTCTAAATAAATGTAATTGCATGTCCGAAGAAGCATTTAAAGTCATACAAGAATTCAGGGATTACTATTTAACAGAGGATGGATTATATGTAAGGATGTATGGTGACTCCAGAGCTCCTTCTATGCTCCCAAAATATGCTACAGATTATGTACTCCACAAGGAGGCAGTCAGACAGTTGTACATAGATGGAGTAGGAAATTTTTTGTTTGAACATAAGAAGACAATGTACCCTGCAGTACCTTTCTCCATTGGAAGCTATAATTTTTCAAGGGTAAAGCAGGCAGTAGAGTTTGTTAAAGAGATAGAATATTTTCGCTTTGGAGAAATGAATTTTCATAGAAATGACTCCCATAACAAAGTAGTTGACTACTGCAAAGAGGCTGGAATCCATTTTGAGTACACTGACTTCTGGCACAAAGATGAGGAGACATTCTGCAATGCAAAGAACATAACAACCCTCAAGAAAAGGTTCAAGCAAAAGATAACAACTATGGGTGGAAAAGGCAAGACTTCAGAAAAAGCTAAGAAGCTAGAAGAAGAAGAGGCCAAGAAAAGAGAAGAAGATGCCAACAGATTGGTACAGGAAGCAAAAATTTGGTTAAGAATTGAAGAAGAAGAAAAGAAACGAGCTGCTGAAGAAGCAGCTAAGAATGAAGAAGAAGAAAGAAAAAGAAAAGAAGAGGCTGAAATAAAGAAGAAATAGGTAGAAAGTGAGGGCTTCGGGCTAACAGAATCCCAAAAAGAGAAGCAGCCCACAGAGCAGGTTGATGTACAAGAAGTTCAAGATCCTACAGATCAACAACAAGGATGGTCCGATCTTGATCCATTGGAGCTTGATGTCCCTTCTGGCAGTATGTTAGGAGAAGTTTCAATTTCTGAATTTGATTTGATTCCTTTGATGCCTACAGAAGGAGAGGAATTATCTGATTTTAATACCATATTCTATGACAAAGAAAATAAAAGGATTGTCAAGAGGACCAAGAAAAAGGTAGATACTGGAGGAAATCTAGGGAAGATGGTTATAGACAAGATAGTGGTACATGGTACGCATAAGGATCCATGGTTGATAGCCCTTAAAGATCAGCAAACATTGCAGCAAGAATATGAGTTAATGGAAATTGCTAGTAATGTTGCAGAGGAATTTAAAAAGACAGTAAAGAAGACAAAGATTGCTTGTGCTGAATTTTGCAAGAGAGTACTCTTTACATATAATCGGTGTCAGATTTCTGTTGAGAAAAGATTTGAGGTGCTACCTGAACATGAGTTGTTTCTAAATCATTTACAGGATAGATACACAAAAGATGAACAAGAAATCCAGCAGGTCAAGGACTTGGATGAATGGATATTGAAAAATGCAGTAGCACATGCAGTTGTGAGCATACACTTATTAGAAGACCATCTGTGCCTGATTCCTACTATGATAGAGGGGGTGAAGACCCAAGCTGCTAATTACAAAATTAACATTCGATTCCTTGAGCCTTCTGGGTTTGAAAGCATAGCAGCAGATGCTAATGCATGGAAAAAGTTTACCAACGAGCAAGCTGGGCCTTCTTCATAAAATGTTTTGGGAATATTGGTTAAAATGTAATATATTGTATTAATTCTGTGCACAAGCTACAGGACAAAATTTTGGAAAAGAAAGGTTGGGGAAGCTCAAGAGACAATAAGGGGCAGCCCAAGGGTTTTTGCTTTTGTATAAGTATAGGAGAGTTTTAGATAGGAAAGGACCTTTTTCCAGACTATCTTGAGGAAGTATTGTAAGAAGAACTAATTCATTTTACAATAAAGAGTTATATGTTTCTACTGGATAAAGTTCTGTGGATTTTCAAATGTTTGCTATGGGCTAGTTGGATATGAACTATTTATTTTTCAGCTTGTTTCCATGAACTGTGAGATCGTTCTAACCTATTGAATTCTTTCATGTTATGAATGTACTCCTGTTTATTTTTGTGAAATTTCCACAATGAGTAATGAATGTTTTAATTAACAATAAGCTATCTTGTTGTTTATATTTCTATTGATATTCATGTGTTCAGAAACGTTAACAGCTATCTGTTATTTTCTTTATGCATGCAATACAATACATTACTCACCATTAATGATAGTTTTGCTCCCTAGGGATAGGTTAGTAAGTCTTAGTTAGTTTCTTGTTGTTTGTGATTTAGAAGCGACAGAGGTAAGACGATAGGTAAGAACCTGCGCATCACATTGTGACCCTCCTTGTTATCTCTATCATCTGCATTTAGTTAGGGACTTGCACATCATACTTAAACATTAAAAAACTAAAAATATACACGGTGGACTAGGCCATAACTGGTAAAACAATTTAATCGTTATTTGACCTACGGTAGCCAGACCATAAACCAGATGCATTCCCCATACCAAAAAATAACGAGCTAATTGTGAACGTTTATTGGGGAGAATCCCTACTGTTGTTACCCGTGATTTTCCATGCCACAATAATATCCCATGATGATGTTCTCATATGTGGTAACATGAATCTTGAAGGCATATTGCGCAATGATGGAACCCATGCTGGTTGGGTTTATGATTGACCCAAATGACCCATACGGTGGTCATTTGACTGAACAATTTTATATGAAACATGGCCATGGTGAGTTGAATCACATAAAGTTTGAAGAAGCCCTCATACTTGCATGGAGATGATGGTCCTCTTGCATATGGTTCACTTGTGTTTTGATGGGGTATTGAAACCCTTGAAGATGGTTTGCACCCTTCATTTTGGGTTTTGGGGACATGGCACTTAATGGCTTGATGAAGAAAAAAACCTTAGACATTGAAGATGACTTGTGGACAAACTTATCAAGTGGTAAGGTTGAATCTTTAAAGAAGTGGTTGTGTAACAAAACAAAACAAAATAATAATAAATAATAAATACATTTTACACTCCACCCTTGAATTCATCCCTCAATTCAAGGATATGTAAACATGTGAAGAGGATATAAAAACGAATCATTTTCACACTCATAGATAATTCAACAAAGATGAATGAAGAGAACTCATATACTTAGGAGGAGCAGTTGACTGAGGTGAAGAGTGGACTAAGAAAAAATTCAGGTAGCATACAAAGTTTCGAAGTTTGATGGAGGAGACACAGTCTCGATTTTTATGGAAGACGTTCTTTTGTTTTTTAACCTCCTTTATGTTGCTTGTGACAAACCTGTTCTTAGAATTATCTTGGGGTAAAACTCTTATTTTTTATGACTGGTTTTGGAGGGTTTCCGCAATCCTAAAACAGTCCCAAATTTGCATACTAAGACAGTCTAAGTTTGGTTGCTCGAAAATGATTTTGGTGATGGTCATTGCTGCATAGAACCAAGTCCTTTGCAATTGATATCTTCTAAGTTTTTCTCCTCATCCAAATAGTCCCGATCTCTAGTTCAAGTTTGCAAAAATACAGAATCAGAACAACCCGAATTTTTGCAGAGAAGAGGTTGAGTTTGACCATTTTACACAGGCTAAATCTTTGAAGTGTTCCATGATATACTAATGTTGAGGTCTTCCTCAAAGTCTGAGGTTGGATTTTTTGGGGGTTTTCTATAGTAGACATACATAGACATGCACTTCTAAGGTAATATCGTTGTATACTCTGCGATATGATGCATACTTGACACTACTGTATGATGATGATGCATGCTACACTATACACTCGATGATAATGCTATCATGTGATGATGCACTCCTATACACTATGATGAACACTCTATGATGATGCAAACCCTATGATGATGTTGCATACCTATATGATGATTATGCATACCTTTACACTATGATGTATACTCTATGATGATGACTTATACACCATGATGATGCATACTTGATGATACACCATGATGATGCATACTTGATGATCAATGAAAGAATATTAGTGACTATGTATGATGAAGTATACAATGATGTACATGAAAAATGTATGGGAAGACTTCTTGTTGTGTTGGGATGATGTGATTCTTGAGCTAGTTGTTTGAGTAGATCCTTGCAAGAAGAGCAGTTGTTGATTGAGTGGCAGAAGTGTCTCTTGTATGAGCATACATATTGATGGAAAGAAGATATGACAATGTTGATCTGGTAGTGATACACCTACAACAAAATACATGATGATGAGATGACAAGTGACATGGCAGCAACAGACTTGACATGTTGATTGATGAGGCTTCTTGAGCAGAGGTTGATGAGTAGTAGATACAGCAGATGAGTGTTTGATCATGAAAGTACTTGCAATATGACACTTGCATATGTGGATTGGACTCCTCAACCCTTTCTCAGTTGGAGCTAAGAAAACTAGGTTGGGTCTTGTTACAAGAGTTGGTGCTAATTGTAATCATGAAGATTGAAGTCTTCCATTCCAAAAAAATAAAGCTTACCTTACATACATTGTTGTGTTTCTCTTTGATGTGATTATTGTGTTTATGACCCATGATAAATTTGGCTGGTGAATATGATGATGTAATTGATAACATAATGCTTGATAAACTTTGATTGATTAATTGAAGGTTGAAAAAGGTTTAAATTGCTCACATACTAATTCACCCCCCCTCTCAGTGTGACCATTGTGTCCAACATACGGCTGGCTGGAATGTTGCTATTGTGCAATCAATGTTTTGGAGAAGCTTCATTAAATATACATGTTATGTGATGTTTCGTTCTTGTTTTTCATTTCCATCGTATGAATTTTGAAATGAATGAATGATTAGATGCATGATGTGTATAATGATTATGAATATGAATTTCTTAGCTTGAAGTAATCTTAATTCTAAATATCTACTTAATGGGAAATATAATGGTGTGCCTTATAAATGCTTACATCTAAATGTATGATTGTTACAACTAATTTTACCACACATGGTTGATCAAACTTTTATGGCCTTCCCTGTCCCTCTGCAGACTCTTTGGACCCCATGGACTATTTTTGTACCTTTGATGTTTCCAAGATCATCCCTAAAAACACCTATTATTTGTTGTACGCGAATTTTAATCCCTTTCTCGCGTATATACGTGGATATTACCCTTAAACCCGCATACATTGGGATGTGTGCAAAAGGCCAAATATTTTTGGAGTTTTCCTTGATGTGGATCTGAGTCACTTATCTCTTGGCCTTCCATATGCCTCTAGATCGCTCAGATTTGACCTTCCATATGCCACGAGATCGCTTAGATTTGACCTTCCATTACCCCATTAAAGCACTATATAAGGAACCCTTTTGATACATTGAAGAGGAGGAATTGAAGAGAAAGAAAACTATAGTCCATTGTTGTAGTAGCTTGCTTGTACTTGAGTCTGCATCCCTTTGTCCCCTGGAGCACTTTGTGTTCTTCCCAATATTTCCTTTTCTTGTGAGCTTGCTATCGAGAGATGGAGGATTGAGGTGGTGGAGGCCCAGGTGGAGGACTCAGTTTCTTTGGTTCGCAGACGTGCTGATAGAGGTTGTCACTTATGTTATCTCTGATTTTATTAATAGAAATATATTTTCCTGTCCAATGATGTGCATTTAAATGAATATTGAATCCATGGATGCGTTTAATTGCTTATGCATTATTGATTATATATTCTAGAGTAGGCCTAACACTATATTACATATCAATCTTGCCTTGTTTATTGTTATTGAGAGTGAATTGCTAAAGCAAGCGGGATTGGAAAAAGCTCAATGGGGATCTACTTCAACCGTCCAGAATAAGGTATGTTTCGAGATCCTTTAGTGTTAGATGTTGTATTTCTATTGCATATTGGGAATGGATTGATTTCTGTAGTTTCTCTGTCTATTGTAGGAAGTTTTCTTCGTAACAAAATTGGTGACCATACTGGGGAGATTCCTAGTTGTTTTTCTTTGGGGGTTTTCAGCATTCAATGTGCTTGTATTGCTCTGATTTCTCTATTTCTGTGTCAGGTCTAGGGGCATGATTACCCAGTAGTGTCTTGTAGAATTAAATTTTGTCTTAGTTTGTCCATTTACCTTATTTTTTTATCTTTTTCTTCCTGTACACAGGTTTTGCTTTCGCAGTCGCGTGTACACGCAGATTTTCCAGGAATAGTTGCGTATGTACGCAAGTTTACTGAGAACAGTCGTGTATGCCCTGTTTTTTTCTTTTTTGGGAAGATTAAGTGTTTCTACGTGAATTTGGATGATTTTTGAGTCTTCTTTGATGTTGTAATGTCCCTTTTTGAATTTTTTTTAAAATGCCCAATTTTCCAATTTTTTCACAATTTTGGCTCTTGACTAGTTTTGATGTCTAGACCTCCAAATTGACCCAAATGCTTCCAAATTTAAATGAAGGTACATGACTAATAATATAGCTTAAATTTCATGATCGTGTATGTTTTTTTACCTCCCAATTACTTATGCAAACTTGTTTAATGTTCTGTTCAAAGTAGGAGTCTTTACTAGCAAATTGGGGCTCCAATTCCCCCTGGGTAATTGCCGGAAATGGTTTCACAAATTATCCCAAAGTCACTTGAATTTCTGAAAAGAGGATGGCTATGTGTAAGGGACCTTTTCAAATTCTCATATGCATCATGGTTCAGTTTATACAGGCTGTTATGACTCTTTCCAAAACAACTCCTAAGTCACAATTTCAACCCTTGGGGAAAATGCTCCAAATCTTCTCCCAATGCAATAAAAATTATTAAAATGGATTCCAATGCTTAATTACTGAACATGAGACATGAAATACACATTAATTAAAGTCCATCCATCATACATTTATCAGAGATAAATTCCTCCATTCGAAATAATAAGCATTACCATGGCATATATCAAAATAGAGTGGAAATGGTCATTGTTTGCTCATCAAAAGTCATTTTGACATACAAATATTGGGAATTTCGAATTGAAAATTTATGAGAATGAATAAAAAATAATATTTAACTTCTTTCAATCATAAATGTACAATGAAAGGCTCTCCCAATTCGAAACCATCGGCATTACAATGGTTCACAACAAAATAGTGGGGAAATGACACTGTTTCTTCATTGTTCAACATTTTACGTGAATTATTTTGGGTATTTAGACCTGGGAGTCTTATAAAAATGAAATACAGAGCATATAAATTATAACATAAGATAATGGGCATTACAATATTCCCCAAAAGAGATCAGTAGCTCACCCAAAGCGCAATCCCTCCATTGGCATGAATATGGTGTGAAAATTGGAAATAGTTGAGAGAGAGTGCTGCAATAGAAGAATACACATGATTTCCTGTAGATTAAACATTCAAATAAGACTCCATTAAATATCCATGAAATACCTGAGTGGCCTTTCCAAACACCAACTAGGATGGGAATCTTTCACCCTCGAAATTGGCTTATGCAAGAAAACTAGTCATCCACTAGCTCTCACAATTCACAATTGACAATTTCACAAATGAGAAAAAGCTTATTCTCATGGCTTATCCATGTATTTTATAAACATTATTAGTCTTCTAAGTTTCCAAATCCATCCATAAACCAAAGCCAAGTCGAATTGGTGTGGCTGCTCATGCTATGCCATGTGGCCTCTCTCTTTACCTTCCCTCTTCTCCCAAATTTGAGTAGGAGCCTCTTGGCCTTCTCCAACTCCAAAATTCTACCTATAATATGCTCTATTCAGTATTGACATGTCCATATTCATTATTTCATCCTTCATATCTGACTTGTGTCATAACTTTCATAGAATCTCCATCATTGGTGTCATAGATGTCATAAATGTAAGGAGAATCTAGCCAAGTGTCCATGAAACTCCCATTTGGCTCTTCCTCTCCCATGTAAGTTAAAATTCATCCCATATTCGACCTATGAAGTATATGGACAAGTATATTAACCTTATAATCCATCCAAAAACATTAGGCTTCCCATATATTCGAATTTGCATGAGAAAGATACCATTTAACATAGGAATTCTAGCTAGTGTGCACCCCATAGTCTCCATGTGTCTTCATGCTCCATTGCCACTTCCATTTTATCTTGTATTTATTTAATAAGCTACATTATTAAATATTTATCCCCTTCTAATGTCTAAAAATCATTTATTGTCCCCCTTATTCCAAATCTCAAAGCTTCCACCCCCAACCTAGGAAACTAGAGATTTCCTCCTTGGCAATTATTTGACTTTTAGCATCCATTTGAAAATTTTCATGAATATGGAAAATGTGATTTGTCCATTGTGACCCAATGCAAAATTTGGGACATTAAAAATCCTCCCTTCCCAATATTTTTTGTCCTCGAGCAATTTCAAACATGGTTGTTGAAGAACCTGCTTTCTGTATGATTCTTTGAAGTTGCCACTAAGCTGCCCACCTTGAGTTTTTGAGATTCCATGAATATTTCAGAGAGGAAACACCATTCTTGATTCTACACTACTCTGATTAAAATCACCTTATTAAATGGGGAATCCATCTCCCATAATTCTTGTTTCCCAAAGAATTTGAAATCAATGGGACTAAAAACTATCCCAGGGTCCCATTGCTTGCATTGCACTCCAACAATTAAGAGTGCTCTCCAACCCATACCATTTGGAAAGAGAATTCTTGGATCCCATTTTGTTGTATGCATTCTTCCAAACATCATGAGTGCATAATATATATCATCAAAGTATATAACAACATAATAATAATTTACATCAAGGAGCTGCCTCACCAAGAAATCATGAAAGTGCTTATACCTCCCAATGAGTAGACTACCATTTTCCAAGTACATACATGCTTCAAGTGACCAATCAAATATGCTCCATTGACATAGGTGAAGATCCCATTTCCTATAATGCTACTCCCAAAGAATGTAATATGCATCAAAATAATAATCAGCCATTTGTTCTTTCATCCAATAAGTGAATGAAGAACCTCCACCAAAATATGAACCAAATAAGGAGCAAATAAAACATGAATACTTCAAGTGGCTCAAAGAAGTCTCATCAATACACTCATGAATATGTATATCATCATGTAACATCATAGTATGTTTCTGCCAATAATAATGTTCTTCAATCATATAACTCTTCACCCAAGTGTGGGATGAAGTTCCTCCAACTTCAAATAGACTAGGAAAGGAGCAAGGAAAATCATGAGTCTCCAAGTGACTCAAGTGAACATCATAGGTGCACCCATGTAGATGTGTACAATCATAATGTAAAAAAGGATGCTGCTGAAAATGTAAATAAGATGGTTCTCTAATAATTCCATCATCAAAAGGAGAAATAGAATGTCCATGCTCTTCATGTGGCACCATCAAAAAGAAACCTTTCACCCATACTTCATTAGGATGACTGCTGCAATATTTAGAAGTGTAGGATGTAGGAGAAAGAACCAACTCACCCAAATGATCGGTAAGTGCAAAATTTTCATAATTTAAAGGATCCATAGGGGTAGGATTATGCATCTCCTTCAAGAGTGTGAAACATTTGTCATATATTGGTTCCAATGTAGAGGAATCATGCTCTTCTTTAAAAATTGCATACCCTTCATCAAGAGACAATTCAAGTTCATCTTCCACCACATCAAGTGTTTGGATCTCTTCAAGTTAATATTCAAACACATCAAGTACATTCAAATTTACAAATTTCTCATGATCCATCATGTCATGAGAATCCTCCAAACAATCTACCATTTGACAATCTGAAACATAGGAGGAAAAACAAGTGTCTTGCAACTTTTCAAGAAGTTGCTCATTTTGAATTGTGAGCTTATGAATAACTTCATTATTCTTCAAGTAGGATTCAAGTAAACATTCACTAAGCTCAATGACATTTTTTCTATCAAAAATAAAAGACATGAAATTACCTTTGATGTTGCACATTGCTCTTTGGATCTTCTCCATGTCTTCAAGGAAGGTTGGCTCCTCTAAGGAAGTAGCTCTCCAACAAGAATTTGATACCAATGCTTGAATGTCATGGAGTATGCTAAGGACCTCTTGGATATTCTTTGCATTCATATTTAAGGACCCTTAAATAAAATGAGGCTCTTGTAAATGAACCTCCTCATCTTCTTCCTTCTTGCTTGGACCAACTTCATGAAGCTCAAGTGGTGATGGGGAAGTTGATCTTGTTTCTTCTTCAACTACTACAAGGTCTTCATTTTCATGTTTAATGAAATTTTGGCTTGCAGAAACATTTTTAAATCTGATATATATGTCACCAACATAGATTTTTGGACACCCATCAGTAGGTAATCCTTCATAGTTCAAGCATCCATCAGTAGATGCTCTTTGGTCCATGTCCATAGTAGAATTTGTTTCAGAATGATATTCAATAGTTTCAAGGTACTCTTCTTCCTTCTCATGTGATGTTTCATCATCTTTTTCAAACTCATTTGGGAGTGAATTTATATCCTCTTCATCTACTACTTCTTCTACTTCACCTTTTTCAGAACTAGGTGGTTCATGGGTCTCCTCCTTTTGCTCCTTCAAGCAAGCTGATGCATTTTTCCCCTTGGTTTTCTTAAATTCAATATATTTTTCCCAAATTTGGATAGCCAAAAATTCAAATCCTTTCATAATATTCTTGGTCATGTCCTCAAGGATAGGTTCCATGCTTTTTATTATCTCCTTACCATCATATGAGATTATCTTTTCATGCCTAGTCATAGTTTCCAAAAAATTGCCTTCTTCTCCTACTTTTTTTTTTCCTATTCAACAAAAGCACTTTTGGTTTCAATATATAATGGTGGTCACTGAATTATCGTACTCATAAATATCAGACCACATTAGGTGCCAAGATCATGCTCTGATGCCACTGTAATGTCCCCTTGTTGAATTTTTTTTTAAATGCCAAATTTTCCAATTTTTTCACAATTTTGGCTCTTGACTGGTTTTGATGTCTAGACCTCCAAATTGACCCAAATGCTTCCAAATTTTCTCTTAAGGTACATGAATGATAATATAAATTAAATATTATGTTCATGTGTGTTTTTTGACCTCCCAATTACTTCTATAAACTTTTTTAATGTTCTGTTCAAAGTAGGAGTCTTTACTAGCAAATTGGGGCTCCAATTCCCCCTGGGCAATTGCCGAAAATGGCTTCACAAACGATCCAAAAGTCACTTGAATTTATGAATAGATTCTGGTTATGTGTAAGGGACCTTTTAAAAGTCTCATATGCATCATGGCTCATTTTATACATGTTGTTATGACTCTTTCCAAAACAACTCCCAAGTCACATTTTCGACCCTTAGGGAAAATGCTCCAAATCTTCTCCCAATGCAATAAATGAGTAAAATGGATTCAATTGCTTAAGTAATGAACATGAGAATTGAAATAAAAATTAATTACAGTCCATACATCATACATTTATCAGAGATACATTCCTCCATTCAAAATAATAAGCATTACCATGGCATATATCAAAATGGAGTGGAAATGGTCATTGTTTGCTCATTAAAAGTCATTTTGACATACAAATCTTGGGAATTTAGACTTGAAACTTTCTGAGAAATAAGAAAATATCATATTGAACTTATTACAATCAGAAATGGACAATTAAAGGCTCTCCCAATTCGAAATCATCAACATTACAATGGTTCACAACAAGATAGTGGGGAAATGACACTATTTCTTCATTGTTCAACATTTTTACATGAATTATTTTGGGTATTTAGACCTGAGACTCTTATGAACATGAAATAAAGAGCATATACATCATAAAATAATATACTGGGCATTATAATCTTCCCCAAAAGAGATCAATAGCTCACCCAAAGTGCAATCCCTCCATTGGCATGAATATGGTGTGAAAACTGGAAATAGTTGAGAGAGAGTGTTGAAATAGAAGAATACACATGATCTCTTGTATATTACACATGAAAATAAGACTCCATTAAAGCTCCATGAAAGACCTGAGTGGCATTTCCAAACACCAACTAGGATGGGAATCTTTCACCCTCGAAATTGGCTTAAGCAAGAAAACTAGTCATCCACTAGCTCTCACAATTCACAATTGACAATTTCACAAATGAGAAAAATATTCTTCTCATGGATTATCCATGTATTTTATAAAAATTAATAGTCTTATAAGGTTCCAAATCCATCCATAAACCAAATCCAAGTCGAATTGGTGTGGCTGCTCATGCTATGCCATGTGGCCTCTCTCTTCACCTTCCCTCTTCTCCCAAATTTGAGTAGGAGCCTCTTGGCCTTCTCCAACTCCCAAATTAGACCTCTAAGATGCTATATTCAGTATTGACATGTCAGTATGTCATTATATCATCCTTCAGATCTGAATTGTGTCATAACTGTCATAGAATCTCCATCATTGGTGTCATAGATGTCATAAATGTAAGGGGAATCTAGCCAAGTGTCCATGAAACTCCCATTTGGCTCTTCCTCTCCCATGTAAGTTAAAATTAATCACAAATTCAACATATGAAGTATATGGACAAGTATATTAACCTTATAATCCTTCCAAAAACATTAGTCTTCCCATATATTCGAATTTGCATGAGAAAGATACCATTTAACATAGGAATTCTAGCTAGTGTGGGCCCCATAGTCTCCATGTGTCTTCATGCTCCATTGCCACTTCAATTTTCTCTTGTATTTATTTAATAAGCTACATTATTAAATATTTATCCCCTTCTAATGTCTAAAAATAATGTATTATCCCCCTTATTCCAAATCTCAAAGCTTCCACCCCCAACTTAGGAAACTAGAGATTTCCTCCTTGGAAATTATTTGACTTTTAGCATCCATTTGAAAACTTTCATGAATATGGAAAATGTGATTTGTCCATTGTGACCCAATGCAAAATTTGGGACATTAAAGATGCTTCTGGAGTCTATATCTCCCCTCTGTTTCTAACCATAGACTCTTTTTTATTTGATTTTTGAAATTTTTCATGTCATTTCATTTTCTATTTTTTGTTTTGAGATTAGTGCATTAGGTCTCTTTTTCCTTAGTACTTTTCTTGGTTGTTGTCTGTGAATGGTTGCAGAGTCTGAGGGTGGTAGAGTCATATTTTTGCTTTTTATCTCATTTAATTCAAAAATACAAAAACATTTTACTTTTTGCATAGTTATGCTTTCTTTGCATTTTGCATTAGCATGGTACTTGCATTAGGTTTTCTTGGTGAATATTAGTCATAATTTCATATAGGAATGATTGCATATACATTTGAAGGAAAAAAATTTCACTTCACATAGTAGCATACCCTATTTTCCATTCGACACAGTGCATTTGCATTGATTGTTAGGTGTGCATTTTACTTCTTGTTGTGTCATAACATCATTAGTTGCATGACCATTTGCCCTTTGAGTAATAAAGCCAGTTAAAATCAACGCATAATAAAATGAATTACACTCTTTTATTTTCTAGGGTGCACCAACAAGACTAGGTTTTAGGGTCTTGGAATATTTCATTGTGAGTCAATTCTCCAAGACCACTAAACAAAACAATTAGGTTTTTTTACAAGTGAGAGTGTGAAATCCTTTATATAATTAGTGTTTCTCAGGATCCTCCTCTTACAAGGGAGTTAAGCACGAGGCAATGTGAGAAGTTATTATTGGGATCACCCCTGATTGTGATTGATTAGCACCAGAGATATTTCCGGGATTGTATTTGAATCTGGGGGCCTTTAAGGTATTGGCTAGTGCACCCCTGGGGTACTAGTTGTGCTTTCAGGCTTCGGGCTTTGTTACCCTGCCCATACGGTCAATCCCACCTGCGACTGTCCACCTGAGCATTGATTATATTGAGGTGACCTTAGTTGCCTTACCTAGGTTATCGAGGGGGTATTTGTAGAGGTTATTCTGTAGGTGTCCTGGCCAGGTAGGGGTCAGATAGCACATTCACTATATGCGTTGAATTTGAGGGCCACTATAATTGGTTACAAACCTCTGCTTGTTTTGTATGGGAGTCTCAAGCCTCTCCTAGGCGAGACATACCTTCTTCATTCGGGAGCTCACATATCCTACCCTTGGTTTGCTTGTGATTTGGCTTTACATTTTTAGGTGTATGCTCTGTGCATGCTAGTTTTCATAGGGTTTGCGTAATTAGATCGAGTCTTTTTATTTTTTGAGTCATTGGGGATTCGAGCGCGGAACCTCATAGTTCTCATCATTTAGCAGGACTTCCGCCTTCCACGTCTCCTCCTCCTTTGGGGAAGAGAACCAGACAATCCGGGCAGACTACTTCTCACTTTGATTCACACACCATGGGAGATCATGAGGATGAGATTCCAGAGATGTCTTCTCCACCTCACGAGGTTGGGGAGGAATATCCTACTAGCACATATGATCCTATACATGAAAAACATTCACGATCTAGTTATGATCCCTCATTCACAGGTCGTTGGTATTGGTTTTCGGGCGACAAGACTCATTATGAACCCATAAGCACTAGTAATGTTAGATATGACATACCTGATATTCCTGAGTCCGATCCAGCATATCATGTCGAGTCGAAAATTGACCCTGGCACTATGCTTGGGGGAACTCCCACTCTTTTCCATGCGGAGAGGTTTGGGGGCACTAGTCACATTGCACCTAATTCCATCCCGGTGGTGGAGGATTTTTCACATGCTCGTACTAGAACTAGTGTTAGTAATCCTATTCAGATACCAGGACCGAGACGAGCGAACATTGGGAACACCACTTACATTCCTTCACATGTCCCTTCATCCTCGAAACCCGTTCCTTCGAATGCATTTTTAACGACTCATCCTCCCCCTAGTTCACATGGGCCTTTAGGCCATAATGTTGCTACTAGCCATGTTCATTCTGCGACTGCTAACACGGTTGCATCTCAAATCCGAGTACCTCCTGTTGTGTCAACAGATCATGTACCTATTTCTGGATCGTCTCATGTTCCACCTCGTGGAGCTCCCCATATACCAAACTATGGACCTTCTCATGGTACGTCCCATGGAACACCTTATGGAGATTCTCATGGACATTCTTATGGACCACAGTATGGACAAAACTACCAACCCTATGGGTACAGGTATCAACAACCCCCTTACTTTTCTAATTATGGCTTTGTAGCACCTCATAAACAAGGTACCCCACATCACAATGCTTTCATGCAACCCTACATGGGTCAAATGGGAGGAGGTTATTATGGCCAAGGCCATGGTATTTATAGCAATCAACCTTACATGAATCAAAACTATCAGGGAGCATGGCATCGACTGGCTCAACCTAGGCTCCCTTTCCTTGTGACATTGAACTTACCTGACTTGTTGAGATTGATGAACGATCCTACGTCTCAAGACCCGGCATGGCCACTACTCCCTACCAAGCTTCCTTCGGACATTCCCAAGTTCAAAGGTAAGGCTGGTGAAGATCCTAGTGAGCATGTCACCACTTTCCACCTTTGGTGCTCTTCCAATTCCCTACATGATGATTCCATTCATTTGAGGCTATTTCAACGCACCCTAACAGGTCCTGCAGCAAAATAGTATATAGAGTTACCTGGGGGGGCTTATACTACGTTTGATGATCTTGCGCTGACTTTCCTTAATCATTTCCAGCTACCCGTACATTTTGGCGTCGGTACCGAACTCTTGTCGACCTTCTGACAAGATAAAGCCACACACATTTCGAGATTCTTTTAGTGTTAGATGTTGTATTTCTCTTGCATATTGGGAAGGGATTGATTTCTGCAGTTTCTCTATCTGTGGTGGTACACCCCAAGCCATAGGAAGTTTTCTCTGTAACAATGAGCCCATCTATGCATATACTAAATGTATGATTTATTTAAGAAGCCCATCTATGCATATAACACTAATTCTGCAGGAAGACAATGAAATAGTAGTGCAAGCTAATTTCCCATAGGGTGGTTAACTTGCGCAGTGGTAGTCATGCAGGGGTTGAACACGGATGTGTAGTGAATCATGTTGTGATCTGGTTTCGTTCTTGTGTGCAGCATAGATCCACGATAAATAATTGGTAGAAACAAAAGTGCGCAAGGTAAAATTAGTTTGTGCAGTATCACATATGAACTAGAGTAATTTGCACACAGGGTCGTGCATAGTGAATTGAGATTATGTGGTATAGGTTGTTGTGCAACAAAATAACTCGGTATTAGACAATAATGTCTTTGTATCAAAAGTAGAAATAAAAAAAATATCCACCATGGTCGCGATAGGTCACAAAGGTAATTGGGGTTGTCACATGCCTTATATCTTTCCATGTACCTTGACAACAGTGAATGGGGCACACGTTCTGCCAACAGTTTGGAAGTATAAATTGATTTACATGATCTTATTAGAGGTGATAGGATACGACCCTTCTCGCACAAGGGAGCTGACAATATCTTCAATTAAGTTGGTGTCCATGGATCATATCACTCAATCTAGGATTTAGCTATAGTGAAGACAAGAAGAGGGGTTTTATGGAATGTCCTCTTCAAACTCAACCTTGGCCACAATAACCCACCAGCATTAGTGGGCGCCAGAAGACAAGCTATTGAAAATATCAAAGGAGAAGCAGGAAATAGGAGGGGTTCAATCATAGCTTACTCATATTTAGATAACAAATAATATTGGGAAAGAATGGGACATGGCCTACAACTATTGTTTGTCCTGTGATATATAAGACCTAAGGCATGAGGTGAGATCTATGCATGATGAATTCATTGGACTACAGAGGATGATTTCAAATGTTTCTGGGAACCAATAATATGAGATTCTGTAAATTCAACAAACGGTAGAGGAGATGAAAGGCATGATCGATGAACAAGTCGACAAAATGGACTGCATGGAAGAGGACATGAAGGCTCATCTCCAGGTGCTTGACGCAAACACGACTCCAATCCATCCAACCACTACTTCTTCAAGGATCGTTGGAAGCAACCATGTGCATCTAATGGAATCTGATATGGATGGCAACAATGATAATCCACACGTAATCGACAAAAATAGTAGGGTTTTAGATAAATTTACAAAGTTATGTTATGTTTTTCAACTGCATATATGTATTAGCTAAGTTTATAATAATTTTGAAAGCTAGAGGGACCAACCCTCTTTTGAAAAATGTAAGATAGAATGATAATCACAAAACCATAACCATTTTTGTTTGAGTTGTGAAAAATAGAATACAGTTAGGTTACAAAATTGTGATGTAAACCTCTTTGTTTTTTGGCTCACAAACTCAACCCTTTTAATATAAATCATCTATTGGTTACTCTGGAAAAAAAAGCCTAAATCTTCAAATCCTACTACTTTGATTGACTTCTAAGCCATATCACTATGCAATTTGATGTGTGAGCTCATAGCGAAAGTAATTTTGAATAGGATAAAAGCTTCGTTGTTGTGCCATATTTTGAAGGAACGGATCGGGTTCCTGAATATAGTTGAATCATGGATGCAATTGCAGTGGCGTAGGAGGCAATGCACTCTATGAAAGTTCACAGCCTTTCGGCCTCATTGCTAAAATTGGATCTGGTTAAAACTTACAATAAGGTGGACAAGACTTTATTAAGAATTTACTATAGATTGGAGTTGGGGTGAAAGTTACTAATTGGATTATGGGTTATGTAAATTCTACAAATTATGCAGTCTTAATTAATGGCATCCCTATGCTTTTTTTGAAAGTTCAAGGGGTGTAAGGCAGGGTTTTACCCTTTCCCCTTTGTTGTTTTTGTTGGTAGTAGAGGGTCTCAGTAGGCCCAATTATTAGAACTAAGGAGGATGGTAGAATTCGAGGAGTGAAAGTATTAGCTCATCGTTTTCTTACTCACTCTTTCTTTGTTGATGATGTGCTTATTTTTGGGGATGGAACTAGTCAGGAATGTTATGAGTACAAGGAGATTTTAAAATTATTTTTTTCAATCCTCTCGCATGGAGGTCAATTTTCTTAAATCCATTATCCTCTAGCATGGATTAGAGGATGGGATTGCAAGGAAAATTCAATAGATGATGTAGTTTGATATGGTGAACTTACAAGTTGGGATGAGATATTTGGGGTACTTCCTAGATCCTAATGATTACATAAAGGAGGATTGGTTGTGGCTAATTAAGAAGTTGGAGAAAACAATAGACCATTAGTGCCATCAATGGCTATCATTTGGAGATAGACTCATCGTAATCAAATCAGTACTTAAAATTATCCATGTTTACTGGATTTCACTGGCAAATATTCCCAATTTCATTCTCAAAAATATTAGACAAAAGTGTTTTCAATTATTGTGGAGAGGAAAAAAGGGAAAGGGAGGATTCCATTTGGTTAAATAGGACATGTTGGCAAGACCAAAACATGTTGTGGGGTGGGGACTCAAAAATATTTTTAGTTTTGATCTAGCCCCTACAACCAAGAGTATGCAAAGGTGTATGTTTGGCTCTAGCTTGTGGAGATTGGTAACAAAAGATAAGTATCTCAAATCAGTGTAGGTAGAAGATTGGATATGAAGGGAGCCTAAAAGTGCATCTATGGATTCCAATGTATGGAGGGGATTTATAAAGGCTTTTCATATTATTGCAAAATCGTTGGCATGGAATATTGGCAAGGGAAACAAAGTATTGCCAGGGGTGGATCCATGGATAGGAGGAGAGAGATGTTATAAGATGTCAGATGTGTTTGTGGAGTCCTTAAGGAGCCATGGATTTTTTACTATGTTGTAGGTAGGAAAGCTGAGAAATAATGGGAAATCCTAGAAAGAATCATATGAGGTAGGCATGTCGGAAGACCTGGCTAGTTAATGGAATATTTATACTCAGAGTCTAGTACATAATGGGATTTTATTAAATTATCAAGAGGATGTGGTGATATGGACCTGGAATGTTTGGCAGGGACAAGTAACTGCTAAGCTAGCTTATGAATCTTTCTTTTCTTCTAATCCTAATGGAGATAAGAAGTGGTGGTATGTTAGAATTTGGAAGAGGAATTTTCCTATGAAACAAAAGAATCTTTACTTGGTTAACTTTATCCAATAAGGTTTTAACATGGGCAAATTTTTGTAGAAGGGAAGGTCAAGGACCCAACATTTGCATTATGTTTTTTAGAGAGAGTGAGACAATTAACCATATTTTGGTTTTTTATGCCTATTCTGAATAGGTATGGAAAGATGTAAAAGTTGTGCTAAAGTTTGTTGATCAGCGGGTTTCGGTGTCCCTTCATGAGAGATGGAAAAGATGGTTAGTTGGTTACCATAGCATTTAATATATGGAACTTCCTAGTTTCATCTATTGGAAAATTTGGCTCTAGTGGAACAGGGCACTCTTTGAAGGAGCAAAGCCAATTGTTCAATTAGTGGTTCAAAGAGTGTTGGGAGCCTTTATGGATATCTCTGGAGAGGAAATACATAAGAAACATAAAATTGTCAGATATATAGAGTTGAATTTAAGAATCCCCGTGAGATATTTTGATGGGGCTTTCCAAGAGAGAACTTGTGGAGTGGGTATGGTCTTATTCATGTCGAAAAACCATGGTTCTAAGCTAAACCTAGGTGGAGGAAGGGGGACAAACACCAAAGCATAAATTATTGCATTGTGGCGCCTGCTAGTATTTGCTTTGTCTAAAGGGGTTACCCATTTCAAGGTTTTTAATGACTAGAATTATTATAGACTAGGTAGCTAAGAAAGCAAGGATCGGTGTTCTAAATTTGGGGTGGTGGCAATAGAGGATAAGGGCTCTTCAAAAAATGTTCATTGATCTTTAGTTCTAACATATGTATAGGGAATCCAATGCTCGAGTGGAAGTTCTCTCTAAAGATGGCTTATTGGTGGAGAAAGGGCCACTGTGTTTTGTTGAATTGGAATATGGTTTGGAGGTGGCTAGGGGATCTTATCCAGTGTATTAGGGAACTATGGTTACAGTTTGACTGGTGTTGTTAAGATTTCCTCTTTTTTGTGAGTAATGTAAGCAGTTTTATAAGTGGAGTGATGCCTCCAGTTTAGGGAGGTGGGTCTTTCTTTAGACTCATAATGTTTGGATAGTTAAAGCCTTTAAGAGGTTATTTTTGCATATGTATCTTATAAGAAACGATACTCTTATATCGTGATTTCAATAAAACAAATATAAGTTTTTTCTTTCGAGAGAAAAAATCCAGTGGAACTTTGTTATGAGTGTTAGACTTATTTTATATTGTTTGAACCTGGGTTTTTTGGGAATTTAATTTTCATTAGGGATGTCATCATTATGGTAATTATATTTTATTAACAATTTTATTTATTAATCAAGTTTTAATAATAAAATTGTATTTAATATAATATTAATAATTTTATATTTGATAAATATTATAATTAATTTATATAATATATTAGGAATTTTATATTTAATAATATATATATATATATATATATATATANAAGTAAAAAAGATAAATTTAGAATTTTATAATATTCAATATTAAAAAAATATAATTAAATACTTAAAATGAAACCTTAAATTTTCTTTCTATAATATATATATTTTATAATATAAAATATATTATATTTTTAAATAATCAATAATATTTTTAATAAATAAAAATAATATTATTCTAATTTCCTATCATTTCCATCAACATCAACTTTATATGACGATGTCTATTTTATTCTTACGATCATAATCCCAAAAATAAAAAGTGTTTATAAGTGTGCTAATCTAAAATGGTACGGAGTTAAAAATAAAAATAAAACATAATGATCCATAGTCATGTTCGTTTTACTTGTTCTAGAGTATGTACTATATTGAACATATACTCTAAATGAATCTTAAGACTTTTAAAATGGATTTTATCATAAATGATTTTATTTATTATAGATATTTTGATTGACCACAATGATATTCAATCCTACTCTAAATGAATCGTAAGGCTTTTAAAATGGATTTTTATTGATATTCAATCCTACTCTAAAAGAATCTTAAGACTATTAAAATGATTTTAATATAGATGATTTTATTAATTATAGTTTTTTTTTATTAATCACAATGATATGCAATTATAAGTATAATGGTAAAGCTTTTTTTGTTTTTTTTTCCATAGAAAAAAATCATAATTATATATACTAGATACAAATTACATGTTGCAGATGATCCATTATCCGAAAAAAGATAAGTGTCCATATGATCAATACAAAACAGCTCAAAAAAGCTTATACAAAATATCAGCATAAGTCTTAATTACATTTGCAGAAACAAGTCTTTTCCAAATTAAAAAGTTCAGCTTCATATTATGATTCTTCACAGGTATCAGCCTTATCAAGAATGCTTTCAGCAAGCAATCCAATGAGTAGTAGCATCAAAACTATAGTCATCAAAAGTGTCTCCAAACAATAATAAAAAATTGTCCAGAAGTATCTCCATACAGTAATCAGCAAAGACTGTCCAACTGCATAGTCACCAAATCATAGCCATCAAAGTCAACAAAAAACATCCATATATGCATGCCTTGTATTAGACAGATAGTAACATAATGTTCCATACAGAAAACAACACCAAACATAGTAAAATTATCTCCATAGTAACTATGTCCATCATATAACGGAATAAACAGTTTTGTCACCAAGATCAAATTTCTAAAAAACTTGGTAGGAATCATGTCTTTCAGATCCATTAAACTCAGAAATATGCCAATAACCATCCAAGACTTTCCCACCATCATTTGCCAAACTATCAGCTGATGCATTTCTTTCTCTATAAATATGTTTGAAATCTGCCTGCTCAAATAGATCCGAAAGTCTGATAACTTCTTGTAATATCTGAGCAAGTTGCAAATTGTGAATTCTGAACTTACCAGTAATCCAGTTAATGACTAGCATAGAGTCACCAAAAACCTGGATATTATAAATCTGCTTGTCCAAAGCCAATATTAAGAGTAATTTCAAAACATATAACTCTACAAGATTGTTAGTCCCCACCCCCAGCCCAGCCTTAAAAGTGAAAAAATGATCATCTTTGAGGAAAAGTATACCCCCAGCACCACACAACTGTGGATCACCAGAAGTTGATCCATCAAAAAAACCCCAAGGTTTAGTCTTATCAAAAATCTCCTCAGCGATGATTCTAACCTTCAAAAATTCATTATACTATGGATAAGAAGAAAGTAAACCCAAACTAGATGCTGAAACCTGCGCAGGAGATGGAGTATAGTTATCAAAACAACTAAAATTTCTAGCCTTCTAGATAAACCAAGTTACAATAACAAGCAGGGATCTGAATGATTTTACCTTGTTATTGAAACACCAGTTCTTCATACAAGCAAGAATCGAGTCCCCAATCCATAAATTCTGAATTTTAACCTTAGATTTGATCTCCTTCCATACAGATTTAGTATAAGGACAATCGACCCCTAAATGGAAATTAGTTTCAACATCACCTTTACACTGGTAGCAACGTCTTGGTCCTTCCCAGCCCCTGATATTTAGAATATCCCAAGTAAGGGCCTTACCTAAGAATAAAAACCAGCAGAAATTGTTTGACTTAAGGGGGCACTTGAGTTGCCAAATCATGTTCCACCACCAAGCAGATTCCATTTCAAGTTGTTCTAGAATCAAATGCATGTATCCACCTTTAGGGGAGTACTTACCAGATTTAGCCTGGTTCCAAACAAGCACATCATCATCATTTTTAAGTCTGATATGACTGGTTTTTAGAATAGCTAGATAACCATTCCATGCATTAATATCATGATCCTCAACGAGACCAATTGCAACAAAACTTAACCAACCTTGTTCCATCAGGTAAGACACTAATGATGTCCCAACATCTTTCAAAAAGTAAAAGCCTGCAGAATGCAGAATATCAATCAAGTGAGATGGTAAACTATGTCACCATTTACAACCTGCCCAAGGATCCAAACCAATACGAACATCAGCTCCATTCCCAATCTTCCAAACAAGAAAATCACCAATAAGATGAAAAGACCAGATCACAGATTTCCAATAAATAGATATACCTGATTTCTTCTTATCCTTTGCTCTGATCCAATCCAGCAAAGTGAGAGGCCTGATATATTTCTGAGTGACAATCTGTACCCATAGCCCTGAGCCATGAATTATGTTCCATACACTCTTAGCAGCAAGTGCTTTGGCAAAAAGAGCAGGTACTTTCAAACCCCATCCACCCAAAGATTTTGGATTTGCCAAGATCTTCCAAGAGATCCAAGACATTCCGAAGGAAGATCCACCATTACCAGACCATAAAAATTTAAAGCACAACTTTCTAATTTTCTCAATAATCCCAACTGGTATCCAGAAGTGCATCTAGTACACAAGTAAAGATTCAAGGACAGACTTAATCAAAATAAGCTTACCACCCCTGGTCAGCCATCTATAACTCCAGTTCTTAATACGTTTTTCAGCTTTAGCAATGAGCCAATCCCAATCTTTCAGTAAATATCTACAAGGTTTTAAATAAAAACCAAGATATTTCATACCACTGTCAATTTTTAGGACAGTGAATGAAAAAATATTTTGTAAAGAGATCAACTCTGTTTCATCCAGCCCAGAATAATAAAAAGATTATTTATTTTCATTAATGATCATCCCTGAGGCTTTAGTAAAATCCATCAAAATCTCATACAAAGTTGATAAAGATTGAGCAGATCCATCAGTGATCATAACAATATCATCCACAAAAAGAACATGAGTCAGTGAAATATTATTTCCAAAAGTGATGCCCTTGAAAACACCATCTAATTTAGAAGATAAAAGGCCCCTACCCAAGCCTTCAACAACAACAAGAAAAAGCAAAGGGGCAAGTGGACACCCTTGTCTTAGTCCTCATCCAGACCTAAAGAAACTAGATGCCACACCATTAATCAAAACAGAAAAAGAAACAGAGGTTAGGCAGCTCATAACCTAAGTAATGAAGGATACATGAAATCCCATTTTGGTTAAAACAACCCGTAGATAAATCAAACTGACTCTATCATAGGCTTTAGATAGATCAATTTTCAAAACCACGGACTTTAAACCCTTACAATGTATAGAATGAATACCTTCCTGAATGGCACCCACAGCATCATAAATTTGTCTGCCAGGCAAAAAACCAAACTGCTCGTTTGAGATATATCTACCCAATACCTTCTTAATCCTGGTAGATATAATCTTACCAATTATCTTATAACTGAAATTACATAAAGAAATGGGCCTGTAACCATCAAAGGTACTAGGGCAGTTCGATTTAGGTATCAAGGCAATGAAAGTTGTGTTAAAAACATCTGGTATTTTACTGTTCTTCCTTGAATCCTCAATAACCCTTAAGAGATCCATACCCATCACATCAAAAAGAACCCTATAAACCTCTACCGGAATCCCATCCGGTCCAAGACTCTTATCGTTCTTACTAAGAGTAAGAACAGATTTAATCTCATCCAGAGTAACAGGTGTCATAAGATCATAATTCTCCTCAGTAGTAATAGATGATGGAAAATTATCAGAAATTTTTAATAGTTCTGAAAGATGAAGATTAGTATCAGCCTAAAAAAGTGTCTCAAAATGCTTTACACCAGCCCTAGCAATAGCATCAAAGCCTTCCACCATACCACCTCTATCATCTTTGATTTTCCATATAGAATTAACATTCTTTATTTGATTAGCAAATTTATGGAAAAAGGGTGTATTATCATCCCCACAAAGCAACCAAATAGCCCTACTCTTATGTCTGGCTTCATGCTCTCGATCCAAGAGGATTTTTCTCTTTCGAGATTCCAAATCAATCAGAGCTACCTTATCCTCATCAAACGAGAAGCCAAAACCAATCTTATGAGAAAAAACAGTGAGCAAAATTTCAATTTCTACTAAATCTTTGAACTCCATCTCCTTTTTCTTAATAGACCAAGCAATAGAAACATCCTTTAAATGCTTGAGATTAGAAGCAAAGTGAGATGCAGGGGAAACATGATAGTTATCTAAAAAAACCACCCAAGAATCTTTTAATGATTTAACCAAATCATCATTAACAAGCCGAGCATTAAACTTGAATGGACTTTTCAACTGAATCCCCCTATTCAGAATCTAAAGAAAAACAGGTTGATGATCAGAGTCCCCACCACAGCCCACCCACTGACGATAAAAGAAATCAAGATCTAACAGATCATCCGATACAAGAAACCTATCCAATATTTTACAAATGCTTTCAGTCCCTACCCTTCTATTAGTCCAAGTGGGAAGCATAACAGAAGGTACAATGTCCACAAGTCCAAAGGTCTCCAAAGATTTTATGAAAAAATCAGAAAGGGGATCCAATATAGCTTTAGTACCCCAAATCTCAGATAAACCCATGGAAAAATTCAAATCCCCTCCTAGGATTAACTTATCACATTTGAGACAATCCAATTTCATAGGATTATTCCAGAAGACTGCTCTGTCATTGTAAGGACCATAAATATTTGCAAAACATACATCCATATTTAGTTCAATCGAAAACAGAGAAACACAAAGACCCGAACCCACACCCCATGCATTCAAAAGGTGGAAAAACCTGGATCTCCAACCTAACAGAAGACCTCCCGATTTGCCTCTAGCATCCACAGAAAGAAATGTCCAGCCACTCAGCATGGATTCCAATTCATTCACAAACAAATTCCCATTACCCATAGATTCTTGCAAAAATAAAACATCAATATGCTGATCTTCAACTAACCTGGCGCCAGTTTTTTTGGTTTACTGACCAAACCATGACAGTTTAGGGTCATTAAAATCATAATGAAACCTTAGCAGGGGCTAACACTGCTCTAAGCGCCCCGTTATCATTAATGTGATCACCATCCTCCATAGGCATTCCATCAGAACAAAAACCCGAAATACCTATGCCCAAACCATAACCAGATGAAATAGGGTAATTCCCCGTCAATTTAGTACAGGATCTAAGGAAACAAGCAGTGCCATGAGAAGTTTTATTAATAGGGGGGATAAACTCCAAATTCCTTAAAGAAGAAGCTGTCAAAAAACTCTCCTCAGATTTACCAACAGTAACCTACTCACCATGATAAGGTAAAATTAAAGGGTTTAAGAGACTGAATACAGGACTTCAAAGGGGCATCCTTCCAACTAGAGTGTACACCCAAACCCTCATCCCTAGGACTCACATGTTTTGTACATACATCAGAAAGAACATCAGAAGGCAAAACATATTTTTTAACCTTCCAAACAAATTTAGGTTTAATCTCAGCACGATAATTCCTATTTAAGGATAAATGACAATGGGAGACCAAATGACCATAATCATGACATCTGTTACATTTGAAAGGTATTCCTACATAATCCAGTGATTAACTAAAAACAGATTCCCCATGTTTTATAGCAATATCAGCTGCAAGCCCATTCTGAAGATCCAGTAAAACCAAAACCCTCCCCAAACAGCAAACCCCCGAAACTAAAAAGGAGAGATCAGCCTCCAGAAAAGTCCCCAAGGTATTACCAACGAGTTTAAAGAATTCCAATGACCAAATTAAAAAGGTAAATTAGGTAGCTTTACCCAAATAGGCATCGAATCATACCTCTCAATTCGAGGATCAAAAAGTGGAGTCCAGCGTTTGAGCAGCAGACCAGAAGAGTTCCACTTCCATACCCCAGCCAAAATACGAGCAGCCTCAGCTTCATTTTTGAACTTGAACGCAAGCCAACCCCTCGGGAGTACAAAAATATCAGGACATATGATATTTTTCCAAGATTCATGAACCCACTTCTTCACTCCATTAGAAGAAACTCTACGACCTCCAAACCTACCCACCAACGTAAGTGCATTAGTGAGCACTATATCATTTAAAGCAATATCCTCTCCAATCGCCAACAAAGGGATATCCACTTTACGAACAGGTTTTTTACTTCGCTTATGGATAACAGGTGTAGTTTCCATATCGAACGAAGGAATTTGTACACAGGCCCCCATATGAATAGGTAACGAAACTTCCTCTTCAGAACCATCAAAGGAAAAACCTTCAAACCTCATCTTAGATGCCAGACCTTCGCTTCTTTCTTCAGCCAAAAAAACCTTGTCAAGACCTATATTCGCCTTATCCGGCCCATCACAAACAAACCCCAGACCCAGACCCAATTCCACTGGACTAACCAACGACTCCTGTTGAAACGAAAAACCATGATCTATCTCGCCACCTTTCTCCAATCGACCAACAAACAGATCTACCGGCTCAATTTCAACAAGGGGAAACTCGTGCCCAGGAAACTCACAAATCTGTTGAGTATCTTCTGCAGAACCCAAAGGAATGTAGGTACCGACATGTGACTTCAAAGACACCACATCAGGACAGCAACAAACTTCAACAAACTGCTTCTGAGGGAATGACCCCGAACTGACATCATCCGAGCCCATCGAAACCCTCGAATCAAAATTCTGAAACAGATGCTCCACCATCTCATCCACACGCAACGTTGACAAAGTAGGGTTCAGAACAAGTACAGAGAAAATACCAGGAGAAATAGCCATGGCGCCCTCATCAACACTTGCAGACCTCTGTAAGGAATGATCAACCGATGACTTCACAGGAACCATGTTAGAACAAACTAAAACATCTGCACACTGCTTCATAGGAAACGACCCAGAACAAATGACAACCGGATCCATCAAAACCCCCGAGTCAGTATTCAAAGAAGGAACCTCCATCGTTTCATCTGCACGCGATTTTGCCCTACAGAGGGAAGGATTCGGCACCAGTACTGAACACAAACCAGGAGAAATCACCATAGCTCCCGCACCAGCCCTCACAGACATCCAATGACCGGACTCAATAGTTTTAGTTACCAACTCCCGAGACCGTGTTAATGTCCAGTGTCCTTTAGGTGGGGTTCGGCCCAGGGTCTTGATAGCCCGAAAAGACAAGGCCATAGTTCAACCGCCAAAAAGCACGACCAAACTTAAAGGACGAAGAACCATGGTAATACACGTTCAATGCACACGAAACCAGGGTAAAAAGAAAAAAAAAACACCTGGCAATCAAATTACCAAGAATTTAAAACAACGTCACTTCAAAATTACGGTGAAAGAGAAAACGAGAACAACACCAATCCATGTGGCACCATGGATCACTCCCAAGGAACGAAGCGTCGTACGATTCAGACCAACTCTGACTCGGTCATAAATATGGATTGCCACTCAGCGCTTCTCAGATCTCCATACTCCACAAATCGAAGTGTCAAGCTGCCACGGATGCACAATCATTCCCTACGGCTCTAGAACCCTAGTCTAAAAGTACGTTCAAAACTTAGAAGTACGTTTTGTAATCATCACCCTTCGATTCTTGGTCCACGCAAAATCACCCTCAAAGAATCCATGGAAGAGAGCGTCTAGGTCACTACCTGTACATGCTTAGCTATCATAACGGTAAAGCTATGTAGCCATGAATATCTCATTCACATTTAAATAATAATAATAATAATATACTAAGGCCATCAGTGAAGATATCACTTTTCGAAAGAAGTTTAGTTATTTTTAAGATAAGAAATGTGACATTTTTTCTTATATGTCTTCCTCGTCTCCCATGTGTATATGGTTCAACCATCTTTCATTCACTCATTTAACCTTAGCTCTCATCCATTATTCAACCTTATCTCACAATTTTGTATTCATTCAATAAATATTAATTTTTTATTCATATCATTGTCATTGTTAAACTTAAAATAAAGTTTTTTTTTTTAATTTAAAAAAAAAATATTCTTTATATCAAAATTAAAGGCACAATGTTGTATTATATTCTAAGAGATAATGTAAACTTTTACAAGAAAAATAAATCCAAAATAAAATATCATGAATCTTTATTTTCTTCCCGAGATAAGAAGTGGTGGTATGTTAGAATCTGGAAGAGGAATTTTCCTCTGAAACAAAAAATTCTTTACCTCGTTAACTTTATCCAATAAAGTTTTAATGTGGGAGATTTTGTTTCTTTAAAGGGAAAGTCAAGGTCCCAACATTTGCATTATGTATTTTAGAGAGAGTGAGACAATTAACCATATTTTGGTTTATTATGCGTATTCTGAATCGGTATGGAAGCTATAATTAATGGGGGGATTTGAGAATGCGTTAATGGTAGAATGTGAGAATGGTAGGATTGTTATGGGGTTGAGGATTATTGTTTTCTTCTCAATGGGTAGTATTGGGTAGTATTGTGTACAGAAGGCTGACTAGACTATTTTTTTTGAGGAGGATGTAAAAGTTGTGCTAAAGTTTGTTGATCAATGGGTTTTGGTGTCCCTTCATGAAAGATAGAAAAGATGGTTAGTTGGTCACCATAACATTTAATATATGGAACTTCCTAGTTTCATTTATTGGAAAATTTGTCTCCAGTGGAATAGGGTACTTTTTGAAGGAGCAAAGCCAAATGTTCAGTTAGTGGTTCAAAGAGTGTTGGGATACGTTATGGATATCTCTGGAGAAGAAATACATAAGAAATATGAACTTCCTAGTTTCATTTATTGGAAAATTTGTCTCCAGTGGAATAGGGTACTTTTTGAAGGAGCAAAGCCAAATGTTCAGTTAGTGGTTCAAAGAGTGTTGGGATTCGTTATGGATATCTCTGGAGAAGAAATACATAAGAAATATAGAATAGTCAGATATACAGAGTTGAATTTAAGGATCTTCGTGGGATATTTTGATGGGACTTTTTAAGAGAGAACTTGTAGAGTTGGTAGTCTTATTCATGTCGAAAAACCATGGTTCTAAGCTAAAACTAGGTGGAGGAAAGGGGACAAGCACCAAAGCAGAACTTATTGCATTGTGGTGCTTGTTAGTATTTCCTTTGTCTAAAGGGGTTACCCATTTCAAGGTTTTTAATGATTCTAGAATTATTATAGACTCGGTAGCTAAGAAAGCAAGGATCAATGCTCTAAATTTGGGGTGGTGGCAATAGAAGATAAGGGCTCTTCAAGAAACGCCCATTGATTGCACCGAAGAGGTGCATTCTACAGCCCAGTAGGGGAGAGATGTGTAACTCCTTCCGTTCTCATCCTATAGTTGACACGTGTCTTTTATAAAAAATAATAAAATATTATTAAAAATAACTTGTCCGCTTAATTTAAATTTAAATTATTTAGAATTGCATATATATAAAACAACATAAATTAGATAAACTAAAATTGTAAACATTGGATTAGGCATTTCCACTCTAAAAAATGGTTTGCACCTTAAGATATTTGATCCCTTTCGGTACTTGGTAGATCCCCTTTTAGAGGGGATCTATGTTGGTCTTTAGTTCTAACATATGTATAGGGAATCCAATGCTCAAGTGGAAGTTCTATCTAAAGATGGCTTACTGGTGGAGAAATGGTCAATGTGTTTTGTTGAATTGGAATATGATTTGGAGGTGGCTAGAGGATCTTATCCAGTTTATTAAGGAACTATGGTTATAGTTTGATTGGTGTTCTTAAGCTTTTATCTTTTTTCGTAAATAATGTAAGTAGTTTTATAAGTGGAGGGATGCCTCTAATTAGGGGGTGGGTCTTTCCTTAGACACATAATGTTCGGATAGTTAAAGCCTTTAAGAGGTTATTTTTGCATAGGTACTTTATAAGAAATAGTACTTTTATATCTTGATCTCATTAAAATAAATATAAGTTTTTTTTCCAAGAGAAACCAGTGAAACTTTGTTACGAGTGTTAGACTTATTTTATATGGTTTGAACTTGGGTTTTTTGAGAATTTAATTTTCATTAAGAATGTCATCATTATGGTAATTATATTTTAATAACAAATTTTATTTATTAATAAAGTTGTATTTATATTAATAATTTTATATTTAATAAATATTATAATTTATTTATATAATATATTAGCTTATATATATATTAAATATTAAATTAAATTTTGATATTTATATATATATATTGATATATTTTTAAAAGTGTTGTAATATATATATATGTGTGTGTGTGTGTGTTTTGAACTAATTTTCATTAAGAATGTCATCATTATGGTAATTATATTTTATTAACAAATTTTATTTATTAATAAAGTTTTAATAATAAAGTTGTATTTATATTAATAATTTTATATTTAATAAATATTATAATTTATTTATATAATATATTAGTTTATATATATAAATATATATATTAAATATTAAATTAAATTTTGATATTTATTAAATTAAAAATGTATATATATATTTTGATATATTTTTAAAAATGTTGTAATATATATATATAGTCCTTCTTTCCAAACTATAGCAATAAGTTAATCGCCAAATTTCTTTGACTGACATTTGTTGTAAATATTTTTAACTAATGTTTATTGCAATACCGATTTTTCTAGCCTTTTAACATGCTAAAATTATAGTGAGCCCGGGACGCTTCTCTCCAAGCTCTTTGAGCATGGGAATACAATTTTAAAACAAACTAAATAATTCGTTTCTTTAGGTCTGATAGACCAAAGTTTGGTTTGAGTGGACGTTAACCATCATCATCATCATCATTAAAAAAATTCATTTTTTTATTATTAAAATAAATTTGTTAAAAAATTTAAAAAAATATATAACTTTTCAAAAATAGATTAATTATTTTTAAAATCGTTGTGGTATAGAAATTTGACAATTTTTCATGTGTCTTCCTCGTCTTATTTTTTAAATTGTTGTGGTACAGAAATTTGATAATTTTTCATGTGTCTTCCTCGTCTCCCATATGTATGGTTCAACCATCTTCTCTTTGCTTTCATTTACTAATTCAACCTTAGTTCTCATTCATTATTCAACTTTATCTCAAAATTATGTATTCATTTAATAAATATTAATTTTTTTATTCATCTATAAAATACTTTCTTATTCGTCTGTTAAAAATCAATATCATTTTTTTATTAATAAAATTTTATTTTATTTTATTTTTTTATAATATTATTGATATCAAAATAGATAGACACATTGTTGTATTATATTCTAAGATATCATGTAAACTTTTACAAGAAAAATAAATCCAAAATTCAAATCGAGAATTAACAAGGAAGTTAAAATTCTTTCCACAGTGTTTATTATAAATACGTATTAGAATCAATTTTAATTTTAAAAATTATTTATATAAAATGTTTTATTAAAATATATATTTCTAAAAATATTTTAACAAACAAATTTATATTAATATAAAATTAAAATTATAACTTTTAAATTTTTTAAATTTTATTTAATAATTTATATTTTTTTAAATCATATTTAATCATTTATATAAAAATAGGTTTTTTTAGAGTATTAAAGACATCAATTATAAAATTAAATAATTTATGATGTTGTTTTTAAAGTATTTGTGGCTTTTTGTTAATATTGAGTCTGTTTTTGACTCCATTCAAAACTTTTTGTTACAATATAGCTCCCACTGTGGCTAAACAATAGTATTCAAACTACTATGCTTCATATTGACATTTAAGAAATTGGGTTTAATGAAGTAAAACAACAAATCCTAGAACCGTTTTGAAATTTTTTTAATTTCACTTTTCCCATTGATATTTAAGAAATTGGTTTTAATGAAGCAAAACAACAAAGAGATCTCAGAACCGGTTTTTAATTTCACATTTAAACCAAAAAAAAATTCCCAAGGATTTTCGCACAAGGAAATAAGACCAACCAAAAAAATCACTTTTAAATTTAGATAACGAAAAAGACAATAGGATCCATCAAAGTCCACTTGTTACTTAAGTTATACGAAACTAAAATTATAAAAAAGAAACTAAAATAAAGATGAACTTTTGAAGATATCTTGAATCTCCAAATGTTTAGGAAAATAAATTACTCCTTTACTTTGAGTTTAACAAGTACGTTTGTTTTGCTATGTAATAGACGAACCGATCGCTGCTTGCTGCTCACGCTGTTGCCGCCCTGTAGGGTTTCTTGCTTGTGACCGAGCCATCTCAAGCCGCCCCCATGGCTGCGCCGGGGGAGGGCTCCCCCTCCCTCTCCTCCTCCCTCTGTCGAAGAAGCATTTAGAAGGTTGTTATCGGCACCTGGACTTAAACAGCGGCCTCTTCCATTTCGAAGTTCATCAAGAAACTTGATGCAGTCCCTGAAATTGACCTTCCGATTGAACAACCCATCAAAATCGCTTTGGCTCTGGCTGAGCGTGGTTTGGTTGGGCAGTTCATGGGGCTATGGCCCTCAACAAGAACCACAGACGATTGGATCCAAAGGAATTGGAGACCTCAGCTCAAGAACAGTGTTACCTGCTACCCGGTTGGACGAGGATTCTTCATTTTTGAATTCATATCCAAAGAAGACCGAGATCTTATCTTCAGAAGCGGCCCGTACTTCATGGGTACCCAAGGATTGTATCTCAATAGATGGACTCCGGATTTCAACGCTAAAGTCGATGTCCCAAAGGAAGTTCCAGTATGGGTGAGGCTTCCAAACCTCCCAATTCACTGCTGGAACACCCAAACCCTGGAAAAAGTGGGGAATGCTCTTGGGAGATACATTGACAAAGCAGAGAACAAAGGTCAATACTCCTGCGCCAGAATCTGTGTAGAGGTTGACCTGGAAGCAGGGCTGCCTGAGGCAGTTAAACTGAAAGTTGGAGATTGGCACCATTACCAAAAGCTGGATTACGAACAGCTTCCATTCAAATGCCGTCACTGTCACGAGCATGGACATTTCCAGAGAAACTGCCCCCAAATACAGACCCATGAAGAGGGAGAAGGCTGGCAAAAAGTTAAGAAAGGGAAACCAACTAACAAAAACCAGGAAAAAAAGGTTGGGGGGGACATGCAGAACCAGCCAACGAGCTCAAATAAACCTAACCAGGAAGCCACAAAAGCTGCACCAATTGTCATTCAAGACGCTGAGGAACCACGGAAGACCAGCGAGCCAGCTCGAAATCAAACTGGAAATCAGCTCAGCAGTAAAGATATAGAGCCTCAGGTTGCAGATCTGTTGGAACCTGGGGAAATACCCCAAACCGATCTAGGAGTTTCCACTGCTACTGAGACCTCTGGTCCCTCCAAAGAAACAAACGAGGACCCCTTGCTACTAGAAACGGATCCAGGTGAAGAGACGAACGAGGGTGACTCATCTAGCAGTTTTCCTGCTGCGCCCATCAAAAACCCAAGAGGGAGGAAATCAAAAAAGAAGAAAAGAGAGGAAGCAACATATCTAGCTGCCCTTGAAGGATCGCAAAAAACTCTAAAAGGTATTATGCACACCAGATCTGAAAAGGGAACAGCGACGGCCTCAAAAGGGGCCACCTCCCCCTCCCATAGCACTTAATGCGGTACATCTCCTAGAATTGCAGAGGCTTAGGTTCTACTCTAAAAGAAGAAGCAATGAAAAACCTGGTCCGAATTCATAACCTTGAGATTCTGCTAGTCCAGGAGACAAAATTGGAGGAAGCAGCTATCCTCCAAGCTGGGAAAAAGTTCTAGAAAAAAAGGTCTTGGGATTGCTAACAACTCCAGAGGTGCTTCTGGAGGCATTGCCACCTTTTGGGACTCCAACCTTTATGATCTCGAAGCTGAAGATCGTGCGCTGCATTGGGTTTTCACAAAGCTCATCCACAAAGTTTCTGGGCGAATTGTAAGTCTTTTCAACCTCTATGTCCCCGTCTTACATTAGGAAAAAAAAGATTGTTGGAATAGGTTAGAGTCCTTTCTTAACTTGCAGCACCTTGAAAATATCATAGTAGTAGGCGACTTGAATGTCACCCTTGCAGCAAATGAGAAAAAAGGAGGCACGCCAGTCAGAGATCCAGCGAGGGAATGGGTCGAAGATATCATCCTTGGATGGGACCTTATTGATATAAAGCCTGCTAAAGGTAATTTTACTTGGACCAATAAGAGAATTGGACCTGGCCATGTTGCTTCCCGGCTTGACAAGTTCCTTGTTCAATCCTCCTTTCTCACCCTGGGTCTCTTAGCTTCATCCAAGATTCTCCCTCATTGCACCTCCGATCATAAGCCCATCCTTCTTGAGCTGGCTCTAGATCAAGACCTCGGCCCGATCCCCTTCCGTTTTAGTCCTCTCTGGATCCAGCATGAGGATTTTTTGCAAGTAGTTGTTGACTCCTGGAAACCCCAAATTAGAGGATCGCCGTCCTTCATTTGGGAAGCAAAAATAAAGAGGCTTAAACATGACCTGAAAGACTGGGCAAGGCTCATTACCTCTCCCTTATCTAGAAGGAAAATAGCTCAAGCCGATTTGGAAACTCACCAAATCCTCATGGATGCCTCTCCTGTAACTGAATGCCTTCTACGAAAGGAAGAGGACCTCCAGAAAACATTCTTCTCGGCCTGCAGGCTGGAAGAGGAATATTGGAGGCAAAAATCCTGAAATCTCTGGCTCTTAAGTGGGGACAAAAACACAAAGTACTTTCATAAGCAGGTCGAGGCTCGAAAGAACTACAAAGCAATCTCTGAAATAAATTATCAAGGTGATCTGCTCAAAGACTTTGAGGGCATAAAACAGGCAGCCCTGACGACTTTCAAAGAGTTATTCACAGCTCCCATAGAGGATCCGATTGACATCACCCCCCACCCGTTTGATCTCATTCCGTCTCTTATCAAGCCTGAGGAAAACAACCTTCTTACCGCTCCTGTCACAATGAATGAGCTTAAAGAGGTCCTCTCGATTATGAAACCTGACAGCGCTCCCGGTCCAGACGATTTCACAACAAGATTCTTCACCTGCTGCTGGTCAATAATCAAGATTGATCTCTTTAAAATGATCCGGTATTCTCAAATGGTCAATAAACTGGGAGGCAGCACTAATTCTTCCTTCCTTGCTCTGATCTCGAAAGAAAAAGGTGCCACCACCTTCAACTGTTTCAGACCGATCTCTTTGTGCAACACAGGGTACAAGATTATAACCAAGATTATTGCCTCCAGGCTTAAAAGAATTCTGCCCAGGATTATCCCGGAAAATCAGGGAGGATTCATCAAGGGAAGGAAAATCCTTGACAACATCATTCTCGTCCAAGAAGCAATTCATTCAAGCTATCAACGTAATGAGAAAGGTATGGTCATTAAACTTGATTTAGCTAATGCTTTTGACCGTGTTAGGCATGACTTTCTGTTTGCAGTTATGGCAAAATTTGGCTTCTCTTCAGCCTTTATAAACTGGATCAAAGGCTGTGTGGGTGATCCATGGATAGCCCCTCTAGTTAATGGAAGGCCTACTGGCTTCTTCAAAGCCACTAGAGGACTAAGGCAGGGCTGCCCGCTGTCTCCTCTCCTCTATGCCATTCAAGCATCTATCCTCAGCTTTCAACTTAACCTTTGTCAGGAAATCCACATGCTTCCAGGCCTAAGAATAGCGAATAATGTTCGGGACATAAACCATGCTCAATTTGCAGATGACACTTTGTTATTAGGAGGAGCAAACATCCATTCACCTGAGCACTTTAAACAAGAGCTGGAAATATACAAAGAGGTGTCCGGAAGTAAAATCAAATTCCAAAAAAGCAAAATCTTCAGCTGGAAGTGCTCAGCAGGAGAACTTCGGGAAATAGCCAGAACGCTTGGGATGGAAGGCACGACGGACTGGGATAGCTTCATTTACCTAGGCATCCCCATCTGCAAAACCAAAATCAAATCAGCAAATTGGGAGACTATTTTAGACAAAATTAAAATCAAAATACAAAGTTGGAGCGCCAACTGGCTCAACCTAGCTGGAAAGATCATTCTTATAAAAGTTGTTCTAAATAGTATGCCTATTTACCATTCTTCTATCTTGCTCGCCCCAAGCTCGGTTATTCGCAAATTAGAAGGTCTACTCAGAAAATTTATTTGGGAAGGGGGCAAAGGGAATGAAAAGAAACTCCATCTAGTTAGTTGGGATAAAATCCAAAAACCTCGTGATGAAGGAGGGCTTCAAGTGCGGAGTTTATCCACCCAAAACCTAGCTTTAGGAGCTAAGCTGCTTTGGCAGCTGGTCACAGGGAAAGAAAGCTAGAGCAAGAAAGTTCTCCGCAAAAAATACTTTCCTGGAACAAGGAAGAGATGTCTGGATGCCCAGCCCCCAATTAGAAATGGTTCTCCGGTATACAACTTATGTATTAAAGTGTTGGAATCATTCAAAAGGAACCTATACTGGATTCCAGGGAATTGGAAAACAATTAGAGTGTGGGAAGACTCCATCCTGGGAGAAACTCCACTTGGGTCTCGCATGGAAGTGGACAACATCAAACACTGGCTATTGAATAAAGGAGCCACCTCGCTATGGGATCTGTCAACATGCGAAGACAATAACTGGATTGGTTGGGATCTAGGCGACCTCCCACCGGAACTAGAAGCAGAAGCTGAAACTCTAACAAACCTCCTCCAAGGCAAATCTCCCATTAAATAAGGAATCAGAGATAAAAGAGGGTGGGGAAACAATTCAGGAAATTACTCATCCTCAGAAGGTTATAAGAACATCCAAGCAATCCCTTATGCTGCTCCCAACCCGGTGGTCTGGAAATTTCTTTGGTCAAAAACCTTCATCCCGAAAATTGACATATTTTGCTGGACGCTGGCCCACAAAAGCATTCTTTCTAGAGAAAACCTAAAGAAAAAAGGTATGGAAGGCCCAACTAGATGTGCTCTTTGCAAAAATGAGGAAGAAACCTCGGATCACATCATCCTTGGTTGTCATTTCTCAAAAGAAGTTTGGAAAGAAGCTATGAGGCTAAACCCAGGCATCAATCTTCCAGACACTATCCAGGATCTTCTTTCAAACTGGATGAATCTCTCATCGTTTCATCTGGCCAAGAAAACTCTACTCCAAACTGCCTGGAATTGGATTCCAAAAGCCATCTGCTAGAAAATTTGGATTGAGAGAAACAATCGAATCTTCAGGGGACAAGAAAACCATCCCTCTAAAATAGCAATTCATGCAAGAGCAATTCTTGGGGAAGCCCTTGAACACAAACTCTCCTTGAATAACACCACTCATCTTCTGCCCGAAGAGTCACAGTGGCTAAGCATGATTGTACCCAACCATCAGAATCGATCCTTGCCAAAATCCCATATTGCTCAATCGGAAATTCGGCTTGATGAACTTGATTTCAACAGATGGAAAACCTCCATGAATGAAATCTGCCTCTTCTTCGATGGAGCTTCAAAGGGAAATCCTGGCTTGGCTGGTTGCGGTGGAGTGATAACAGAGGCTAATGGTACTATGCTCAGCAATTACTCCTGGGGCCTAGGCATTGATTATAATAATAAAGCAGAATTTTGTGGACTCCTGCAAGGTTTGAGGATTGCATTGTCCAAAGGAATTGCCAATCTTTCGGTATTTGGTGATTCTCGAATGCTAATTCAAGCTCTAATAAGGAATAAGTGACCCTCTCATCTTCAATTGGCGCAAATTTATCAGAAAATTCGCCTTCTTAGTAAAAAATTCCAATCCATCAGATTCTTCCATGTACTTAGAGGGCTGAACTCGTTGGCAGACAAAGCAGCAAATCAGGGGACCCTCTTGGGCAAAGGTATCTTGCATAAGGACGGTGTGGAAATGCGATGTGACATCCCCTAGCTGGAGCAGATTCAGGATCATCAGACGGCGTTCCCATTTGCTAGGCAGTGCACCATTGTACCGCGAATCTCCTCCTTTGACTGGCACTGCCAAAAAATCTCTGCAATACATTTCCGGTCACAAGCACCTCGTGACTCTGTCTCCCTCCCTGCTAGTTACTTATTCAATGCATTTCTCCCTCATTACCACAAAGGCTTTGAAGATCCAGTGTTTTGATGTTCCTCTGAAGAACAAGGGGAAAGCCATCGCTGCGCGACCAAGGAGACTCCTTTCGCTGTCAAAATATCGCTCAGCAACCTCTCGTCACTTGCCGATCCAGGAAAAGGCTGTTAGCTACTTGCAATGGCGTCTCATGGTTCCTCCTCCGAATCGGGACCATCAGTGGAAGATCGGATTGAAACACTGGAGAACTCAATGGGGAGGCTCAGAGCACGTTTGGATAGCCAAGACAAGCTCTTGCAAGCGATATCTCAAGCAGGAGAGCAAACCCGGGACATTCTAAATGAAGATATCAGGAAGCTGCGCGCAGATCACTCGGCCTCATCAGAGAACCTGGAAGATTTCAAAGAAGAGGTTCGCACCGGTTTCAAGGACGCTGCAAACATTCATGGAGACTTTGGGAAACGCATCAGTGCTTTGGAGACTGCTGTCTCTAAACTGATAGCTAAACTGGACAAATGAAGATCTCCAAGCTGGAAGTCAGTACTCTCTCTGTCAAGCTGCGACCTTCTCCTTTGCTACACCTCGTTTCTCTGCTTTTTACTGTAATCAACCCGTTGGGCTGCTTTGGATTCCTAGATTCATTTTGAAAAAGAATCTACCTCTGCTATGTAGCATTGAACTTTTGTCAAAGCCTACGGTAGCTGGTTTACCGGAAAGAATTTAATCTTCCCCTATGTTTTAGTCAAAAAAAAAAACAAGTACGTTTGTTTTCTCGAATGTGGGTGTCTTGAAGAGGAACGTGGCAGTGGGTGGGAATTTTTAGTGCTGCGTCGCTTCATTTTTGCAAGGTATGAAGCCCATATCTACCTAAGTGTTCACAAGCGGTGGATGACTGGGAAGCAGAGGTTGTAGCACATCGCCGCACAACGGAACCCCTGAGGCAAAGGCTTTCCCACTACTGGAGGATGAAGAATGTTCTTTCCTAGCTGCTTTGGGAACGTTATCATGCTCCCTTGCCTCCTCCTTCCAATGATTATAATAGCTCCTTGGCTCAACAAACATCCTCGGCTTCACCGAGTCTGAACCAGCAGGACCCTGTTAGGACTCCAAGCACACAATCTGACGTGTGGCAGAGGCTCCACCTAACTTAGTGACAAGGGGGCAGACTGAAGAAGGATGTGTGCAGACTGACGACCCGCCACAACAGATGTCGGCACCTCCTCCTGCAACGGAGCTACATCAGGACCCTAAACCTACTCTCCTTGGTGAAGACGACAACTACTTCAAGCCGTGTCCCATTATCGAAGAACCATGGTGAAAGTCGTAAGGTACCGAGATTTTCTAAATTCTCTTTGGTTTTTTCCCTTTCCCGCTAGCTTTGTTAGTATGTCGGTTAGCTCTGATAATTTTGATTTGGGAAACTTGGTTTCTTTCGAAAATGGCAAATCCAAGACAAAGATCGTAATTTTTTGTCTATGTACTTATAGTATAGATACACGTGTCTCAAACACTATGCATATAATATTTTTTATTCTTTAATATAAATTTATACGACTTAAAAAAACAAATATGTTTATTTATTTTCATAAATTGTGATAAATGATTCATAAAAATATCTGTTTATATAATTTTTTAATTTACATATAAATAAAGAGAGAAATGTTGCTTAACATATTATAAATATTTAGTATTATAACTTACTAATATTATTATTTTTAAAATAATATAATTAATTTAAATTTAATTTAGAATGAAAAACTATTTTGATAAAACAACTATCACAAATTCATATATAAAATAAAGATTGTATATTTTAAATTTTAATGTATCAATCTCTGTTTAATAAATTGTTTTCATTTTATTAATTAATTAAACAAAATATTTATATAATTCTAAAGGAGGGAGTGAATGATGTTCTATCCTTGATAAATCTTTGTAAATACATCATTTTTATTATTAAATAATAAATTGAATTTGATTTTTAATTAAATTTATTATTTTAAAAATATTTGTTTTTAAATAATTATTAATATTTTTAATAAATAAAAATAATATTATTTTAACTTCTTATCATTTTCATCAATAATTATGATCTATTTTTTTATAAACAATTTATAGAAGAAAAAAACTAAATATTTATATTATATTATATTTTTTTCAATAATAAATTTTAATTAAAAATATAAAACAAATTTTATTATATATATATATTAATCCAAAATTATATTTAATTTAAAAAATTAAATATTAACTTTTAAACATAATAATTTAAGAATTAATAAAATGTGGAGTCATATTTATTTCATTCAAGTTAGAAAATAAGTTACTCTATCAAAATGAACACTATTTTTAAATCAAACTTAAAATGTTAATTATTTTATCTTCTATAACAATATTTATGATTTAAAAAATAATAATAATACAAATAAAATAAAGAAATTAAAAACTCTTATCATTGTGGAAATTTTGTAATGATCAGATAGAAACAACATTTTTAATATAAAAATCAACTATTTCTATTTAAAAAATAATAATTAATAATATCTTGTTAAATAAAAATAAATTATCATTCACTTACTGTTAGAAAAAGTGCTAATGAATAATTAAGATTAAAATTAGACATTGTGAATAGAAGGTCAAGAGATCGCATCCCTACAAGTACTTACTTCGAAAAAAAATGTTGTAATTTTTGTTTGTTTTTAACTATTCAAATTTAATTGATGTTATCTTATTTTTCAATAATTATAATTTCAAAACATTAAATATTAACTTTATTGATGTATGTCAAATCCAAAAAAACAATAAATATAAATAAAAATAATAATAATAATATTTTTACCTTTTTTTTACTTGTTTTTATAAATTTTAGTTATAAAAATAATTATTTTATTCTTTGAAAAAGTTTCCTTATTCTTTCTCTAGTGGATACTTAAAAAATGTTGTAAATTTCTTTTGTTTTTAACCACTTTAATTTAATTGATGTTATCTTTTTTTTCAATAACTATCAATTCAAAACATAAAAATTAACTTAATGAATATATGTCAAATCAAAAAATAATAAACATAAATCTAATAATAATAACATTTACTATTTATTTGAACTTATCTTTATAATTTTTTTTAAAATAAATTATAACATTCTTTGAAAAAAAATTATTATTCTTTTTCATTTACAACCATATTTTGAAAACCTTATACAACCTTTCACTTTCACAATAATTTAATATAATAATTCTACAACCTTTCTCTCCATAATTATGTCTTACAATTATTTTCATAACATTTCTCCATCACAACCATGTATGCAATAATTTAATATAATAATAATTATACAACCTTTCTCTCCACAATTATGTCTTACAATGATTTTCATAACATTTCTCCATCACAACCATGTATGTGAGCCACCCTACAACATTATCTCTATATCGTAACATTTCCATAAATCAATATTTTTTTGTGTGAAGTCTTCATCGGTCCATTACTTGTCCTTAAAACCCCTCTTCAATTATTATTTTTGTAACTTACGTGTCATAATTTCATTTAACTCAAACCCTTTAAGAATGATATTCTACGTTGCGTGAATCTTTTTTATCATTAAATTTAACCTTTTTTAAAGTTAAACTATTATATTAATAAAAAACAATAAATACAAAGAATTAGTCAATTCGCTTTTTCTTTTTTTCAAAACGAAAATATCAATCATTTTTCTTCAAAATCTCAAACATCTACCCCTCTATTAGTTGCCCCTAACATCTGAAAAGCAATCGTGTCATTACAACATATTTTCAATAGCTTAACCCAAACCCAATCATCAAAACCATTTCTCAATGGATAATATCCGAGATATATGGTGACTCCCCATCCCAGATAAAATATAAAGTGACTAAAAATATTACAATCATCACTCAACATAGAATAAGCCCTTCCCATACTAGTGAAATAGCTATCTCGAAAGTAGCCAATGACTAAAAAGAACTGAAAAATAGGCTTAATAAAAAATGTCGAAAGTATTCTAAAAAATCAGAGAGTCCTCCATAAATTCCTGAAGAGATAGTTGACTGTTGGACAAATATATTGCGTCTTTCGAAAGCCCATCCGTGATATGGATGTGCTCCCTGTAAGTATGATATCAGCTAGAAGAATGAAAGGCCAAACAAAGAGCTTTGGTTCTTGAACACCGGTAATCAAGTTCTAAAATACTCAAAACAACAACATCATTGATCCAATCGAAATAGTCTTGGAGTCACCATAGACTTGCAGCTCCAGAAGACCCATCCCTTGAGCAATGTACAAAAGCCCCCAAAGAGAAGGCAATTCAACTCGAGTGTTCGTGCTCTTTCCACATCTGAGCCTGAGCATATAAAAGTGTGCATGTCCAATGTATAATACCGCCCCAGCACCACCCGGATTCTGTGCCGCAATCCTGTCGAAGAAACATGTTGTTGCTTGCACCACCAGACCATCACCTATCACTATGCTCCTACGAATACAGGGAAGGACCGGATAATCAGCTACGAGCCGAAGACAAATCATCACCGCATTCTGCACAAAAGGTTTGATACCACTAAAGATAGCCTTATTCCTCATCAACCAAATGGATCAGTTACATATGAGTGGAAGGAAAATCATATTCAAACCCATACTAATCCATCCCTTCATAATCCCCTAAAGAGTGAGATCCTCCTAGCAATACACCAATCCTAAGGACTCAATAGCAGTTTTCGAACCGCCTTACCAAATCCACAATCCACAAAGAGGTGAACAATCGATCTTGCTTCGCACCAGCATAGCTGACAGATACTTGGACCAACCCAACCCCGTTTAAGAAGATTGTCCCAAGTGATAATCTTCTCCATCATACACATCTAGCTAGAGCACTTAATCTTCTGTGGAAACTTCCAACGGCACAGATCCTTCCTCAACCAATCATCTTAAGTAGACATCATCGAGTCCACAATGAACTAGTAATCCAATTTCATTGAAATCTGTCGATTTTCCAAATTGAATGAGCAAACCAGGCGATCATCAACATCTGAGATATGTAAACCCAGTTGCATCAAGGAAGTTGTATAATGGTCCCACTCAGATTTCCACTCTCCACTAAGCTCTAAACCTTCAGGCGACAACCAGTATGTATCGGAGAAAGACCACTCAATCGGTTTAAGAGCCTGATCCAATGTAGTTATACCATAATCATTAAGGTAGTTGATAAGGGATCTCAAGAATAAATAAGTGTTCTCCATCCTTATCACCAGATCCACCCCAACAAACACAACACTACCATTGCTCACTTTCCAACTTAGAGATTTATTGATCCATCCCAAAACCCTTAAAAAACCATTCCAAATGATAGGGGATTTTTTACTGAGTAACTCCCTTTCCTGATCCAATCAGAAATAGAAAGTCTTCGAAAATATTTCGTCTTCAAAACCTTGTTTCAAATTCCAGTCCCATTCAGGGCCAACTCTCAAAGCAATGTTAAACCAATCTATTTTTTTAACATTCCAACCCCCATGGGCATAAGGTCTGGAAAACTGCTCCCAATTCACCAGATGGATATTTTTTCTCAAACAATTGCCACCCTAGAGGAAATTAAACATAAGATTTCTAACAGTCCTCAAGATCGAGATGGGCACCTTCATCAATGAGAACCAATAAACAAGAAAAGCACTCAATACCTAGTTTAGCATTATGAGTTGGCCACCCAAAGACAAGAACCTGTAAGTCCATTTGTTGACCTTACGTTCAAATTTTTTAATTATCCATCTCAAGTATTCAACTTGGTAATTAAGCGGCTTCAACCAATACCCCAAATACCTAAAATCCTTCTCAATCCCCTCCATCTTATAGGGGAAGAGAAAATGGACATGCTCGGCCACTACAGAAGTAACATTATTAGTCAGAAAAGAAGACTTTATAACACTAATCATCATATCTGAGGCAACAATGAAAAGATCAAGGATAAATCTGAAGTGACGCCATTCTTCAATCGAACCATGTCCAAAAAGAACAACATCGTCCACAAATAGGATGTGGGTAAGGGCTAGTGTAGAGGAGAAGTGAATACCTCTAATCTTACCCAATATTTTGGCCTCATGAATAAGTATACTCAAACCTTCGACAATCAACAAAAAAAGAATAGGAGATAAAGAGCATCCCTATCGTAACCCATGACTCGCATTGAAAAAGGGAGAAAGCGAACCATTGAAAAGTACCGCATAATTTGTAGAAGACACACACGGCATGATCCAATTTACAGTATCCATATTCACTCCAATATGCAGGAGGATAAGTCTAAGAAATGTCCAATTAACCCGGTCGTATGCCATGACCAAATCCATCTTAAGAATTAATGCTTCCATCTTCCTAACCTTGATAGAGTGCAGAACCTCCTGAGTAGAAGAGGTTTCATCCTACCAGAGAGAATTTTTGTGATAACCTTGTAGATCGAATTACATAGTGAGATAGGCCTAAAATACGCAAAGGTCTATGGCTTCTCACACTTCGGAATCAATGTAATAAAAGTCGCATTCAGATCTCTCGAAACTACTCCCTTCATGTGGATCTATTCAATAGCAGCCAATAACTCAGCACCCTCCAAATCAAAGAAGGAGAGGAAAAATTCCACTGGCCACCCATCTAGTCCAGGACTTTTGTCCTTAGCAATCTCCTGCATAACTGATTCAACCTTCCCAACCAAAACAACCCTACCAATCAGCTCAACTTCAACAAACGAGAAAAATCTAGGATATAATTTAAGAACTTGAATCTTTTCCTGAATATAAGCTGGGTCATCTTCCTTAAGAACATTAGTGACATATTCCACCCCGGTCGACTTCAGCTGAGCATCTTCATTTAAGTGATTACCCCATATATCATAGAAATCCCAAACAACATTCCCATTTCGACGAGCACTTGCAAAATTATGAAAGAATTTAGTATTTACATCTCCCTGAGCAATCCATACCACCCTACTCTTAAGTTTCCAGGAGGGTGCTTCAAATGCCAAAAGAGCATCTTTATGTACCTTCAGATCAGCTAGCAAGCCAACCTCTTCAATAGAGAGAACCCCAGTCGGTGCAAGAAGAAATAATTCGAAAATCTGCTCCTCGATCGAGGCCAATTCACACCCTCTATCATGTTTCATTCTGCACTCCCAATCTATTACCACCTTTTTTAATAAGTTTAACTTTACAACTAAGGAAAAAATAGGATCCACCTCTGTCACAATGCAATCGACAACCCACACCCTTCTGATAAAATAATCAAACTCTGATTATTTCAACCAATACTTGTTGAACTTAAAAGGATAGGGTGGCCTAACTCCCATCTCTTTCCATTCCAAACAAATAGGGAAGTGGTCTGAAACCTCATAAGGTCTAGTCCACGATCTGTACAGAGATAAAAGAGGTAATAATCCCTCCGCCACCAAGAAATGATCCAGTATTTTCCCAATACCATCATATCCCAACTAACCATTGCGCCATGTAGGCACGAGCTTAGCAGGTACAATATCAATCAGATGCAATAGAGAAAGAAGATTAGTGAAAAAATGAGCCAAAGGGTCACTTTTGGAGGATTGACCCCAAATATCAACAACTGAGAGTGTGAAGTTGAGTTCATCTGCAATTAGAAGATTGTCAAGATTCAAATTTGAAACAACCATATTCCAAAACCGTTCCCTATCTAAGCAAGGAGCATAGACATTCAAGTAGTTCCATACACAGATAGAACCTTTACATGTAGCCTTAATCAGAATACCAACAAAAGTAATGAAAGTATGATAACTAAACACATGGGGGTTCCAGGAAGTTAACAAGCCACCCAAATGATTGATCGCATCAACTACACATAATTCCCATCCTGGAAAAAACTTGGAGAAAACCAACATAGCCTGCAACCCTAAACAAAGAGTCTCTTGAATAAAAACTAAATTCGACCGTAAATTCACCAATAATGACTTAAGGGATAACTTCTTTGGTCTCCCTCCAAACCCCCTAACATTTAAGGAAACCAGTTGCATCAAGGAACCACCTCCAAGGGTTCCTTTGCTCTAAGTTCCCTAGACAAAATCGAAGGAGGGGAGGGGTGAACCGCATGGGAAGCTTCCTTAATGTGCACAGATAAAGGAACATAGGAATTATCCCCCACTGATGATTCATTTCCCTAACAACCCTTGGATGGATTAACCTTACGAGCATGTCGGATGGTGACATTTTCATGCCTGATCGCGGTCAGTGGAAAAATAGAAGAAGACATTAGAGGAAATTTGAGGTCTAAAATGGGCCTCCTAAGGAAAATGATAAAATAATAGTTACTAATTTTGGAGGATTTTTTTTAAAAACTACCTTTTTTGTTCGCATTTTCGACATATCTCCCTGTGTTTTTACTCAAATTCCAAGCGGGAGAGCTTGTTGGATGTGGAATTTAATTCCGCATCCAACGAGTACCCACACTGCATACTTTCGATGGACCGCGCTACCCAAAAAACAAGAAATTCCTGAAAAAATGTGATGATGACATCATCATCACATTTTTTCAAGAATTTCTTGTTTTTGGGGTAGAGAGGTTCATCAAAAGTATGCAGTGTGGGTACTCATTGGATGTGGAATTAAATTCCGCATCCAACGAGCTCTCCCGCCTGAAATATGAGTAAAAACACAGGGAGATATATCAAAAATATGAACAAAAAAAGTACTTTTCTTTTATGACAAATATGTCAATTCAACCATTATGGTTGACTCATTTTATTGAAATTCTATTGGTTCTTGAATTCCAATTCACAAAATTTATTGTTGCCGCATTTTCTTATAAGGCCCATTTTAGACTCCAAATTTCCTCTAATGTTCCTGTGAGCGATCAGAGAAAATAGGTAAAGATTCCATGAGCTAAGGATCAACGAAGGAAGGTAAATCAGTAGGACTATCATCAACCCCACACCCAGCCCTGTCCACACTAGTGTCACCACCCCGAGGGACGAGAGGGGGAAAATAATCAGCCAAAGCCACCCATGGCCTATCAGGGTGTTCATCACCGAGCATCTGCTCATCAGGCACAACTACCGACCCCATAGAAACTCACACACCCCTCCTGCAAACACAACCTCATCCACCGATCTAGTAACACTCCCATCCCCTAAAGGAACCGACAATCCCTCAGAATGTCGCACCTCACCAACAAAAGCAACCTCTGCGCCACTGACCCCGCGAATCCCCTCCCTAACTGACACAAGGGCAGAAAGAGGGGTATCCACCCTACCCACTGACAACCCCACACCAAAGGAACAAGGAAAAATACCATTCGCCATAGCAGACTATGTGATATCGTCAATAACCTCAAAATCCCCTGGCGAAAAGTCAACATAAACATAGTCTATACAAGGGTCTAACTTACCAGGACAGCGCGAAGAAGTATCCACTGAATTATCGTCCACCAACACTAGGTTCTTCTAATATTCAGTCAGGGAGCATGTCTTTTTCGGCTCCACAACAAAGGTATCCCATGCATGATCACCCCTAGGCAACTTAGAGCAATTGTTCTACAAATGTCCCATAGAGTGGCAAAAATGGCACCTGAATTGGCACATGAAGGTAGTCCATCCTCTGCTCCAACACCCATTCACCTCAGGAAATATTCAAAACCTCAGCCAACCCTTCAGAGACATCAAGCTCGATCATGAATTTAGCCATCCTCTTGTCGAAAGAATGAAGATGTTGTTCATCCAGGGAAATAAAATGACCCAAACAGTTACCAATGGTCGTCAAAGACTCCCTCGTCTAGAGTAGGAGAGGAAGATTCGACAGCAATACCCACAAATTTCTCTTCATAACCCACGAGCGGAAATGATCAAAGTCAAGCCACTATCGCCTCAATACTAAGGACCCCTTCACAAACCATCCAACACTCGTGTTGCATCCCCTTCCTCTAGGAATAGGAACACATACGAACCTTTAGGAAACCGACTAACCATCAGAGCATAGTTCAATATAGGTTTCTAGTGACTGGTAACCCATTCAAGCCAACCCGCCTTATCAAGGCGATGATATTCAAGGTGACCCACTAATGCCCAGGTGTTCAAAGAGGAGACCTTATCAATTAGATTATCTGCATCCACCATAAAACACTTCTGGCGTAGCTGGGTTTAATATGCCCCAACCTTATGATGATAACGTGACCCCCTACCATCCACCTCACCAACCATCGCCATCCTCGCTATCATCAGAACAAACAAAAAACCCCAGAATACGAAAACCCTAAACCAACCTGTTGACCTCCCCAAGGTCACAAAACCACCAAAATTGGTTGTCCGACCGACCAACAAACCAAGTCGTTCGACCCACACCCAAGTACCCCAAAAACCACAAACTGCCAAAAGTGCCCTGAGGAGTGTCAACTTGCCATCATCCAGAGAATGATACCGCAAAATCATGTGAACACCGAAAATGTCAACACCAACCAAAAGGTCTTCCACCCAACAAAACCAGAGCAGACAGACACCCATAAACATATCAACCAACATTCCATCAAGAAACATGAACTCAAACAAAGAAACACCACCCCAAGCCATCATCCTAGTCAAGAAGGACCCCCAACCGCTACAAACTGTCCTGAAACTAACAATTTCACTTCAGACAGTATACGAGAAAACCAAACCCTAAACGACACCGTCACCATCGTCTCTCCCAGTTTTCCCAAAATCCCAAAATTTAGTTAGTTGGTTTTTTCACCTGGGAAGCTTGACCAATCATGGTACATGAGTTTGTCACTTCTTTATGGTACATGGTACAAAAGAAGTTTTGAGAAGAGATTTTATCTTTCGAGGCTTATTAGGAAAACATAAAATACTATATGACTTGAGATATCAAATTAAACAAGATAGCTAAGATCATTACTAAAACTAGGAAGTATGACTCTCATCATTAGATATTAAGATGAAAGGAACTTCTTCATATGAGGTAGAGGGGATGTCCTCAACTTTAGAAATATTTTCAGCAAACACAAAACCTGTGGTGGCCCTCGTGGTCAACTTGATTTTAGTGTTCATTATCTTCATATGATCTTGCATCTCATTCATTTGAAGAAAAATCCCTTTCTTTCCTCTTGATAGTTCGACAAAGATTTACCGAAGAGAATTTTCAAATGTTCGTCACAAACAAACAATCTAGAGATAATTGGTATCACAGTTCCTTGAACTCCATGCATATGAAATATATGTTTGTAGGTATTGGTGTCTCATGTTACCCTCATCCACACCTTTGTTCTCTCATCACCTAGTCTTCAACTTTGTCAATCTCTCGTTGAATGAAAGGTGTGGTATGTCATATATAGTGCAAGGCTCTTCCTATGCTCTTCCTTTTTTTTCTACTCTCGGCCCAAATATCCCAATTCAAACCACTTACCAGTCCTAAATTTCATTGGCACAGGTAAGAACATGCAACGCTCAATAAATTTTCCCAATTAACTTGTTCACGACATCTGTAAACCCCAAGTCTACATCTTTGACTCGTGATTGAAAACATCTCAGTGTATGCTTCTAACAAAACCATCATATTTTGAGATCTCCATGTCCTACACCATTTCCCTCCTATCCATATTTTACATTTGCATCAAGTGAACCACCTTTTCATAGTGAAGGCTTATGATGAACCGATCATCAGGAAGACACAACCACCTCCTTGCTATCCCTGGGTTTAAATTCTCCGTCATGCCTTTTGATTGTTGGTCATCATGCATGCAGGATAGATAGAGCTTGCTAGTGGTTGCATGTGTTGGGCATCGGAGTACAGGCTCAATGTCATCCTCACTATCCTCCATTGATGCATTTTCCATTGAAGGCACCTGAATAGTGGGGGGGTGGATTTTGAGGGACATCGGGTTGGGATTTGATCCACTTATTTGTGCATTGGTCATGAGATCATTTAATACAATATATTTGGGTACAACCACATGTTTGACCACTACCTCAAGGTGACCCATGGATTTGGGGTAGGCCCTCATGAAAAATGATCATTTCCCACTGGTGACAAACTCATCACTCTTCACTAATAGATACAACCCCTTTGAGCATCATTAAATATAATTCAAAAGAAATAAATGGTTGATATTTAAAAACATTTAAGAAAATTAAAATTTATATTTGAAACTAAAAGCTTCATTTCATTAAAATACTATCAAGATGATGGAGGGATTATCTCTTGAGGAGGGGAAGAACCACATGGAACTAAAAGGAGGATGCGATCCTTGGGATTGTTAAGAACCTCCTCAATAGGGTTTTAATGGACAATGGTTTTTTCTAAGATGCAAATTTAAGGGCGATTAACAGGGTAAGGGATGATATTGATAGGCTCCAGAGGTAATTCGATGAGCTGGAAAAAGTTGCCAATACCCTGTTACAAACGATGAATGGTCATGGAGACCGTTCATGGATGGACATCATCAAAAACTCCTTGAATAACCACTCCCAATTGTAATGTTAAAAGTGTGTGTTTACATGGATATCATTAGATTTAGTTTACTCATAATTATGTTTTATCTCTATTTTCATATGGTCTTTTGGATTGCTATTATGCAAACTTGGTTTCCTTGGTTAGCGTAATTCTAATGACTTTAATGTTAGTTATGTTGATTCAATTCACGGTGCATATCTTTATCTTCTTTGGTTTCCATCTCTAAGGCAATTAATGTCTCTTATCCAGCTAACTCACTGTCATCATATAATAGAACTATTTAAATTGTAACTACGAATAGGAATGCTTTCCCTTAGGTAGGCCTACAACAAGTTCTTGTATTATATGTTTTCTTTGTCAATATGAAGTTCATGTAGAGAATACATTCTGCATCCATGCTCACCTTTAAAATTTTAATTTGATGCAGCCTTTGGAACAAAAGCACTGGTTCTTTCTCCTAGCTTACTCTACCTCAATCAATCTATTGAAGGCCCAAAGGAACTCTGGACAAGATTGGACAGAACCTTTGGAATGATTGACGAGGATCATAATAGCACTTTGGAGAGCACATCCAAAACCATAAGCATTCTTGATCCAAAATTCTCGGCCTCCACTCTCTATGATGAAGTTCTTCAAGATGAAGAAGAAGCAGAAGCTTCTACATAGTCAATTCGAATTGAAGACAGTATCCTTGCAGTGACTCCTTCTCTCGATATGGCTGAAACATAAGGAGACATTCGAATCTCTAATATTGAAGAAAAATATTGCTGCACTTCCTTGCAAACATTCACTAGTGATTTTCCTTTGAATTCTGTGCAAAATTTGCCAGTAATTGCTTCCAAAGTGAAGAGGAATTTCATTTTTCTCTCTCTAATGTTGCTACAAAACAACATCTAATTTCCCAACAACCTATTCAACCTTTGGTTGTTCAAGAGATTGAACCAATGCGATCTTTGGTCAATCTCACTCTTCTTTTGAAAAGTGACCCTCACCAAGTGGTTGAACCAATGCAATATTTGATCAATCCCATTCTTCCTTCAGGGAGTGACCTTATTCAAGTGGTTGAACCAATACATTCTTTGGTCAGTCCCACTCTTCCTTCGGAGAGTGACCTTCATCAAGTGGTTGAATCGATGCAATCTTTGATAAACCCCACTCTTCCTTTGGAAAGTGAGTTGTTTTCTAGTCATATTTTCTTCACTGCTAGTTCAGAACTTTTTGGACAAGGGGACATTAAATTCACTTCGAATAAACCCCCACTAAGCCCTCAGATTACTTCCTTTGATTGGGATAGCCTAGTTGATCCACCCCTTCCTTCGGTAGCACCTTTCTAGATAAAGGTCCAAGTTGAACATTACACAATTACTTGTTGTATTATAAATGAACGTGCCTTTGTTAGTATTTTATCAGCACGTGCTTGGAAAGTCATGAAATTCCTCAGCCTCATGTAGACTAATAATCAATTGCTGGATTTTTATAGAAGAACTAGTGAAATTTTGGGAATTGTTACTCAAACACCTGTTACTTTAGGTGGGAATACCGTCTTAGTTGATTTTATGGTTATAGAGGACCCCTTATACTTTAATATGCTCCTCGAGCATGATTATTATTATGCTATGAAAATTGTGGTGTCTACGCTCTTTTGTGTGATTTATTTTCCTCGCAACGAAATCATTGTCACTGTCGATCATCTAGAAGTTGTTGATCCCTCTCCTTATCTGACTGTAAGCCAAGTCTATCCTTTCTTAATTCCCAATGTTTCTGTAGAAACTGCCCTGCCATGGGTGAATTATGTGGCCTCATATCCCTCGTGTCCAATTTTTTCCGAGAATAATCCTCTGGATTCATGCTTACCTTCTTGGGACTTGGTCCTAGTAGTTGACTAGGTGATCTATCTGATAGGGACTTTGGAGTTCGATCTCCACCCCATTGATCCACCTGAATGTTTAGACATGTGTTATATCTAGGATGGTCTACTTCCTTCAGATGAAGTCTTCTTAGAGTCTATGATACAGTATGATATTCTCATGGATGTTGACTCAATTGTGATAAAATCCATCCCTGACTTGATTAGTGAGTATGATGTTTTTGATGATCGATCCTCCTGTGTTGGCATTTTTGAGTCTTTGGACTCTCCGATCAAGCAGCAAGTTAGTGATCTTAATGAGTTTGATTCTTCTTGTAGAATTTTTGACTCCCATGTTGTTGAGTTTGTTCCTACAGACCTCATCAACTATGTCAACTTTAGTTGTCCTCTTGAGTTTTATCTTATTGATTATAAACCCTCAGGCCTTGGCACTATATATATTCCTTAGTTAACTCTGCCTTGGCTATGCCTTTTGTGGAATATATAAAAGTTTCATTTTTTTCTACCAAAGTGGCCTGTATCAAACCTCTTCTTCTGAATATGATCTTAATATTGTTGTTTCTTGGAGACAGTATTCTTAGTTGGATCCATAACTTCTTATTAGCCTCACCTTTTTATTCAAGATGTAACTGCACTTTCCTATACCCTTCTTGCGCTTATGATCCTAATGCCAACTTCTATGCTTTTAGCTTGTTATACAAGCCCTCATTTATGCCCTCATCATTGCTCAATTTTATATCATTTTTACATTGAAACTTGACACCCTTTACATGGATGAGACACTCCCTGGGTGTGCTTATCTTGCTCATGTTCCTTGCACTATGCTTAGGTATGTTCCTCGCGCTTGGAACTAGTTTTGCATGCCTCTGACACTCATCTCCTCACATTTAGAACATTCTTCTAGCTTTCCTTCAAGCTCGTTAAAAACAATAAGAAGGCCATGAGATGACTTTTCTGGGCTCATTAAAACTTTATGGGAAAGGTATATGGAGTTACCTTTAATCTGTGGTTTGACTCCTTAAACATGATTAGATTGTCGAGTTTGCTTGTTCCTTCAAACTCGTTAAAGGATGTGAAGGAACATCCACATCGGTATAAATTTAACCCTTTTCTAGACCATGTGGATTACTTACGAAAAATGAATACTCTAGTTCATTGTGGCTAGAAGTGTATTTATAGGTATAGGTCTATCTCTTTTTCAGGCCTGGAACACTAAATTTACGAAAAAGGAACCTGTTTGAGCTCACTTTTTCTTTTTTGTGCTCTGGTTTAAACTATGAAAAATATTCCGAGCATTCTTTATGTCATTGTCATGCTCACTAAAACCTAAGTACAAAGCATCGAGTTTATTGTTGTTTGCCCCATACTCGTAAATAAAAGGAACATCCCGAGTGATATTGCCTTCCTTCACACTTGTTAAACTAAGGCTATATGCTTGCTTTTAAAGGAATGTTGTTTTGGTGATAGTTTACCCATTTTTTGGACCTTGCCGACTAAATATGAAAAACGTATTCCTTAGTTCTCTTGAGTTAAGAGAGTTCTCATCTGGATTGTTTTATACTTTTTCGAACTTTGGAGACTAACCTTATGAAAATTCCCCACCCTAGATTCTTCTTTAGGGTTTTCAGACTCTCAAATTGTGAAAACTCCGTCGAGCATACACTAATTCGAGCTCGTAAAATCCACCAATCAATGCTTTATCAATCATTCTTTTATCTCTTCTTTGAGCTTGCTAACAATGAAGAAGATCTCGAGTTTGATTTCTTGGACTCGTTAATTATTTATAAGAAAGAAGGAAAAGGAAGTTCATTTAAATGTCTTTTGTATCATGGCAGCAAGTCTTGTCATCCTTAAACAAAGCACCAGTTTGAGTCTATCAATAGTTGGGTTCTAGTTTTTGGCCTTAGGATTGAGCCTGATCTCAGAATTTTTACTCCTTTGATTGGTTACTTTTCCAATTATATGGAGAATTTGTTAATGTCTCCTACATTATAGATTTGTATCATTTTTTCCTTTGTGTTAAAAATATGCCTAAGTGACTATTGTGTTGTGCTCACTCTTCAAGGATAAAACCTTTGTCATCCATTTTGTAGTTTCCTTGACCTTTTGTGTCGGTCACTCCTTGGTACCAATTCACTACATCAAGTCTGTCAACGGTCCTTCCTGCAAAACTTTGTCCCAATTCCAAATCAAATCAGTCTTTGACTTACCTCGTTGTCACGTCCCCGGTTTTGACCCCATTTGCATGATGTATATATTGTAATTAATCGTGGTGAGGAGCTCAAGGCAAAAGCCCCACCATCAATTTGGTTGTGTATGTTCGGCAATGGGGATAATTGCCGATGGTATGTCGTGCTATCCGGCACATTTTAATTCGGCATCATGTAAACCCACACATCAATTAAAATAAACCACAACCAGCTACGGCAGTGCAACGTTGAATGAAAAGGGCATGGTTCCAAAGGATAAGGGGTGGGGGATGTCAAACCTTGGTTATGGGAAAAACCCATGTTTTATTGCCTTGGTGTTTTGCCACCTTTGTTGTTTGTCAACCTCTTTAATGCTTCAGTTGGTGGTTGGGGGGAGTTATTACTGAAGTGGTGGTGGTTGTGGCAGGCTGTCAGCCTTACCCATTTGCCCACTCCACCCATGTCTGTCCATTCTTCTCCCTCACGCACTCATCCCTGGTCAATTCACTCTCACCACGATTTTGGTTTTGTTTTCTCCTCACGCACAGGTTTTGGGGCGTTTTTGGTCTCACGCAGGTTTTCTTCCTCTCCCCCATGAGTTGCTGAGCACCCACGAACTGCAAATTCACGTCCTTCCTGTTAGTGTTGCATCCACGGGAAAAAAAATGGATTCGTTTTTCCTCACGCAGGGCCTCCATTGTCTGTTATTTTCCTTGCTGGGTCGGATTGTTTACCCACGCACAAGCATTCTTCTGTTTGGGGCGCACATAGTGAGCTGAGAGCCGTGCTCTTGCATCCACGACTGACTGTGAAGGGCCATTCACGTTTTTGGTTGTCTCACAGATTAATTGGGTCGTTTTCCCTGCTGTAGGTTATGCTCACTGGTAGATTTCGGGGCTGTAGTCTTCCCCATGTTGTGAATGTATTTGCTGTTACGTTTGGGGGCCATTGTAAATTCGAGTGAGAGTCATTTTGGCCACGATAGGGCCAAGAATGACTCAGGAATTCGTTTTCCCTGTTTAAGTTGTGGTCATCCTTTGTTTGGGACTGTCCCCTGTTGTTTATGACTTCTTCACAGAGCTGTGAAAGGATTGTTTGGCTGCTGGTATGCAGTGGTTGAACCTTGGACTGTGATGGCTTGGCCTGTCTGTGGAAATCCTGTGAAACCCAGCAGTGTTGGTTTGGCTGTTATGTGTCCCCTTGGCTATGTGTAAGCCTGCAATTGACCCTTATTCCGGAGGAATCATGCCCAGCTCGGGGGTGGCAGCGTTGCTGAGAGATTGATGAGCAAGATGGCCTATGGTTGGGTGGAACGTTGCAGCGACGTAGCTGGTTGCGGGTGGATTCTTCATCTAAAGATAAGTGCTGCTAGTTACTTCACCTCTGCAAATTATATTGATGTTGAATGAATTCTGTTGAATGCTGTAATGCTCATGTATGTTTGCTTCCGCTGTATGAATAAAGAATTATGCATCTGAGTATGCTTGCAAGTTTAATTTCAGCATTTGATTTCTTTTATTATGCTCATTGGGCTGTTTGCCCGGTCGTGTATGATATGTCCGTCGCGTCCTCTTCGCCGGTTGAGGGACGGGGACGTGACTCTCGTGTTGGATTATGGAGGATTCTTTAATTTGTTCCTTCCAATGGGTCTCTTCCTATCGAGCTCAACATATCTTTCTCTGGGAATGAGTTTTAGAGTTTATGACAATACCTTGCGGGTTGCAGTCATCAGTGGCAATTTCCCTCGCTATTGGGTGGCGGAAATACCTTAATGTTCCCTACTCGATGGATTCTTCAGGTGTTCGACTTCAAGACCATTTATTCACACTTGTTAAATGTACTAGGTACCTTGGGGACCATTTTCCTTAATGGTGGTTTCCCTCGCGTTTGTTAAAGGTTCTCATCGATGACCAATAATCAAACTGTTTCCTCCATGTTCGACTTCAGCTCCTCTATTGACATGGTTAGGATTCATACCTTTGGGCAATTTGGATTGAATACCTTGAGCCGACAGTAGCGTCATCATATTTTTCTATTGCCCAAGCTATGCAAGACCTTGTTACACTTCATATGACATTTGTTGAGACATGGATCCACCTTGTATTCTTGTGGTTATGATCGATTATTGAGCATGGATCCACATTGCTCATTTTTTTCCATGACTCCTCTAGATTTTACATGGCGCCTTTTTTGCATATTGTGCGGCCATGATAGTTACATCAGTTATACAGATGTGGGATCTTCCTTGTATCTTTTTGGTGATCATTTGTGTATGGACATGCATGTCCCAGAGATCAGATTGTCTGACATTTATCTCTCTTTCAGGTACCTTTGTTAGAGCCTATGATCTTGGATTCTCCAGTTGCTTTGATTCCATGACTCAATCATCCCTATTTATAATGTATTTCGGCTATCATCTTAGTTTCTAACCTCATATATTAGGGGGCATCTATTATAGCCCAAAATTTCACAGCTTCGTCTGTGACGGCATTCACATGTTTTGTCACATGACAACACTTCATAACATCTACTGTTAGTCACCCAAAGGACACTTGTGGATGGAAGGGCCATATCATGAGTTATGTAACTCAGTTTAACCTCTTTTTTAAACCATTGGAAAGGTATCAGACAAATCAACAACTTTTCATTACAAACCAACTCCTAAAAACGCTTAGAAATACCCTAAAAAATACTTTTTTGCCCCATACACGAGTTTTTAGTGGGAAACCTATGTTTTTCAACCTTGTATACGCGACTTATTAGTGGAAAACTCGCGTATATCTCCTAAAATTATAAAAAAAATTAAAATTCTCAATGTTTGGGTGGTTTTGGAAATGCCTCCTCGCTTTTAACTGACCTATCCTCGACCTTAACTCTTCAAAATTTCTATATAAAAGAGGAAGAAGGGACCATGAAGGGGACTTAGCCTTCAGTATTGTATGCTGGTAAAATTGGGACTCTCATCCCCCCCCACCTTTTCCCTAGTTGTCATCTACCTTTGTTTCAAAGCTTAGAGGATGAAATTCTTTGAGGAGAGAAGCAAGAGATCCATTTTGAAGGTGTCACGAGGTTCCTTGCATGAGGAGAAGGTATATCTTGTACTTCTTCCATTGATTAATAAAGATGTGAAGTTATTCCCTTTCCAAATCGCTATTTACATCTCAATTTATGATCATGTGTTGATGTTGATGAGATTAGGATTTCATATTATCTTGATTATCATTATCTTACATGTGGTCAAACTTGTTTGAGGAAGGTTTGAAATTTTTTTTGTAAGTTCCCAAGTTGGAGAGCAAGAGGCGGGCTAAAGAGAAAGCTTGGATCAAATTTCAATGTATGAGGTATGAAGCCTCCTAACCCTTGAAATATTATTCAAATTCATACTTGCAAAGTATTATACACCAGTCTGTATACCCCTACTATGTTGGTGGCCTCAACCCCAGCCATAGGATCAATTCCTTAACAACACCCCTGTATGCATTCTTTATTTTTTTTAACAACATAAACCACTAATTTCTTGGATAGGTGCTTGATAAACAGGTTTACTGTAATGGATTTTGAATCAGATGTTAGTGGATGCAGTGCTAGTTTGTAGCATTTTCAAAAACATGTTGAACATAGTAATTTGCTTTCTATAGCTAACCTTACCAATAATTCATAGCCAATGGACAATATGCCCATGTCCTTGTATAACTTTGTTGGAAATCCAAAGAAGCCATAAAATATACCTACTACAGTTTAGGGTGGAAAATGAATTTTCTTCATAACTTAAACATACAAATATGTTTTGTTGCAAGCAATTTCATCTATTATGAAAAAAAATCCAGCTTTTCAAGTCTCGTCTAGTTGTTTAATAATTCAACCATTTCTTGTAGCACTTGCAACTCACCAAAAAAAAGTCTTTACATGTAGGGCTTCATTCCCAACAACAACTGCTTCATCCTTTTTTAACCTTAATAAAGGCATGCATTGTTTAAGAATTATTTTAAATCAACAAGTTGTCCAATAGGAATTTCCTTCAAAGCAACTGATATATCATGTTCACAAACGAAATAGTAGCTTCCATTATCATAATTTTCTTAGGGAAACTTTATAATTTCTTCTTTGCAACCTTCATACTGTTTTGGAACATAGATTAATCCTATAGTTAGCTTAATCTCTTCAATTATTGTTGCAATGTTTGTTGTACCTTTCTTGGCTTTGTTGGACCAGATTTATGCTTCTAAATACACTCTCTCATTGAAACAATTGTACCTTATAAATATTTATTCGCTAGATGAAGAGTTAGCTTAGGAAGATCCACATTTGAGCAAGGTGCTTTGACTGCAAATCCATCCTTCTTCATAACTTCATTCCAAACATGTTTTTCATGATGACGACATATGGGAGTGATTAATCTTGTCATCATTCTTCATAACTTCATTCCAAACATGTTATGCATAATTAGGACATATGGGAGTGATTAATCGTGTTTGGACATCCATGAATCTCCATATTAATTCCCTATTCACCTCCCTAATGCATAGAACAATCTATACTCTGCTCGCACTACATGAATATCATACATCCCTTTCTTCAAGGTCTCCCTAAACATCATTGCACTTAAAAAAAAATCTATCAACTTTCCTACATTCTTCATTTTCATTAGCAAAGAATTGGTCTACAAAAGTTTGCAGAGGACCTTTCCCTGAAGATGATTCTACATCCAAAACATCCTCCATCCATGTAACCTCTTTTCTAAATCATAGAATTGCATCAGTTGTGCATCAAAACAAACTGACATGAGATGGGGTTGTCAATCCAGCCATGTGCATGTTAGACCGTGAAACCTTTAAAATCGAATATCATCATGCTTTCCATGTTCTGACTAACGAAATCAGCCACATATGTGTTTTGGGTCCAACGGGGAAGACACACTTAGGTTACCAAATAAACCTGCATCAAAACTCACTTAACAAGACACCTGCCAAAACATAGGAGACATCTTCACAAATGCCACTCACCATACCACCGAGGAATATTGGAGACTTTCTCTCCATTGTTTCATCCAAGTGTTTCATCCTTCTTTAGCCTCAAGAAATGCATGCACTGTTTAAGAAGTATCTTGAAATCAATAAGTTTTCTAAGAGGACTTTCCTTCAAAGCATCTGATATGTCTTGGTCATGAGCAAAATAGTGGCTTCCCTTATCATAGTTTTCTTAGAGAATCGTCAAGCATTCTTCTTTCCACAGTCACCTTACCAAATAAGCTTGCATCAAAACACCTACCAATCAATGTGAGCTATTTGTCCCTGTGCCACTCGCCATACTATTGAGGAATCTTGGAGACTTGATCTCCATTGTTTCATCCAAGGGTTTCATCATTTTTTAGCCTGAAAAAAGGAATGCAATGTTTAAGAAGTATATTAAAATCAACAAGCTGTCCAATAGGAATTTCCTTCAAAGCATCTGATATGTCTTGATCATGAGCAAAAGAGTGTATGCCCTTATCATAGTTTGCTTATAGAATCTTCAAACCCTCTTCTTTCTAACTTGCATACTTTATGGAACATTTATTATTCCTATAGTTGGCCTTGACTCTTCAATTGTTGTTGCAATCTTTATTGGACCTTTATTGGGCTTCTTTGAAGCAGTTGTTTGCTTCTGAAGAAACTTCCTCATTTAAAAATGTGTACCTTCTAAATATTTATTGGCTCGATGAAGAGTAGCATTCGAAATTTCCACACTTGGCCACCCTACTCTGACTTCAAGTCCATCCTTATTTAGAACTTTCTTCTAAACATGTTCTACGTAGTGAGGACATATGGGAGTGAATACTCTTGGTTGGATATCCATTAATCTTCATATTAATTCTCTATTCACCCCCACTAGAGAACAGGACAACCTTCAATCATCCCAATATGCTCAAATATCACAGAACCCTGCCTTTAAGGCTTCCCTAAACATTTTTCCACTGTAATTGTGTTATGAGAACTTGACTAAATTTCCATTTTCGTTAGCAAATGCCCGATCTGCAAAAGTTAGCAAAGGTCCTTTCCTTAAAAAAAATTTGCATCCAAAACATCCTCCATTCATGCAACCTCTTTTTCCAAACATAGAATTGCAACATTTCTAGTCTCATAAAAAAAATGGCACCAATCCATGGCATCGTTTGCATCAACCAAATAAAACATATTTCCATTTGAATATGTGTCTTCTATTTCCTGATGTAGTGCTTTGAAATTCCCTGTTGGATTTGACATTTTACTTTAATTAAGCATGCGATGCCCATTGCATATAAATGAACATGGCCATGTTTCCTTTGGGAATATGGTCATGCGATTGTAAATGCAGAATCAGCTAGGATGATTCAATATGACTCTGCATCCAAAAACTCATCCATTAATTCAACTTATTTTGTCAATCATAGAAATTTAGCATTTTCGATCTCATCAACAAAATTTGTAATCAATACATGGCATCACCTGCATCGTCTAAATAAAACTGACATTTTGTTTGAAGAGAAATCCTCTATTACCTGATGTAATGTTTTGTAATGTTACTACATCAAGGGACCTCTCCTCGCCTCCATAGGCTTCAATTTACCATGAAAAGGTGGATTAAATTCCTTTTTTATAAGTGTGTGTTCCTATGGATGAACCCCTTTCACTCGAGGCATGATCATGAACTACATAAGGTTTCCCACTAAACCGTTAATAGACTGTATATTGCATATCCTTCACAATTTTACCCAATGCTTTCATAATACTGGCATGTCAATTTGAAAGCTTCATTGTGCAAATTGTCCATGCTCGTCATTTCCAGCCTGCACATGCATGCACATTGGAAATTATTCATATTCCATATACTATACAAAAATTCTCAAACTTTTCAAGTCCTACCTACTTGTTTAAGAAGTCAACATTTTGTTGCAACACTTGCATCTCACCAAAAGACATCTTCACATCTAGAGCTTCATGCCCACCAACAAATGTTTCATTCTTTTTCTACCTCAAAAAATGCATGCACTGTTTAAGAAATATCTTAAAATCAACAAGTTGTCCAATAGGAATTTCCTTCAAAGAAGCTGATGTGTCTTGGTCACAAGAAAAATAGTACCTTCCCTTATCATAATTTTCTTGGGAAATACTCAACCATTCTTATTTCCAGGATTCATACTTTTCTGCAACATAGATTAATCCTATAGTTGTCTTTGACTCTTCAATTGTTGTTACAATGATTGTTGTACCTTTCTTTCCTTTTTGGGAGCAGATGCCTACTTCTTAATAAACTTCCCCAATAAAAGGAATGTGCCTTCTAAAAAATTATTGCCTCAATGAAGATTAATATCAAGAAAACCTGAATTTTCCCATTTTGGTTTTCCTACAAATGCATCCTTCTTTGATACTTTGTTCCAACACCTTATATGTGTAACTATCACATTTGGGAGTGATCAATCTTGTTTGGAAATCCATTAATCTCCATAGTTAGTCTATATACCTAAATCACAAAACAAGATGTACTCATCCCAAGTTGCCCGCATATCATAGATCCCTGTCAAAACATGCGAGACATATGTCCAAAATCCATTCATCGGGATGTCAATCCAATCATCCGCAGGATGAGACATGAAGCCTGTAAAATAAAAAATCACCTAGCTTGCCATTTTTTTACTCACGAAAGATGCAACAAATGGGTTTTGGGGCCAAGAGGAAAGCCACACTGAGGTTACCAAATAAGGATGCATCAAAACCCGGTTAACAAACAAATCTCCCAATTTGCATGCGCATTGCAAATTGTTCATATTCCATCTGCTATACAAAAAATATCTACCTTTTCAAGTCCTGCCTACTTGTTTAAGAATTCAACATTTTGTTGCAGCACTTGCATCTCACCGAAAGGCATATTCACATCTAGGGATTTAGGCGCATCAACAATTGTTTCATCCTTTTTTTTCCTCAAAAAAATGCATGCATTGTTTAAGGAATATCTTACAATCAACAAGTTGTCCAATAGGGCATTCCTTCGAAAAAAACTTATATGTCTTCGTCAAGAGCAAAACAGTGCATTCCCTTATCATAATTTTCTTGGATAATGTTCAAGAATTCTTCTTTCCAAGCTTCATACTTTACTTGAGCATAGCTTAATCCTAGAGTTGGCTTTGACTCTTCAATTGTTGCTACAATGTTTGTTGTACCTTTATTGGCATTCTTTGGTGCAAACATATAGTTCATAATAAAATTCCCCACTGAAACAAATGTGCCTTCTAAATATTTATTGCCTCAATAAAGATTACTATCAGACAGATCCACGTTTTTTCATTTTGGTCTTCCTGCAAATCCATCCTTCCTTAAAAGTTTGTTCCAACACCTTCTCTACATTGTTAAGACATATGGGAGTGATTAATCTTGTTTGGAAATTCATGAATCTCCATAGTTAGTCTCTATTTACCCCCCTAAATCACATAACAAGTTGTACTCATCCCAAGTTGCCCACATGTCATAGAACCCTGTCTTCAAGGCCTCCCTACACATCGTTGCACTGTAATTTTGTTCTGTAAACTTGGTTGTAGTGTTGAATTTCATTACCAAATATCCGATATACAAATGTTAACGTATGATCTTTCCTTAAATATGGTTCTACATCCAAAACATTCTCCATCCATGCAAGCTATTTTTCCAACCATAGAATTGCAACATTGCCAATCTCATAAACACAAATTGCCATCAATCCATGGCATCGCTTGCACTGACCATATATAACCCTTTAGTGTCTAAAAATAAGTCTTATATTTCTTGTTGTATTGATTTGAAATTTCCTTCAGCTTTTGACATTTTTGTTGAATTAAGCATAAGATGTCCATTGCATCTAAATAGACCATATATAATTGTTTTATATTTGATGAAAAGTCTTATATTTCCTTTTGTAGTGCTTTGAAATTTCCTGTAGATTTTGGACATTTTTGTTGAATTAAACATAAGATGTGCATTGCATCTAAATGGACGTGGCCATTTTCCCTTGGGGATATGGCAGAATGTGGGATGGGTCAAGATGCTTATGCACCCAAAACCTCATGCACCCATGCAACCTCTTTTGTCACTCATAGAATTGCAGCATTCCCAGTGTCATACACAAAAATTGGCATCAATACATGGCATCACCAATAAAAAATATGCCGAAAAAATAGAAACGTTTTAGTTTTTTTTTATTCCTGCTTTGAATTTCAATGTGTTCCGTGGGAATTCCAAATTTTTGTTGGGAAATTTGTCATGCTTGTTGCCAAAATAGGTTTCTTCAGCAATTAAAACTAACCCATCTGATGAACATGGAAATCATATACATGAATCCCTCTGCATGGATTCATGTGGAACAATTCTCAATTTTTCTTTGTCTATGGACTTATTACAACCTGTTCCATAGAATTCCTTTTCAAATGATTTTCTTGTAATAATTACAACAAAATTACAGTCCTTTCTAAGGAAAATTTTGAGAAAGAATGGTATAATTTGAAAAAAAAACATATTTTTAAACCATGTTACCTAAAAAACAACTATCAATGACAGTTATATACTCAAACAACTCCCCATACTATGTTCAACAATTCATTGGAACACTTCAAAACAAATTGTTGGAGTTAAATATTGAAAAATTTGTAAGAAAATTATAACATGGAATGGATAATACAATGTTTCTTTTGGCATCAAAGTTGGCCTTACAAACTGGAATGAGTTCCATATTAATATAATAGGTTCTCCTCGTTACTTTGGAATATGTTCTATATTTTTATAATACAATCTATTAATATCTGCCTCTTAACTTGTTGCATATAGAAGCTATCTATACACTAAAAGCAATGCTTATCTTTCTACACCATAGCTTTTATGTAATAGGTTACTATGTCTATATATTATAGATCTCGAGATATACAATGATCATTGGGTTTCAATACCACAATCAATAAAGGAAAGTTTCCAGAACAAAGTATTGTTTTTCTTGACCATAAGTTTGATGCAAGGGTCATGTTAAAAAAGAATCAAGACATGATAAATGCATTTTATTTGTTGAACTACAAGAGACATCACAATGCAAAATTGTATTTGCATATACAATTTGTAGTTATTTTCTACTATGTGTAAACTTTGCTCTCTACCTATGGAGTTCAAAGCCAACAACCATTGCATATCTTCATATTTATAATATATATAGACATTTCTTTGGTGTGTTTTCTTTCTTTCCATTGATGTACTTTAATAGGATGAGTCCATATAATATAATGCAAACTTATTTTAAATTGTTGAAGTAATTGTTGTGTTTAATGGCAATTTCAGAGTTTCATTGGCCAACTTGTTCATACTTGTTGTTGCCAAATGAATTTTCTCGATTAGTTAAAATTGGAACATCTCATTCACATGTCAAATACATCAACCCTATGCATGGATTCATGTGGAGCAAATTCATTTTTTTTCTCTATGGAGTTATTAAAATCTATTTCATATGGTCCCTTTTTAATGCATTGATTGCCATAATCACAACCAAATTGTAGTCCTCTCTAAGGAGAATTTCAAGAAAAAATTGCTATAGGTTGAAAAAAAAGGACGAATTTATAAACCATGTTACCCAAAAAAATTTGACAAAATGGTAGTTATATGTTCAAATAATTCCCCATATCATGTTGAGCAATTCATTGGCAAACTTCATAGCAAATTGTTGGAGTTCAAAAAAAGGTGAAATTTAGATAAGCATTGGGTTTGGTTGTACAACTCACAAATAAAACATTTTTATCACATGACAATTCAACAAGGTGCTTTGCAAATTTCAATTAAAGCACAAGCTTACTTTCTCCTTGTGACAAACATAGATCAAATTACCAAATATTGAGACATTTGTACAAACCTGCTAACATTGATGAATAATCCAATATTTCTTTTTGCATGAGAATTGGTCTTACGGATTGGAATAAGTTGCATATTTTAATAATAGGTCCTCCTTGTTACTTTGGAATAGGTTCCCTATTTTTATAATACAATCTAGGAATATTATCCTTGTTAAATTGGAACAGGTTCAATTTTTTATAATACAATATAATAGTGGCAATTCTTTAGGTGAGCACCATTAGTAATCCAACACGCCTTAGATATATGCATTTCATTTTTATATTCTCCATGAGTTGGAGCAATGTATAGGTTGTTGGTTTACCATTTTTGTATTCCCTAGCCTCAAATATAACCATCATGTTTAAGTACAATCAACAATAATTTGTAAAAGGGTCTCTATCACAATTCACATTAACAACAAAAAAAAAGGTGGCAAAACACTATAAATGATACACCTCCCCTTGCCTTTACGATGAAATGGAAATGGCCATGCTTGAGCATATACAAATCATTAAACTCTTTGGAAGAAAAGTTAACATTATTAAGTTCTTGCATATAGAAGCTATCTAAGCTCTTACATCAAGCCTTCTCTTTCCTAACCATACCTTTCGTGCAATGAGTTACTATGTCTATGTATTATAGATCTCAAGATAGACAATGATACCTAGGTTTCAAAGCCACAAAAAGAAAAGAAAGTTTCTAGAACAACGTCTTAATTTTGTTGACCATACCTTTGATGGAAGGGTCATTTGAAAAACAAATCCAAGGCATTATAAAGTACATTTTTGGGGAATTGCATTATACATCATAATGCAAATATGTATTTGCACATACAATTTGTAGTTCTTTCCTTCTATGTATAAACTTTGCTTTCTATTTGTGGATTTCAAAGGGCCAACAACCATTGTCTATCTTCATATCTATAGTATATATAGACATTTCTTTGTTGTGTTACCTTTCCCTCCATTTATTTACTTTACTAGGACGATTCCATATACTATAATGCAAATGTATTTTAATCTAATGTAATTTATTGTCAATGCCTACCCATCCATAAACAACTTGAATATTATATATATGTATTATAGATATTAATATATAAAATGATCAATTGATTTCAATGCCACAACCAAGAAAACAAACTTTTAGAAGAAAGTCTTTACTTTCTTGACCATACCTTTTGTGCAAAAGCTTCTGATAAAAAAGCAATAGCATATACACTTACATCTTTCGTTGAGCTAGTTTTAAATCACTATGCAAGATTACATTTGGATACATGGTAATTTCTTGGTATGTACCTATTTTCCTTTATGGTCATGGCATTGACATCTACTAATCATTATATATTCATATGCATTATATATATATATATATATATATATATACATGTCGTTCCTGTCTCGGCTTTTACATTTAGAAGTTTTTATGAAGTTTTGTTTGCCAAAATAAATTGTCAACAAGTCAAAACATACTAAAACTAATTCCTTCATGTTTTGCATCATAGTCTCACTTGATAGCATTGGAACATATTCAACTCATGATATGATATCATTGGAACTTGTGTCATATTCATTTTTCAATATTTTGGTATTCTTTCTATGACTATACAAATACTTTAAGTCTCAAAAATTATAATACAAAATATATTTACCTTAAAGATTGAAATAAAAAGAAAAAAAATAATAGACAACACTTATATGTGTCAACTAATTATCCCTGCCGACCGTTATGTCATTTGCATTTTTAATTATTTTTCCTTTTCAGGCCTAGTTTCACTCCACAGAAAATAACAGCCATCACCTTATGGATACTATGTTGACTGATGATGTTGTTTCACTCTTGCTTCATGGTGTTGTCAACCTATTCCCATTGGTGTAGGCTTTTTCTCTAAACCAAGTGAACTCACTAAACTCATAAACCATACGCTTCTATATTTCTATCTAATATCGACTTCACAATCACTAAACATTGCTTCCAATTATATATAATAGTAGTGTAGAATATGGGAAACTGAAAGAAGGAACTATAATCAAAGCCACCCAATGTACATGCAACGTTGTACACAATGTACCGTATGATTCATTTCCTCCTTGTTTTTTTCCCACTTAATCGATTCTACACCCTTGCTGTATCAAATTTATTTTTTCTTGTTCTTTTCTAACGAAAATATTTTTACCAAGACTAACACATTGCTCTCACTTGAGGTTGTCACATTGGATGCACTGATTATTGGGGAACCTTCCTCTTACCACTTCGCTATAGAGATTCCCTCTCAGAGCAATTCCTCTCTTCCAGAGACCAACCTGCTTAAACCCTGCACCCCTTCACTTGCCAACCCTTCCTTGCTAAATCCAAACCCATGACTTATCGCATCTATTATCCCATTCACATCACTTACCTCTTCCAACAAGGTTTGGAGCATTCAAGGTCGAGTCATTTCCAAGACAAACATTCATGAATATAGCAATCAACGAGGCCCTGGAAAATTGATAAAGAAGTTTCCAATTCATTGAACATAAAGATATGAATTTCATCATGTGAAGCATTAACAAGGTCAAAGCCGAACACATACAAATTGGTATGGAATACATAGTATCAAATGACATAGAAAAACCATCCAATCCAACATACAACCACTTGAAAATACATCATGAGATTTTCCTAGGATCCTCCTCAACCATCCAACCATGGTTAGATGAATACCCCTTAATAACTTTACATTTATTTCACTTTAAATCTATTCAAGACATCCAAACTACACCTGTCAATTCCATGGTGGATCTTCTTGGACTTGTATTTTATGTTTCACCTTCATCAACTATACAAAACAGAGATTGGTCAGAGACGATCCGTTGTACAATTGGACTATGAGATATGTCAGGCTACAGCATTGACATAAAAATTTGGGGAGAGCATTGCCAAATTGAGGGAGCCTGACTTGCTAACCTTTGAGAATTCGATACTCCTCCAGCTCTAGAAATCAAAGGCGGTCACATTACATAATTCAATGGGAAAATTGTTGGAACTATCTCCAACACAAGTCTTTTTATAAACTCAAGTATTAAAGAAATAGTTCTTCTGCAAACATGGTCTCGTGACAATGGATTTTGTTCAGCCTCGTCATCTTTCAGTCGGAAATTCAATTCCTCTCATTCTGGCTCGTGTAAACACACCATCATAAATGAGCTACAAACTCTCCAACCCTTTGAAAATACAATTTGGTATTCATTTCTTGCAACCATAAAAAATGTTAACATGGACGACTTTCATTTCCTTGCATGCCCTCTTTTTGTTGATGGCATACAATGCATGAAAAAAAAATCCCACAAAGTTGTGAATGTTTGGAATTGTGCTAAATTTGATAGGGAATTTCCTAAATGTGACTTCCGTTATATACTAAAGGTTGACCTGGAGGATGTGTCTGGACACCTTTATGGTGTCATAGCTTTTGTTGATGATGCAAACCAGCTCATGGGGGTTTCTGCAAAGGACATATGCCTCCTCTCGACTGAACCAACGTCCCTTGCTGAAATAACCCGCAATATCTACACTAGACACTTCCTTTTCACCCTTTTAGTCATAACAGAGACCTTTGTGGAATTGCACGCTTAAAGGTCGTAATTTTCATGGCTTAGGACGTTTCATCGACAGCTTCACCTACTATTCTTCTTTTCTAAAACCTATGCTATTGTCTTCCCTAAACATCCAAATGCACAAATTATTTGCACTCCATACTCATGCATTCATTAGCTTCTGTGATAGTTCCCTCGCCTCTCATATCTATCCTTATTTCATGTTCTGACATATAGGCCTTCTTCTTTTACCCCGTCAATACTTTTCCCTTTCAACATTTCTAATTTGCTTTGTCATACTTTCAATGTACAAACTATCATTTAAAATTTTGAAGTTAAATGCTATATGCAACCTATGTGGTCACTTTTGAATACAATACTAATTTACTATTATGTTTGTTTATAAAATAAGTTCCTTATATATTCTCTTTCTTACAACAACTTATCATACTTGTGTATAAATCATTTATTACATTTACTTATTGTTTCATAAATGCTTTGCCCTATTAAAGTTTGTTCTTTTATATTCTTGCTTTCTTATACTTAGCAAGCTAGAATTTTCAAATTATATGTTTTCCTTAAATGTTACTTGTAACCTACATGGTTGCTTTTGAATATGCAACTACTTTACATTTCTTTTAATTCTCACTTTTTATATCCATATAGGCTTTCCAATTAATAGATATACAAAATGTGTCCCTTCCACCAATGACACCTTTTAGGATTGTAACAAGTTTACACTTTTCTTGTAGGGGTGATCCCCAACCATGACAATGAACAAGCCAATGCACAAAGAAGTCTTGTATATGCACAGAACAAAAATAAAAACAACAAGAAACAATGTCTTCTTTATAGAGTTGCTCGGCAATCTGTGGATATCCCTTCGGCATTTTATTTTTTCCAACCTTCCATGACACCATACATTCCATCCCCCATGCAAAATCCATCCAAAAAACCCCTTAATGATGCACATCAACGTTTTCATACCAATTGGACCAACTATCTCACAGCAATGTATGCTCAATATGGATTGAATCTTACCCTGGCATTTCAACAAAAAAATTATGTTGTGCATATGCATTCTCTCGTTGTATTTTAGAAAGAAAAGGCCATCACTTTTCCTTGGAAAACAATATGGACTCCCCGGCATACAACCAATTTTCCTTGCAATACTTACTCAAGTTGAAGAGATGCTAATTTGTCTTTTCAATCATCATGCAAGTCACCCATGCACGTGGTGGTCAATATAAATATTCTGGCCATACTATTAGCTTCCCCCAAGACATTTCCAATATTGCCACATCCCTCCCCCATTTAATATCATACCTTGGCACCCTTTTTGTTCACAAATTCAACCCTACAAACAAACCATATGAATTATTTGTTAGTCGAACACATGTACTTGTTGCTCTTGAATACAAAATGGCCAACGATCCCTACTACAAGGATGTTTGAGTTAATCCAATTGCATTATCTTCTTTGCCTCTTGATTCAACAGAAATTTCCCCTTTGCTTTGCCATGTCAATTCCCATGATACACCATTTCATGAATATACCTCACTTTCTACTGTGCAAATACCAAATTCTCTTGAACCCTATGAATTACAATCCTCCTCCTTTATTTCTACACAAGCAAATTCTAAAACCGAGGTTGAGGAAATTAGGCATTTCTTACACATAGAAAATGGCACACTCCCACCTTCCATTGATTCCCCCCTATAGGCATTTCCCCTATCAATGAGCACAACACAGAACTACTTTTTTCAATGGCCTTTCCAACCTTGTTTCCCATAGGCATTGCAATGCTTAAACAACCACGCATTCATCAAGTTGAGATGCATGAGTATGCACTTCACCTCATCCACTACCATGACAACATATCTGCCCAACACCCTCATTTTCGCTACTAGATGTACAACCTCATTATGTGGCATTGTAGCCATGCTAATGCTTCTATTTTTGTTAAACGCAACCTTGAAGATACACTCCCCCCACAATACCCGAGCTTGTCAAACAATTGCAAGACCTGTTTGATGACAATATCGCTGAAAGGGTCATGCACTTTGGGTATACATTATGTGGGACAAGTTCGTATCAGAAAAAAAAGCAGAGTTGAACTCATTAATATGATCACTCAACAAGGTACACCAACCTTTTTCTTCAGCCTTACTACAACTGACAAAAAATGGCAGGATTTGCATGCTCTCATGCCTAGCCAACCTCCCATCACTTCAAATCAAAACCATCAATGGAAGATTCACAACATCATAGTCAACCCACATATTTCATCGCAATACATGCACAATAGATTCAAAATATTCCTTGAAGAGGTGCTTCAAAATGATCTTCATATAACCGACTCTTGGTGGAGTTCTGTTACTAGCTCTTACTTCTTATCCTTCTCTTAATGTTCACCACTTGAAAATTTTCCTTTCTACCATATTTATTTTTTCCCATGTAGGTATGAATGGAAACATAGTGTATCCACACACATTCATGGTTTCATATGGTTGGCATATGCACCAAATATGGACACATTGGACTGGGGAGATGTTCTTGCGCATGTAGCTGCAAAACATTACTATGACAACTTTGTTACAGCCTGGAACCCTCTTGCCATTCACTTATGAACCCCTGGGTTCCATCTGTCTATTGTAAATGATCCATGCACTCTTGGATAAACATCCATACTTGCGTCAAACCACTTGATTGACTATGAAGAACCTGTAAATTGTGTTCAAAGACACACAAAATGTCCAGAATCTTTTTGACTTCGTAAAAAAGGAACGCCTCTTAAATGCCATTATGATTTCCCCTTTGACCTACAAGCTAGCACTTCTTTGTTCATTAATGCAAATGAACATAAAACCTACAATCCTGCAAGAAATGATTCCCTTCTAAATATTCACAACTCAACCATGCTTTCAATATGGAGGGCTATTGTTGATTTCCAACATGTTATTTCTAGGCATGTTGTCCTAAAATACATTTCAAAGTATGCATCAAAAGCAGAGCCAAAGTCATAAATATACCATGCTATTAGCTCTCGACTTGCACATGCAACACCAATTGACGAGCATGTACTTCATCCAACCAGGAGATTCCTTTCACAAACAGTTGCAGATCGAGACATCAACGCACAAGAAACTTGCCATGTGCTCCAAAAACTACCTCTTGTCCTTTGTAGTTGCTCTTTTTTTTCCCTTTAATGTGAGCCAAAGTGTTTTCCATTGCATTTCTAATGACCCAACTAACACCTCTCCAACCCCCCCTTCATTTTTTGCATACATGAAAAGACCCCCCACCCTTGAACATCTAACCCTTCTTAAAGTTACTCATTCTTGGTTGTTCTCACCTCGTAGGAAACAATCTCCATGGAAACCAAACTCCCATCCCAAGATTGTTTGAGTATTTTCTCAATTCACTTCCATTCCTCCCTTTGACTCTTCATACTTTGCACCATTATGTTGGAGTGAACTTATCCTATACAAACCTTTTTGTGCCCTCTTTGATGACATTGGAACCATAAGTTTTGAAATTAATTCTCATTGGCATCGCATTAAAGACACACACCATGTATGGCATGTTGATCGCTTACCAGAAGAGCCCTCTACATCTCCATCTGATGATTCCACCTATGATCCAATTCCCTTTCCCTTGCCTCCTAACATGGTTGAATGGGAACTCCTTTCTCAACTTCTCCCTGGCAATAACATCCATGTTGATAACCTTGAAATGCTTGGACATCGTGATTTTGACAAAAATCACAATTGGACACATAATAATATGCCTTCACATTTGCATGAAACAACCATATCATTCATTGAATTCAATCGCTTATCCACCCAACTACACAAAGACACCTCTTTGTCGTCTAATTCACCTAATTCCTTGTCTTCCACACAACACATAGACTTTGACCTTATGTTTTCCCACTTTGGAAATACTACAACCCCCACCCCACTCAAAATGGTCATTCAAGGTACTGCAAGAATAGGAAAGTCTTACTTGATTTCTTGTCTAAACTCTACACTCCAAAATGACTTTGGACACAATCTCCCCCCCTTGCTTCTCCTAGATCCAATTGGTGTTGTTGCCTTTAACATACATGCACTTACAATACATTCTGCTCTTTGAATACCCATTGTTGAAATGCACCCTCTTGAAGGCCAATCTCTTTCAAACCTTCAAGAAGAACTCCGCCATATTCGATACATTCTCATTGATGAAATGAGCTTCATTGGCCCAAAATTGTTAACTCATATTGATGCCCATTTACGTGAAGCTTTCCCTTCCCAGTGTACAGTCCCATTTGGTGGTTGTTCCATGATCCTTCTTGGTGACTTTGGCCAATTTCCCCCTGTATGCAGGCTCGTCACATGGCAATTCTCTTTGGAGTACATTCAATACTTTTTTCACACTTTCAACCATCTTTTGCCAACAAGGATATATCCCCTCTCAAATTTCCTTTCACCAAATCTTCATGAACCTTCGGAATGCAACACCAAATATTGAATATTGGGCACTCCTAATAACAAGAACAACCTCATCCCTTTCACATGCAGAGAACTATTCATTTGAACATTACACCCGTGTGTATGCCACTAATATCTATGTTGTATTATACAACAAACACATGTTAAAACACCTTACCATGTCATTTGTGCCTTGCTTTGCAAAACAAAGGAATCAACATGTCCATCAATCCATAGATGATGAACAATTGACCTTCAGAGTCCTTTTTGACATTGGTCAACAAGTCATGTTAGCTACTGACTTATGGGTTGGAGAAGGCCTTGTTAACGGATCGCTTGGCAAAGTCATTATCATTGTCTACAACTCCAACAATCAACCCCCTACCTTGCCATCCTTTGTTGTTATTGAATTCCTCCACTACAAAAGACCCCCATGGGATGATTCTAATCCTAATTATGTTCCCATCCCTCTCATAACAAGAGGTTCACGTAGGAAACTACCACTTTGTAGGGAATAGGGTTTAACAATCCATAAAGAGCAAGGCATGACCCTACAAAATGCAACAATAGATAATGGAAACGTTGACAGACAAGGCCTTACATTCACTACAATATCAAGAGTTAAATCTCTTTCAGGCCTTCGCATATGTCCAGCTTTATCCTTTTCTAGATACCCTCGAATGAAAGACAATCCCTACGTCCAATGTAGGAAACAAGAGGAATCCTTGCTTATTTCAAATTCTTTACAATCAAATTTTGCTTAAAGCTTGCATTTCTTTGCTTTAAGCATCTACTCGATTTGCTCTAGACATGAACTTTCCATCAACACATTTTTTTATATTGTTCGCAATTCTGTTGGTCCCATTATTGAATGTATTGCTACAATATCACAACGGATAGATTGTGTTTGCTTTTAATCTGTATTATTTACTTGTATGTGCCACCATTTATTGGTTCAAAATCACCACTTTATCACATGCTCCTTTGTTTGCATCAAATGAAATATGTTTTTATTTACTTGTATGTGTTACCATTTATTGTTTCAACATGTCCATGTTGTATTAGCTATATATGTTTCTTTATAGTAACAACCTGACCTTTATTCTCAAACAAGTCAACTTGGTATGTACTATATATTCGTTCTTGCTTATGACATGCAAAAGCTACAACACTTTCATATGCATTGTTTTGCTCTAGCTGTAAAACATAATTCATTATGGCATTTCTGAGTACACTATTGTATTACTATCAACAAATAAATGAACAAAGGGAAGCATTAAAAGACAAAGAAACATATTTCAAATCATCCTCTGTTCTTCCAATTAATTACATTCGTCCAATGATTAAGTTTCTCCTTAAATTGAGGAACCTGATTCAACGTTTTCACTATTCGTGTTGAAAAACAGAGCAATATTTAGCATACCTTAGCAAACTTTCATACTACTGTCAACAAATAGACGAACATGGAAAAGCATTACAACATATGGCAACATACTTTGAAGCATCATCTTTGCTTCTAACTAATTGCATTTTTCCAACCACAAATATTCTCTCTATATTCAATCAACTTCTTCAACATTTTATGCATCTACATGAAAGATATGCAGTCAAGTACGTACAATAAGATTTGGTGCTATGATGTCCACAACTTTTTCCTTTGATCTCTTGTACTTGGTGTTTCCATTGCCAGCAATCATCCTGTATATATGATTGACTTGTACTGTAGATTTTAGTATTCTAGACACTTACCTACATTGTTTTGGTGTCTTTTTTCTAACAACTTATACTCTTTCACTTGTTATATGTCATCTCCCCCATTGAGATCCCTTTACAAAATGTTTCAACTCTTTATATACTTACTGCGAAACTATTAAGTCAACTTTGTTTTGTTGTACTTTCATTTTTCTTGTTATATAATCTTATGCACTGATATGTTACATATGTTTATTGTTTCTCCAACTTCAAAATGCCCATTTTTAAATGCTATCACAATTTGTTTCTTTTACTATCATTTGACATCGCAATGTATCCCACAAAAAATACAAAAAAGGATGAACTTCTAACTCTATATGCTTTTAGTTCTTAATATGGAATATACTTTAGTAGATATATCTAACATTCTTGAGGGTTCATAGCTCAAAAATAATAATACTCAGCTCTCTTTCCATGTTCAATTGTTTATTTCTCTTTAAAACAATCAAATGTGTTTAATGGTTCATAGCTCACTTATCTTTCCATGTTCAGTTGTTTATTTCCCTTTGCAATAATTAAATGCCTTTAATGGTTCATAGCTATAAATGGTTTCTCTCATATGCGTGTATACAAAATCCATGTTTTCTTATATTCCCATATTCAATTGTTTCTTTGACTTTCCAATAGTGAAATGTGTATGTTGGTTCATGGCTATAAATGATTTGTCTCAGGTTCCTGTATCAATTTTATAATCATGCCTACTCAGTTATCTCTTTAGCTCAATACATTTTTTACATTGAGAAACTTGTAGTGTTCTCGCATGTTTTTTTTCATTTGAAGAAATTTTTACACCTGCCAAATAGGTCTATTTTTATTTTATCAATGTGAATCCATTTATATGTTGTTAGCAAAAAAAATGCACCTCATCGTTGTGACACTTGATACTATCAATATTACAACAATGGATCCCAACATGTACTTATGACCTTCCTTATATGGTGATGATATAAGTTTCAATTAGTGTATTAAATGCTTGTACATTTGAGAGAGAAATAAAATGGATTATATCCCCACCTTCTTGGTACATCCTTCATCTTGCAATATGATAAGTGTTTATGGTGTTTCGCCTTTCTATTATGTTGACCCTTACTTGTTGTTTCTATGTGCTAACACACGCCTTAATTGTGTAACCCTACCCCTTTGTCTTAACCCTGTCATGCCCTCTTATTCTATGATCTACTATTCCCACCCATCCTTGTTCAAAGTTGATTCTTGTTCCTGTTCTAAAATGGTAACACGTGGACTGCTATTGAAATTGAAACTTATGTGAACCCCGGTGTTCATTGTTTCATTTTTTTAAGAGGGAAAAGATTTATTTTGTGGTTATTGTTGTTAATGATGGATAGCACGTCATTGGTCAAGGCCTGTCACTATTGGTCTAAGTTGTAATATGGCCTAATTTTAAGATACTTCTTAAACAATGCATTCCTTTTTTGAGGTTACAAAATGATGAAACACTTGTATGATACAATGGATATCAAGTCTCCAACATTACTCGATAGTATGGTGAGTGTCCCAAGGACAAATGGCTCATGTTGATTGTTAGGTGTTTCGTTAACTGGGTTTTGATGCAAGCTTATTTGGTAGCCTAAGTTTGGAAACATTAATGCTTGAAGATTCTCTAAGCAAACTATGATAAGGGTAGCCACTATTTTTCTCATGACCAAGACATATCAAATTCTTTGAAGGAAAGTCCTATTGGACAACTTGTTTATTTTAAGATATTTCTTAAATAGTGCATGCCTTTCTTGAGGGTAAAGAAGGATGAAACACTTGGATGAAACAATGGAGATGAAGTCTCCTAGATTCCTTGGCAGTATGGAGAGTGTCATATAGGAAGATGTCTCTCATTTATTGGAAGGTGTCTTGTTAACTGATTTTTTATGCAGACGTATTTGGTAACTTGAGTGTGACTTCTCCATTGGACCCAAAATATATCTCCTATTGATTTCGTTAGTTAGAATATGGAAAGCATGTTGATATTCGATTTTAAAGGTTTCATGATCTAGCATGCACACGACTAGATTGACAGCCCCATCTCATGTCAGTTTGTTTTGATGCACAACTGATGCAATTATATTATTGAGAAAAGCGATTGCATGGATGGAGGATGTTTCAGATGGAGAATCATCTTCAAGGAAAGACCCTCTGGTAACTTTTGCAGACCGGGTATCTGCTAATGAAAATGAACATTGCAGGCAAGTTGATATAACACAATTTTAAGTGCAATGATGTTTAGGGAGACCTTGAAGAAATGGATGTATGATATTCAGGCAATGCATGATGAGTACAGATTGGACTCTGCTTCGGGGGGATGAATATAGACTTACTATAGAGATTCATGGATTTCCAAACAATATTAATCACTCCCATATGTCCTAATTACGCAGAACATGTTGGGAACAAATTTATGAAGAAGGATGACAATATTAATCACTCCCATATGTCATCATTACACAAAACATGTTTGGAATAAAGTTATAAAGCAGGATGGATTTGCAGTCAAAGCAATCTGTCCAAATGTGGATCTTCCTAAGGTAAATCTTCAGCGAGCGAATACATATTTATAAGGTACAATTGTTTCAATGAGAAAGTGTGAGTCAGAAGCAGACATCTGCTCCAAAGAAAGCCAAGAAAGGTCCAACAAACATTGCAACAACAATTTAAGAGATTAAGCCAACTCTAGGATTAATCTATGTTCCAAAAAAGTATGAAAGTTGCAAACAAGAATGTATAAAGTTTCCTCCTATTACTACCTCGATGTCTATTATTACCTTAAATTCACTACCACTACATTTTTTAAGGCTCGTTTTGCCTGCCACTTCTATTTTGATTGTGTTTTGAGTTTTCCCTTGTTTAAATAGAAATGTTGTAAACTGTCTTTATCCCTTTTACTGTCTTAGTTAAATCTTTGTTGTTGCATCTTGGTTGTTGTACCTATTCCTCTATCTGTCTAAACCTAGCCTAGATATTTTCATATCTCTCTCTCAGGTATGTGGAAACCCTTATGTAAGGGTCGCTTTTGTTTCGTTTGTTTACTTTCCTAAGAGGCATAGTGTTGGAATGTTGAACAATACTGAGAGGGGGGTTGAATAAGTATTGATAAATTTTATCAATTAAAACCACTTTTAACTTATTCATTAACATCCATGATCAACAAGATACAAGGAACACAAATTTATCGTGGAATCCCAATTGGGAAAACCACCAATACTTCCTATTACTACAAAATAATATTTACAAATAGTTTATTCAAACTACAACTTGCTAGAGAATTCAATCCCTATGTTTCTCAGCTACAACTTAAGGATTATACAACACCCTAGTTTCTACCTACTACAATAAACAAGGATGCTAAAACACCCTTTTTACCAGCTACTACTGGAAGGAGGCTATGACCCCCTGGATTATCAACTACTACTGAAAGGATGCTTCAACACCCTATTTACCAGCAACTACTGGAAGGAGGATACAACCCAATTGCAGGCATGTAGCATGCCCTAGCACCACCCTACCACCCTAATATGTTTTTATCGGACTTCCAGATCTTCTTATGTATTCAATTTTTTCATTGGTTTATCATCACTTCCTTGGTCTCTGTCTTTTGTTGTTGCTGCTACATGGATCTAGACTGGAGAGACACACTTCAACAGGTTGAAATATGCACATATATATTCATCATACTCATATGAGCCAGTGTGTCTTTTCGCTGATATCATGCCACTTTCAATGATTACGTCCTTTCAACTCTATTCATTATGCATATTCACCAAAATGCACTTTCAGCAGGTGTGTCTCTTCAACAAACACATTTCTTCATTAACAGTCACGCCCTTTCATCAAACACACCTCTTCATTCTGGAAATTCGTGCCTTTTCACAGTCATAACCTTTTTATTAATCATAACTATGTTTATGATTAATAAGCTCTCCTCAAGAGTTAATATTTTTCAACTAACAAACACGTATCTTCATCCCGTCTCTTCAAAAATTTCTCACATGATTTCGGAGCGTCGAATAACAATCCTTCCGCAATTACCTTTCCGTAACTATATTTCTGCAACCTGCCTTTCTGCTTCTGCAATTAACTTTCCGCGATGACCTTTCCGCATTTGCCTTTCCACAAAGTGTCTTGCTGCAACGATATTTCCACAATATGTGGGAACTCTTTCCTTCTGTAATTGTGGGTTGTGGGCCTTCCTTTCAACTTTTTCGAACCATGCTTCCGCATTTACCATTTTCGCAATGATCTTTTCGCAATAGTCCTTTCCGCAATTTGCGGGAACTCCTTCCTTCCGCAATTGCGGGTTGCGGGTTTCCTTTCAACTTTTTTGAAACGGCTTCCGTAATTTGTTTCCTACAAAACTCCTTTCACAATTTCAGATTTTGGGTCTGTCTTTCATAATTTCTCAAAATTAATTCCGCAAATCTTTCCGCAACTCCTATGAACTGTCAATCGCTTGCAGAATCCTCCTCATTCGTTGATCAACTATCAAACGTAGAACTTGATCACGTTGACGCTATGGAATGTTATCTTTCGTGCACATTTGCTTTGTGAATTTGTTCCTAGCCGTTGATGATCACTCTTGGATCATAGTCCTTTGATTGTTTAATCCAACTTGCATTTTTCTAATTCCTCCCAAATCATTAACAAGCTCGTATATTCTTGTGTTATATTCAATCCCTACCATCGATCTCTACCTTGCCTCGTCCTCAACCATTCATCCTTGTAAGACTTACTTCACTATTTAGTGTTTGTATCTCCATCGATCCTTACAGTGATCGATTATCAATCAATGACCCTGTACAATGGTCATTCCAAAACTTAATTGATTGGCCAGAGAATCGATCAATCCTCCTCATCAATTTGCATCTGAAAATGCCCTCTTAATCTCTTGTATCTAACACTTAGATAATTTTTCATAGTTTATCTTTGTCAAAACATGGTTTTTCTATTTTAGCAGATTTACTTCTTGCACATGTGACCACCAAAAAGAAAAATAAAAGTTGTGGATAGATAGGCATATCACCAAAGAACATACCCATGACATTTGATGAATTAATTTGTACAAAGAATGCATTCAGTGGGTATTTTAAAATGTCCTTATGAACATATGTGTTGACCCTTGGACTATGTTTCAAAACCTTAGGTCAACTAAGGTGTATTCTTACTTTCATCAAACTTGGAAGGTGAAGCATCCAGAGCATGGGGGAGAATATGCTGATTTCATCTATGCTAACCTCAACCTACATGCCATGTCATAATGTCCTAGGTTATTCCTTTGTCATTACTGAACTTATTTCACATCAATGACAACCATACTCAACATTCTCCCCCGTTGGGATTGATGGAAACATCTAAACATTCCCCTTTGACAACAATGACAAAGGATAACGTCGTGTGCCCTTATTGTAACCATCTTGAAAGAGAATTTCCTATATTTCTTCTTTTTGACAACTGCCCTTGCCAATATATCTCCTTTTTTTAAACAAATTTAGCTTGTTGCTTCTCTTCCTCTTGTTAACTGGACTTGGTACTAATCATTGTCTTATGATATGGTTAACATCCTCATTTACTTTCTTGTAGTGAGTATTTGAAGGATAACATGGATGATTAGATCATAGACTCCCCCTTTCAATGTTCCTCCCCTTTGTTAACATTTTCTACATTTTGTGACATAGTTTACACTCATCATTAGTTTTCTTCCATAAACTGCTCTTTAAAAATGTATCAAGTAACTTTCTCTTCTTAAGGAGTCTTCAATGCCATGAAGGCAATTTATTATTCATGTGTCCTTTTAGACATTGACTAGGGTTTAACTAGCTTGATTGATACTATATTCTTCTTTCGTAGCTTGCACCATATTTCCTCGGTCTGAGGTAACAACAGGCTTCGCTGCAGGTTCATAACATGCTTCTGAGAGACAAATTTAGAAAGAAATTCATCAAAACGATATGTGTTTTAATACCAATTGTTCCTTCACAATCTTTATTGCTTACTTTCACTTATCCTGGAACGTTTTCAATAAACTGCATCTTTATCTTTCAGATCAACCTTGAGTTTTCTTCCACTGCCAACAATCTTTGTAGTTAAGACTACTTTTAAAAGATTAGATCAAGAATGATTTCAACTCACAGAAATGAATGTTCATAATTTTCCTTAAGATTGTCTAAATGGTACCCTTTCTATATGTTCTTGTATTAATCTTTACATGTGCTCGTCAACCATGAAAACGAGATTATCAAATCCTCCAAATGTGAAATGTGGAAGATCATCCCAAGCAAACGTGATCAAATGAATACTTTTAGGATGGACAAAGTTTTTAATTTATGTCTCATGACTTCATATTCAGAGTAATAAGGACCATTTTCATCTTCTATTGGATTACAGACTTCATGGTCTTCATGGATCATGCACTTTAATACTTTCATGTTACTTCACTTTGTCACATGGATGGTCCCTAGAAAAGGATTATTTTTCAATTTGTCACTTCTACACTTCTTCTTGTCATTGAGGAAGATAGATTTTACCGAGTATTTTTTATTACTCTTCCTCTTGTTGTTTTGATGGCAACCTCAAAACCTTCTTTTCTTCTTACCAACTGATTTTTTTCAATACCAATTGCAATTTTCTAATATTAACTCCACCTAATTATATGATCCCTTCTAATGCTAATTTCAGGGTTCTCTTCTAGGTCATTAGAGATTTTAGAAAAGGAATCCACCATTATCATCTCCATCTCCATTGGTGTATTCTTTTACATATTCACCTTGCTTTCCCTCATAATGGATGTCATTTTTATCTATAGCTCTATTATGCTCATCATCATCTTTGGAAGCTTCATTGATGTTTGAAATTTGTGTTTCTTCTTAGTCTTTGTAATCTGCATTTCTTCTCCACATATTTCCATGAGGTACCCTTCTTACTAGTCTTCTATCATTTGATGTGTTTGTGTCTTTTTCCCTTCTCAAACTTTGATCATTTCCCTTGGTTCTGCAATTAACAGCCTTGTGACCAAACTTATGACAACAATGACAATATCCAAAGAATGCCTTTTTATATTTAGAGTATATTTGATCTTTCTGCTTGTAATGGATATTTTCATTTTCATATCTTCTCAAATTTTTTATCTGGGTAGAATTATGATGATTGGATTTAGTCTTCATGTAATTATTTTTCTACTTGGGTGTATTCTTCTTATAGACATGAAACTTTGCATATGCTTTGCAATTCAGGGCTTTAAGTCCAAAGTTATTACAAGAGTAGCATGGCCAAAAAATATTTGTTGATATCTACTTGTCATTGGTCTTCTAGGCATCATATATGTTCTTTGTAAGAGATGAGAAGATTTATTAGTTTCTTCCTTCTTGAGTGCAACAACATAACTTCTTTCATCTTGGTTTATGAAAGTGGAATATTCCAGCTTCTTTTCTTTGTCATATCCTAATCCATATTTATCGCTTAATGGTCTTTGGCTACTTAAGATATCATCTAAAATCCTTGAGTTGTTCTCAAATTTTGATTGAACAGATTTCTCATCAAACTTCTTCCTAAGTAGGATGACTTCTACTTCAAGTCTTTCAGAGTCTTGTATTTTCTACTTCAACTTTTCATAAACGGATTGTTTATCTTTTAGCCTCTCTAATTCTCTCTTGAATTTTACATCTTCTTGTTTTAAACTCTTGGCCTCTTCTTAGTATTTTGACAGTTGTCTTTTCAAATATTTGTTCTTCATTCTGCTCTTTCTTAATTCTTCAAGGGAACTTATTAGTTCAGCCTTTAGGTCCACCTCTCCTTCCACATCTGAGTCATCTTCTTGAGTTATTGTCCCCATGAATAGGATTTATCCATCTTCACTTATCTCTCCATCTTCATTGTCTTCCTTGGAATAGAATTTTTTCTTCTTTTTATTAAATTTATTCCTATACATGGTCTTACTATTTTGATCTTTCTTATGACAACAAGGTTCTTCATCATCATCACTATCTTCTTGTTTTTGGTAAGGACACTTTGGGGAAAAGTGACCAATCCTTCCACAGTTAAAACACTTCAAGGGTAGCTTTCCTTTGTACTTGCCAGTACCTCTCTCAAGTTTCTTGATGAAAAGAGCTTCTTCATCATCTAGGTTCTCTGATTGGTTCTTGGATAAGGCTTGATACTTATTTGGCTCTTTTGAGGCTTTAAATGATGCTTCTTTCTTTGATGATCCATATTGTCCTGTTCTCGTCTCATAGGCGGTGAACATCCCATGTAGTTCATCTACTGTCATGAGTTTAATATCATCTCGTTCTTCTAGAGTGGACACCTTTGAGTCATACTTCATTGGCATAGTTGTTAGTACTTTTTCAACTACTTCTCTCTCCTTTATTTCTCATCCAAGACCTCTAATAGCATGGACAATTTCATCTACTCTTAGGAGATACTCTGCAATATTTTCTTCCTCTTTCATTTTTAGGCTTTCAAACTATCCTTTGTATGTCTGAAGTTTGGATTGTTTGACTTTGGATGCTCCTTCATAGTTTTTTAACTTTTCCCAAGCATGTTTACCTGTCTTGCATTGCATGACTTTCACAAATACTGAATTTGTTAACCCACTCAGGATTGCATTCAAGGCATTAGCATTGGTTTCATATTGATCTAGTTCATCTTTGTCTGCAGGTAAGTTGTATGATATTTTGTACTCGTTTTCAACATACCTCCAGACTTTATATCCAAGAGGCATTAGATGGCACTTCATTCTTACACTCCAGTATGCATAATTATCTCCTGTAAATAATGGAGGTTTGTTGGTGTTTAGCCCTTCTTGTTGATCCATAGTGGTTTTTAATAGGATCTTCCTTCTAGTGATTAAACTGTAGTGAAGGATCCTGCTCTGATACCAATTGTTGGAATATTGGACAATACTGAGAGGGGGGTGAATTAGTATTGATAACTTTTAACAATTAAAACCACTTTTAACTTATTCAGTAACACACATGATCAACAAGATACAAGGAACACAAATTTATCACGGAAGCCCAATTGGGAAAACCACCAATACTTCCTATTACTACAAAATTATATTTACAAATAGTTTTTGCAAGTTAAAACTTGATGGAGACTTAAATCACAAATTTTCTCAGCTACAACTGAAGGATGCTACAACACCCTGGTTTCTTCCTGGTAGAACAGACAAGGATTCTACAACACCCTTTTTACCAACTACTACTAAAAGGAGGCTACGACCCCCTGGTTTATCAGCTACTAATGAAAGGATGCTTCGACACCCTATTTACCAGCAACTACTGCAAGGAGGATACAACCCCCTTGCAGGCATGTAGCCTTCCCTAGCACCACCCTGCCACCCTAATATGTTTTTATAAGACTTCCATATCTTCTTATGTCTTCAATTATGTCATTGGTTTCTCATCAATTCCTTGGTCTCTGTCTTACATTGTTGCTGCTACATGGATCTGGACTGCAGAGACACACTTCAACAGGTCGAAATATCCACATATATTTCATCATACTCATATGAACTAGCATGTATTTTCACTGATATCGTGCCTCTTTCAATGATCACGTCCTTTCAACTATGTTCATTATGCCTATTCCTTTAAACTATGTTCATTATGCCTATTCACCAAACCACACTTTCAGCAGGTGTGTCTCTTCAACAAACACATTTCTTCATTAACAGTCACGCCCTTTCATCAAACACATGTCTTCATTCTGGAACTTCATGCCTTTTCACATTCATAACCTTCTTATTAATCATAACTCTATTTATGATTAATAAACTCTTCTTAAGAGTTATTATTCTTTAACTAACAGTCATGTATCTTCATAGTGACTCTTCATAAATTTCTTGCGCGATTTCGGAGCGTCGAACAAAAATCCTTCCACAATGACCTTTTCGCAACATAAATCCTTCCACAATTTCCTTTCCGCAACTATATTTCTGCAACATGTCTTTCTGCTTCTGCAATTACCTTTCCGCAAAGTGTCTTTTCACAATCTGCGGGAACTCCTTCCTTCCGCAATTGCGGGTTGCGGGTTATGGGCCTGTCTTTCAACTTTTTCAAACCAGTCTTCCGCATTTACCCTTTCCACAACGATCTTTCTGCAATCGACCTTTTTGCATTCTGCGGGAACTCCTTCTTTCTACAATTGTAGGTTGCAGTTTGCAAGGCTACCTTTCAACTTTTTCGAAAATGCTTCTACAATTTGTTTCCCTCAAAAATCCTTCTTCAATTGCGGATTACAGATTGCGGGTCTGCTTTTCATAATTTCTCAAAAATGACTTCTGCAAATCTCTTTCCGCAACTCCTGTGAACCGTCGATTGCTTGCGGAATCCTCCTTGTTCATTGATCAACTATCAAACACAAAAATTCATGTTGGCACTTTGGAATATTATCTTCCGTGCACATTTACTTTGCGGATCCTTTCTCAGTCGTTGGTGATCACTCTTGTATCGTAGTCCTCCGATTGTTTAATCCAACTTGCATTGTTCTAATTCCTCCTGAAACATTAACAAGATCATATTTTCTTGTGTCAGATTCAATCCTGACCATCGATATCTACCTTTCCTCATCCTCAAATGTTCATCCCTATAAGACTTATATCACTATTTAGTGTTTGCATCTCCATTGATCCTTACAGTGATCGATTGTCGATCAATGACCATATACCATGGTCATTCAAAAACTCAATTGATTGATCAGAGAATAGATTAATCCTCCTCATCGATTTGTTGTTGTGAATATTTAATTAAATATTATTAATTATAATTAATTATATTATTAGGTTACTAGTGAAAGGGTGTAACCCTTCACTATGTTGGCTTAGGTCGTATAAAAGGTGAGCTTATTGTACATTGTATTCATCATCTAATATATGATTCATTATTTATCATTCAATATGAAAGTCGGATTCGACTATTAACGGACTAACCGGATACGGTTGCTCCAAGTGGTATCAGAGCTATACTACCCTTGGCCATATTTACACTGCATAAATTTAGTTTTAGGGTTTCCCTAGGACATTGTCCAAAAAAGAAAAGAAAAGAAAAACTTTTAAAAAAAGATAAAGAAAACAAAGACCATGGCAGAACTAAAAGAACAAATCGAAAAAATGGAGAAGGACGTCAAGTCCCTTGTCTCTAACAAAAAAAGCTTGAAGGAAGAGATGAAAAATAACAATACAGTACTCAAAGACGACTTTGTTTCGGTACTAGAAAGAAGGCTGGATGAAAAATTTGACATCCTGAACGAAAAACAAAAAAACTTGGATGATAAAATGAGTACCATGACTCAAGACATAAACACCTTAACATGGAACTTGAGCACCATGACGCAGAACCATAATACATTAATCGAGGTGTTACAAAGACTCATACCTAGTCCAGACCAAGTTAGCAGTCCAAACATGTTAGATTCATCATTTCATGTTGCCACCCAGGAAACACTTGCAAAGAATCAAGAATATTTGTAAAAAGAAATAAAGATTAACAATGCGACGCTTAAACAAGAGATAGAAACAAAAATACTCCCATATATGGAGGCATGATTAAACAACAAAATAGAAGCTATCAGTAAGATAGTAGAGAATAAAAATGTTAAAAACTGCCAACAACAACAAAGCAGTTCAAATATGTCACTTGCATCGTCCAGTAGTTCCAAGCCACCATCAAACCATAAAGCAAAAGGCAATCAATATCGTCCTTACAAAATGTACCCATCTAAGGAAAAAATAGAGTTGTCAAAATACAATGGGAGTGAAGATCAATGTGTTTCTTGGCTAAACAAAGCAGAAGAATACTTCAACATTTACAATATTCAATCTGACGAGGAGAAGGTGAAATATGCGTCAATGCATATGGAAGGGTACTCCTATAATTCGTACTTATGGTGGAGGAGAGAAAATTTTACCTACACCTGGAACTTGTTCAAAAATGATTTTTTTAATAGGTTTCAAGGAATCAAAGAAGATGAATTTTTCAGTTATCTTACCAGATTACAACAGGTTGGAAGCGTTGAGGAATTCACACATCAGTGGGAATCCTTATCGACACTAGTATTTGGGTTGTCTGACAAGCAAAGACTCGAAACCTATTTAGGAGTTCTTAAACCATACCTCCAAAAAAGTTAAAGTTACATGACATACCTAATGTAGAAGTAGAAAGATATAAATCCAAAGCCGCAGAACACAAATCGGAAGGAATAAGAACAAGAGGTGATAACCACTATCGACAAGAAAAAGAGACATAATGTAGGTACTGTGAAGATACTTGGTCACTCGGCCATCAATGTCACAAACCTCAATCACATGCCTATGAAATGGAAAATAGGTCAAAGTCATCTAACAGTTACTCTGATGATATAAAGAAGAAGAAAAACATATGTCATCAATGCAGTGATGACTAGACCCCTTGCCATAAATGTAGGAACAATCAGATAATACATTGCAGAATCATCAATGGAAAGGAAGTGCAAGTCTCTACACCAGAAATATCGTCTGATTCTAATACTGACACCGAATCAGGGTGAAGGACGACATTAGGAAAATACTCAAGCTTTGAGGACAAAGCTTTTCCCAAGGGGAAGGCAATGCTGTGAATATTTAATTAAATATTATTAATTATAATTAATTAGATTATTAGGTTACTAGTGAAAGGGTGTAACCCTTCACTATGTTGGCTCAAGCCGTATAAAAGGCGAGCTTATTGTACATTGTATTCACCATCTAATATATTATTCATTATTTATCATTCAATATGAAAGTTAGATTCGACTATTAACGGACCAACCAGATACGGTTGCTCCATTTGCATCTGAAAATGCCCTCTTAATATCTTGTATCTTACACTTAAATAAATTTTCATAGTTTATCTTTGTCAGAACATGTTTTTTTTCATTTTAGCAGGTTTACTTCTTGTACATGTGACCATAGAAAGAAAACTAAAAGATTTGGATAGATGGACATATCACCAAAGAACAGACCCATGCCATTTTATGAATTAATTTACACAAAGAATGCATTTGGTGGTTATTTGAAAATGTCCTTATGAACATCTATGCTGACCCTTAGACAATTTTTCAAAACCTTAGGTCAACTAAGGTGGATTCTTACTTTCATCAAACTTGGAATGTGAAGCATCCAGAGCATGGGAGACAACATGTTGATTTCATCTATGCAAACTTCATCCTACATGACATGTCATCATGTCCTAGGTTATTCCTTTGTCATTACTGAACTTCTTTGACATCAATGACAACCATACTCAACACATAGAATGTTGTGAAAACTTAATTTCTAATTATAAGGAAGGTCCTAACTCAACAAGTAATTTATCAGACTTGTTATTTTTTGTGTTGCACATTAACTATGTTATTATTGCTACAGTGTTGTCTAATTAATCTTATTATTATTGCTACTTTGTTGATTATATGTTTCCATTTGTTTAATATGTATTTCAATTTTAATTAAATCATATTTGAAAGTGTTAAAGTTGAAAAGAGATGAAAATTATCTTTTACTTTATCATATCTACACTTCTCTACTGTACTATTTTTCTTTTGGTACCATTCTTGTAAAACAATTTTTTTGCTTATCTGCTTAAAACCCTTTTTGAACAAATCACCATAGAATAAAAAACAATACCAATATCAAATTGCCACAAAAATATAACTTGTGATTGCTTTAAAACAAGTCTAGATGTTCTCAATCTTGATTCAAATCAGTGTTTGTTTAGTCTTGCGGGGATTTCCCAAAAGTATAAAGTTCATCATAGATACATTGTTACACATTTGAGTTTATGTCCAAGGGATGGAATGAAAAGATGCTTTTGGAGACTTCTTACAAGTTGTAAGTCATTCTCTATTAACTCTCACTTGTGAACCATGGTAAGGAACTTATTTAAATTTTCTACCCTCATTAAATGTTCATGTTTTTGTTGTGGCATCATTTAATAGAGCTTGCATTTTGCAAACTCAACAAAAAATGGAATTCCCATAAACTGCCTCACACTCAAAAATCAAACATCCAATCCTTGATTTATTTCAATTCATACAGGTCACTCATTACTCCTTACTCTTTCATGTTATGTACAAATCTTACATAGAAATCTTACCATGTTCTGTTCTATTTCGTGTTCTCTACATAACACAAATGAACAAATAGATTCACTTCTATTTTTACTTGGATAAGCAACTAATGAACTCTCTAATTATTGCAGCATCAAAGATGACTATATCTTAGAGTTATACATTGTCCCCTTCAATCTATTATATTGGGCTCCACCAGCCCATCTTCCATTGGTGGTGGAGTTCAATTTTTGAACCAACATTTATCCTCGACATTGTTCTATGATAAAGAAAGCATGCATCTGTTGTTGGATTTCCTTTGCATGCACAAATATCGACACTGGACCAATTCTTTTTCTTGCTTCATATATTCTATACATGTGTTTGATTAGTTAGTTCAATAATATTTTATGCATAATGCATATAAATCAAATAGTAGAGAAGGCAATCATAGCTATTCTAGAGATATAGAATATGAATTGATAAATAAAACAATACAACTATCTCATTTCTTTGTTTTTTGTTCATTTACTTATGGAAAATATATGTTTATCTACTTCAATCTCAGTTCATATCAAACTAAAATAGAGGAACATAATTATGAAAATGTTTCCCTTTTTTCACTACAGCGCCAATGTTATGTTGTTTTTACTATCCTTTAGCTAACAATAATCTTACATGGATTTATATATCAATTCTAGGAAAAAATGGAAATCACTATAAATAAATTTATATCCCGTTAAATTTGAAGTCTTCAGGGTGGGATAGAGATAACTCAGAGAATCTTACCTGTAGGCTAGGTATATAACAAAGTAACTTCTATAATGTGAACCGTCCTTTTATCAGAAGGACACATTTGTTTTGCTTACATTTGAAAAGGAATTATCCTTGGTTGCAACTATTCTTCACTTTTCAATTTATCATGTCTAATAAGTTGTAGTATGGTCATAATTGGAAACATATAATGTGTGCCATTTAACTTGCCATATAACTTGCAGAAGTTTACTCTAACCAATGCAAATACGATAAATTTGTACACGGACTTCTCATTATGTTTCCACCACTTGGGAGCTATGGAACATTATGAAGTTACTACTTAAAAATTTTCATATGGAGAGAAACTTCCTATGAGTTTAATATTTCCTTCCACCTTTAAGAGAATTTGTGCAGTATTCAATGACATTTGGTACAAATTTCTTTCTGAAAATTAATATATACCTCAAACTTTTACCATGTTTCTCTACAATATGAAATTTTTTCAGAATTCTCACTTGAATTTGTAGCTTATACTGATTTCCATTTGCTCTCTCCAACATGTACTCGCATTCCTTGAAACCCTAGTCAACCCCTCATAAGCTCTAAAAAGATGTTTGGAGACATATTTAAGTTTGCATTTTCTCTCTCTAGCTTGTAGTCATGTTCCTTTAAACGCTAGTCAACTACTCATAAGCTCTAAAAACATGTTTGGATACATATCTAAGAAGATAATATGGAGTTATAATTCAGCTGACTCTAAACATCATGATGAGATTGGTCTTTCATTTCATGTTTGTTTACCGGTTAAAATATTTCAAAAAAATTCTTTCCAAAAATGTATTTAGTTTGTTGTTCTGAGAAATGTTATTCTTATATTTTGTTTAAACCTTTTCATTTGTATTATAACAACTTCAGTATGCAATTTTGTAGCATGTACAGTTTTGGTATTACTCAATAGATTTTCGAATTGTTTCTATTAATAAAGATCAAATTGTTGCATATCTAATTAATTAATGACCCCTTTGAGGTATTCATAATATTCGGCTATTTCATTGTTATTTCCTTCTAGCATTATCACAGTTCTATTGCGGAAATCCTATTTGAATTAGCAAGGACTGTTTTTCTATCTGCTAATGAGATTGCAAAAAAATTGTATTGCCATCAATGGAAATTTACATATTTCTTATCTAACATATTTAATTTTGATTGCTTTATCAGTTTCAACTTGTCATTGTGATCTATAGGTCACTCCTACACCTTTGTGTGTAATATTTTGTTCAATTCTTTAATTGATCAGAAAACCTATCCAGTTTAACAAGAACTAATTTTATATCTACCAATGACATTGAAAAATAGTACATTGCCATAAGGAAAATTTGCATATTTCTTATCTAAATCTAAGATATTCAATTTTGATAGCTTGATAAGTTTCAACTTGACATATTTATCTCTAAGTCACTTCTATACCTTTCTATGTAATATTCAATTCAATCCTCTCAAGTCATACACTCAGTTTTGCCAACATGAGCAATTAATACCCATGCAGAGATTTAAATTCAATCTTATTAAGTATAATGAAATAATGTCCTGAGCGCTATTCAGACAAAGAGGTTGCAAATCCTTGATACTTAAGGTTCACTTCTACAACACAATTTGAACTCTACAAAAACTTTTTTATTTAGTTCATGGTACTTTTTTTAAAATGTGTACATTTTTACTATTTCAGTTATAGCATTTTGTTTTCCCTCCAATTTGTTGGAGCGTGTTTTAGAATTTGCATTCAATGACATGCATATATTCAGGTTGTATATGCATAAAATTGTCTTTGTTATTGGGTTTAGGTTATAACTCATTTCTTCATTGTAAGACTAATTACTCTTATTTTTTGTAAAATCACATAACTTAATTCCAAAAACAAACTATGTAAAGCATTTCATTTTGCATTTCATCTTTTCATATTTTATTGCAATTCTAATAGGATGTCTTTCTCTGCAGGTATCAAAGAGCAGCTGCATTTCGTGACATTGGGATTGTAGCCCATTTTGGGTTTCTTGTTCATGAAACTTGCATTTTGACCATTGTTGGTCATGGTATTCCCATGGTCGCTAAGAATGCCATAGAGAACTACCAAAGTTGCCAAAATTAATATGTACACTCACCAACAATAATGTGATTCAGGAACATCATATTTCAAATAGAATTTGCTTGTACAAATCACTTTCCATTAGTTCCATTTCTTGCAACATATTTTTTAATTAGTCTAGAAACGCCTGTCCAAAGCCTGGAAAGTATCAACCTAGTTTTCCTAATAGGATTCTTTGCATCTTTCAATTTGTTTATTTTCCTTGCATTTACAGTTAACTTCAAGTTCTTTCCAATCACAAAAGGAAATACTATTGTAGGAGCTACCCTAATCAATGTTGCAACCCTTTCAGAATCCTGAAAGTGCACATTTGCCACTATAAGTCAGTCTGCGCAATACTTGGGGACTCACAACGTAATTCACATGCAAAACCAATGTAAGGCACTTTCACAGTTTGCTCCTTCTTTACAATAAACATAATTAGAAAAGAAAAAAATCTCACCGCACATCACAATGAGACATTTCATCCATAAAATTTCATGCTTTTTGCATCTCTTTACCTCGATGATTTTTTGTTGCAACCCTTTCAGGATCGTCAAAGTATGCATTTGCTGCTACAAGACATCCTGTAGAATACCTAGGGATTCACAAGGTAATTCACATGCAAAACCAATGTGGCACTTTCACATTTTGCTCTTTCTTTGCAATAAACAAAAATAGAAGAGGAATTTGAAAAGTATCTTATTCAAGGCCATGATTGTTATATTCACATTTTAAATATCTTTTGTCAAATTTGTTTTATTTTATCATTTTATGTTTTTTTTGCAGTTTCTCCAATCAACTATGCACATCTATCTGCAAGTCAAATGCAATGCTTTTTTTTAACACAAACAGGTATATTTTTATTTATTTTTGTGTGGAAAAACCACTATCCGAAAAGACAAATGTCAATTGACCAGATTACACAATTACACAAACAAAAGAGAACCCCTTCAAAAGGCCCCGAGACTAGGGAGATCCTCTCAAAAGGTCAATTTACAAATTGGTTGAACTCATTTATGGAATTGGATGAAGATAGATGGCTTCTCCGTTTATACTGAGGAACCCCTGAGGTAGCATACATGATTTATTAGCCAAAGCATCAGCAAGATTGTTCAACTTCCTAAGGATGTGGAAAGAGGCAACCAAATCAAATTCTTTCAATGGATTCTGAATTCTCTGCAAGGATTTGTTCAAGGCGGAATTATTGAAGCAGTCACCTAAGTTTAATGCTTTAATCAACATTTCAGAGTCAGTGAAGACTTGGATTGACTTGAATCCATTTTCCTTAGCAACCTGAATCACCATAAGGACGTTGTAACATTCATCCTGGTTATTTGACATAAGTACGAGTCCCCAGCGGAAGCTAAATTCAACCATTCCATCATAAGAGGTAACAAAGCCCCCAGCACTTGAGATTCCGGGATTTCCCTTGGAAGCCCCATCGAAAAAAATTGCAGCTGAAGAAGATTTCATCAAAAATGTTTTTAATTCTTCCAATGACCGCTCGAAATCTCCAAGGAATAATACTACCAAGCTTGATGCAGGCCACTTTTCTATTTTCACAAGAGCTGGATCCCAGCCACGTTGAAAATGTAGCATCCAAAGAAGGAGAGGAAGTTGACTTACCAACAGATTCAACAATTAGAAATTTAGCTTTGGTGACCACGGTTTGTTGATTTGGCAACTGGTTATTCAATATATAATTATTCATGGAAAGCCACAATTTCCACCAGATTATCTTAAGTATCGAATGCCATATGTTAAACCAGACAACTTCATTTCCAGTTTTAGGAGGACGCAGCTCGTGCCAGGAAAGATAAAATTCTTTGACAGTGGATTTATCTGGATCAGAAAATTAGGTACCATTAAGCAACAATTCCCACACAGACTTAGCAAATTGGAAGCCAATAAAGATATGGTCTGCTGATTCAGAATCAAATTAGCACAAAAACACCAGAAAGGGCCATAAAAACCACGTTTGAGCAAATTGTCACCAGTCAACGCCTTGTTGATCAAAATCAACCCTGTAAAAAAATTTACCTTGGGCAAGCAGTGCAATGACCATATAGTTTTCCATATCACCGAGGAGAAACAGGAAAGATGACCAGATTGAAGATCTGAAAAGCCGTTAGCAACTGAGTAACAACCAGAATTTCCCCATCCCCAACCATCTTTATATGAGATGTGCACTGGAGCAAGGCCAGACATAAAGGAAATCAACAAACTTTTTTGGGAGGCTAGACAGTCCGAAAGATTAGGAAAATTCCAACCCACCCAATTACTAGCATAGTCCCAAATGCAAATATCAGCCAATCTGAGAAGGCCTTTGTTAGTTGACCAATCCAAAATCTCAACTAACTGAATGACAGAAGAAAGTGCGGGATTTCTTGATATTTTGTCTTCCTAGAGGACTATCTTCTTTCCATTTCCTAGAATTCGATATAGCTGCTACTTAAATTTATCAATTCCTCTTGTATGGGAGTTCCATATTGTTGTACTTGGGGAAGTATTGGACAATGTTATATTTCTTAAAGATTCACCTTTGAGATATTTCATCCTGAAGATCCTACTAACAGGATGGTGTTTATTCACATGAAGCTTCCAAATAAGTTTGCTGCTCAGCACCAGATTAGCCTGACAGGGATCCCAAATTTGTAAACCACCTTCTTATAAAGGTCTTTTGATAATTTCCCAACTTGCCAAATATATCTTATTCTGACTTCCTTTACCTCCGTTCCAAAGAAAATCGTGCAACAATTTAGAAATCTAAGCCAAGATAGATTTGGGGGCCAGCAACAATGAAGATTGAAATAATGGAAGAGCTAAAAGAACTGACTTGATCAAGATCAGTTTTCCAGCCTTATTTAACTAGAGACTACCCCAAGAAACAATTTTAAATTTCATCTTGGAAATCACTTCAAGCCAGAGAGAAGGAGGGGCTTGATCCGGATTTATGCAGGAACGCAACAGAATACACAAATAACCATAGAAACAAATATGCATCGGAAATAACACTTCATTTCATTAATCAATAACTGAAACTGGTTTACATACAAAATGGAAATAAACTAGCTAGAGTGCTGGTAGCTTATCTCTGAGAAGAGATGTGGCGGCTACATGCCTCTGAACTCTGTGTTACAATGAGGCTCGAAGGCCTATATATTATTGAGAAACAATGGAAACCCTACACATCCAAAAACCTAAGCCTAGGAGGTGAAACGCCTTAATGTGGACCTCGTTGGGTAACTTGGTACATCAATTTCCCGGGGTCGTAACTTTAGCATACTACCTTGGTTTGACGCGCATGATACATTGTTAGAAAGATTTGTTTAAGGAATACATCCATAAATAACAAATATTGAGTCTGAAACAGACTCATATTTTTCGGAGCATTCGATGCCAAAAAAATGTCGTTTAGGGCCTCAAAATGGCTCCGAAAGTTTAGGACCCGAAAACTGCCAAAAATAGTAAATTCTGCTACAATTAAGGAAACTGGAAAACTGAAAGAAACAATGGTGGGGGTCCAAGAGAAATAAGTGGGTGGCCACCAATATCCTCCTGGATCATTCCTCCCCCCTTAGGAAGCAATGGTACCCATTGCGTTGAGTTCCTCCATGAGATGAGGAAACTTCTATTGAACTTGGTCCCTGGTGAGCCACTTTCCCTGGTGAAGAAGTTGGCCTGCTTTGAAAACTCGATATAGCTGGATCTTCTGCTGGTGGGTGTTCTTGACCTGTGTGTCCATAATTCGATTAGTTGTGGCTTGTTCCATGCAGTCATGGTTTAACTCTGTTGGTGTGAGTTGTTCTGCCACGTCTGATGTGTCCAGTAGAGGTGGAAAGTAGGGCCGAAGGCGGGCCACATTGAACACTAGGTGCAGACCAAGGAATTGTGGAATATTGAGCTCGAAGGCACTGTCCTCGACAACCTTGGTGATGGTGTATGGCCCATATTGGAGCGGGCGAAGCTTGCGGTGGAGTCTAGCGAGGCGCTCCTTCTGCAGATGTAGCCACACTTTGTCGCCCACCTGGAAGTTGTGTTGCACCCGATGCTGATCATGTCGTTGCTTGTACTTAGCATTGGATCTATCCAATATGTCATGAACCTATTGGCAAATGTGTTGAATGCACTCAATGAAGTTGTTTTCCTTGGAAACTTCAGACTGGATATGAGCTGAATCAACTTGAGTAGCTGCAAATGGCATGGCTACATCAATGGGACATAGTGGCTAGAATCCCAAGCCCACCTGAAAGGGGCGATGGTTGGTTGAGCTATGGAGGGCCCGGTTATAGCTGTGTTGTACATAGGGGAGGCTCTCATCCCATGTGCGTGGATGCTTTGAGTTGTACATGCACAAAATATGTACGATCATCCTATTAACGACCTCTGTCTGGCCATCAGTCTAGGGATGGAAAGCTGTGGAATTTGTGAGCTTGGTGTCTAGCATTGACCATAGGCTAGACCAGAATGTACTAAGGAACCTGCTGTCCCGGTCTGATATTATAGACTGTGGGATCCCAAAGTGTACCCACACTCGTTCAAAGAAGAGTTTAGCAGTGGCTTCTGTTGTGATATTCTTCTTGCAAGCCGCCATTATGCCCATCTTTGAGAATCTGTCAATGACCAAAAACACACAGCCATTGCCATGCTTAGTAGAAGGAAGGCCTGACATGTAATCCATGGAGATGGATTCCCAAGGTCGACTAGGGGTAGGCAACAGAGTATAGAGGCCTTGCTTCTTGATGGATGATTTGGCAATGGCACAAGCAGTGTAGGATCGTATGTACTTCCCCATGTCCTGTCGAAGGTTCGACCAATAGAAATACTTCTGCAGTACTGCCACTGTTTTCTCGACCCCGAAATGCCCAGCGACCTGACTGTAGTGCGCTTCCCAAATCATCTTGGCACGCTCGCTTGAAGGAACACAAAGGTGTCCCATGTGACATAGTAGGATATTGGTGGCCACCCACCTATTTCTCTTGGACCCCACCATTGTTTCTTTTAGTTTTCCAGTTTCCTTAATTGTAGCAGAATTTACTATTTTTGGCAGTTTTCGGGTCCTAAACTTCTTGAGCCGTTTTGAGGCCCTAAACAACGTTTTTTTGGCATCGAATGTTTTGGCAAATCTAAGTCCATTCTGGATTTGATATTTGTTGTTTATGGATGTAGTCCTTAAACAGATCTTTCTAACGATGTATCATGCGCGTCAAACGGAGGTAGTATGCTAAAGTTACGACCCCGGGAAATCGATGTACCAAGTTACCCAACGGGGCCCACATTAAGGCGTTTCACCTCCTAGGGTTAGGTTTTTGGATGTGTAAGGTTTCCATTGTTTCTCAATAATATATAGGCCTTCGAGCCTCATTGTAACACAGAGTTCAGAGACATGTAGCCGCCACATCTCTTCTCAGAGATAAGCTACCAGCACTCTAGCTAGTTTATTTCCATTTTGTATATGTAACAATTTTAGTTATTTATTAATGAGATGAAGTGTTATTTTCGCTGCATATTTGTTTCTATGGTTATTTGTGTATTCTGTTGCGTTCCTGCATAAATCTGGATCAGTGATCTTGTCCAGCGCCCGATATTTAATACAGAGTCTCCAAGTCCCATCCTTCTTCTGTACCAACACGATCGAGCTCCCACAGGGCGATGAACTTGGCCGGATGTGACCCTTCTGTAGCAGCTCCTGAATTTGCCTCTTGATTTCATCATTCTCCAGAATAGAGCATCGATAGATCGGTCCATTGGGCAGCGATGCACCTAGGGTTATATTGATGGGGTGCTTGACCTGACAGTGGAGAGGCACCCCGGTGGGTGAGGTGAATATGTCCTGGTACTCCTCCATGACCTTGTCCATTTGTTGTTGTCGTGCGGAGGGGCCCTGTCTGGAGGTTGTGGCCACGATATTCTTCTTTCCTTGAGGGAAGATCATCAAGAAAACAAACTTCCCAATTTTGGAAATGAGCTTACTGCATTGTTTTGCAGTAACCAAAGAGATAGCGGCAGGGGGTGGTACCTCTGGTATCCTGTACAAATTATTTCCCAACGTAATAATAATAGCGTGAGGCCGGGACTCATACACAGCATGTCGCTTCCATAAATATGGTTGACCTAATAATACATCACAAACATCAAGAGGAGCAATATCACATAATACCTCATTGGTGAAGGGCTTGATGCTGTAGGGAAGGCGGCACTGCTGGCTGACACAAAGATATCGTCCTTGGTGAAGTCACTCAATGGTGTACGACTGTGGGTGTGCTGTGATCGGCAAACCCAACCGCTTCACGACCTCTGCTGAAATCAGGTTCTTTTGGCTCCCACTATCGACAATGAACTGTAGCGGGAACCCTTTACCCACATCTGGGAGTGGAAAAGATGCTCCTCCTCCTCTAAATCTTCTGGTTCTTCCTTTCGAATCTTCGTGGTGGCAATGGTGGCATTGGGCTCTGCATCGATAATCTTCTTCGCTCTGTCATTCCCCTTCTTGGGTTCTGATTCAGTGTCGGAGCATGCATCTGATTCATAAGCCTTTATCTCAGCCACCAGTGACTGCTTAGCTCGACACTTGCTTGTGTTTTGAGTGGGGCTCTTATGGAACTCGCACCACTTTCCCGCTTCCTTCTTCGGTTTTGTAGTGTTTCTCTTTGCTTGCGGCTTTGGCAAGTTTTCTTGAGTCGCCATGCCTTGGCTGTGTCCTTGGTTCTGTGGTTTGGGGGCACCTTTCCCTTACTTTTGATTCGCAGATCCAAAGTCTTGCTTTTTCTGTTTGATTTTTTGCTCAATTTTGGCAGCATACCGATATGCCCTACCAAGCAAGGAGATGTCAAGGAACTCCATTTCCTCTTGAATGTATCTATGCAGACAACTGCGGTACTTCAGCACCAAACGTTTCTCTGAATCTTTGATACCCAACTTGGTGCACAGGGTATGGAACAGATTCGTCAGCTCATGCGCATCTTGATCTCTTTGATGCCGCAGCATAGTCCATTGGATGTACTTGTCCTTGTAGCAGCCCACCAAATAATATTGTCCCTTTATGCCATCTCGAAAATAATTCCAAGTGGGTACGGCCGAGAACAAAGAAGGTTCCTCCTTGTCTTTTCTCGCACAGTAGGTTTCCCACCAGTCCTTGACATGGGGGGCTTCTTTGAGTAGAGAAAAAGTAATCTTTTTTCGGTCAAAAAAGTCATGAACCGAGAAATACCCTTCTAATAGATTCAACCATCTATCTATGGCGTCTGCATCTATTCGACCATCAAATATGGGAATGTCGAAGTTTACTTGTACCTTAAAAGGGGTTGCGCCTCCAGAGTGGCTGCTAGATGCAGATGCACCACCAGTGGGAAGTCGTTGAAGGATCTGGGCGAAGTTATCTATCATTGCATTCCTTTGTTTTTCAAGGGCCTCCTCGAGCAACATTTTGATAGGATCTTCTGCACCCTCATCTTTCTTTTCGTCCCCCATGGGCGGCCGTTGGGATTGGCGAGGCTGATATTGCAAAGGTTCAACCAGATCGAGCCCTAACTCTTTATACCCCGCCCTCGTTGGGGGCATGCAAAGAAGGATCGAGAAAGAGCAGATTGCTTTGATACCACTGATCTGGATTTATGTAGGAATGCAACAAAATACACAAATACCCATTGAGTCCGGAACGGCCTCATATTTGCCAGAGCATTCGATGCCGAAAAAACGTTGTTTAGGGCCTCAAAACGGCTCCGGAAGTTTAGGACCCGAAAACTGCCAAAAATAGTAAATTCTGCTACAATTAAGGAAACTGGAATACTAAAAGAAACAATGGTGGGGGTCCAAGAGAAATAGGTGGGTGGCCACCAATATCCTCCTGGATTAAGGCTGGCCAAGAGTTAAAGGAAATCCCAAATACTTTATCTTCTCCCACTTGGCATAACCAGGAAAACCTAGGAAGTTTGCTATTTAGAGAATGATAGGGAGCTCAACATTCCATCCATAAATTGCGCTTTTTTTTATTGATCAAGGCCCCTCAGATTAGGAAAAACTTTTGAACTATTTCATTGAAGGCCCTGGCAATATTCATTGATGCCCCTCCTAGTAGCAAAGAGTCATCTGCGAAGAGAGCATGATTAATAGGGTCAACTCCCCTGGCAATCTTAATGCCTGGGATAGAACCTTCCTCCATATCTGATGAAAGTTTTCTGCTAAGAGTTTCTACCATCAATATATATAGAAATGGTGACATAGGGCAACCTTGCTGGAGGCCACATGCGGCTTGGAAAAAATCAGAAGGTCTTCCGTTGACAAGCGGAGCAATCCATGGCCTATCAATACACGCTTTAATCAAATTCACAAACTCAAAGCTAAATCCAAAAGTAAGAAGCCCTTCATAGAGGAAGGGGAGCTTAACACGGTCAATGGCATTTTGCATGTCCAACTTAATTAAAATGCCTTTTTCCTTCCGTTGGAAGCTTGAATGAACTGCTTCTTGAACTTGGATGACATTATCAATCAAATGCCTACCTTTTACAAAAACCCCTTGAAGAGGAGAGATAAGCTTACCTAACAGAGGCTTGAGTCTATTGGCAAGGAGTTTGGCTAAAATCTTGTAAGAGGCATTGCAAAAAGATATGGGACGAAACCTATCAAAAGAAGAAGGATTTACTTCTTTAGGGATAAGAGCAAGGAAAGTAGAGTTTGTACAAACGCCAACTTTAGTTTTTTTTTTGAAAGCTAGCACCATACGAATCAGATCATATTTGATTGCATTCCAACATACTCTATAAAAAATGAAAGGAAAATCCATCCAGTCTAGGAGCTTTGTCAGGATCCATCGCCCAAATGACATCCAAAATTTCTCATTCGGAAAAGGCTTTCAACAAACCTTGATTATCCTCTGGGTTGACAAGAGTAGGAATCTTATCCAGGAATTCAGCAGAAACATCACTAGCAGTGAGGCCATCTTCATGAAACAAGAGTTGGAAGTGCGTCCAAGCAACCTGTTTTAAAGGATCTTGACCTTTAATGACAACCCCATCGCCAAGAGAGATTTCTGAGATATGATTTCGAGACAATCTCTCCCTGCATTAACGATGAAAATAAGTTGTATTCTTATCACCCGCTTGCAACCAAAGGCTACGGGACTTCAGCCTAAGATATTCTTCTTCCTGTCTAAAGGATTGGGAGGTTTTAAATTGAGCAAACTGTGATTTCTCTGCATTCCATTCCGATTTGAATCTCTGATAACTCAACAACTCTCTCTTGCCTGGAGATAGTAGGAGTTTTATTTGGAATTTGACCCAATTTTTCAAAGCAAGTTTGGTTCTGTTTAGCATCTGCTCCCAGACAAAACTAGGTAATCCGTCAACATACTGAGACCAAGCTTGACCGACAATATCCATGAAACCATCTCGCTCAGTTCAGAGAGGGCTGAACCGAAACAGTATTGGACCGAGCTCATCTTCTTTTTTGAAAATCAAAGAAATAGGGTGATGATCAGACAATAGTTTAGGCATAATTTTTGAAGAGATAATGGATTTTCCATCCAACAGATAGTTATGGATGAGAAACCTGTCAATACTAGTAGAAATGTTGGTTGAACAAACACGATTATTGGACCACGTATAGAGTCCTATCTTTGGCTTTATATCCAGCAGATCGCAGGAAATAATCATAGCTTCCATCGTGTCTTGGAGATGGTCTTTTCCGCAGAGCCCGCCTTGTTTTTCACTAGGGGCTAAAGTTATATTTAAATCACCAATGACTACTGAGTTTGAGGGAGAAATAGACTCAATATACTCGGATAATGATTTCCAACATTCTCTTTTTTCACTGTAATTTACAGGAACATATAGATTAAAGAGTGCTAGAGAGATCTTGCTAGAGAAGTGGTAGAGGTCTATGAAGATCCAATGTTGTGTAACAAACCATCTATTTAACTAAAACTTTTCTTCACTCCAAAGAGTAGCTAAACCCCTGGAGGAACCTCTTGCGCAAACAACTTTTCCAGTAGTCAAATTCCATTTATATGTACTGAGGAGAAGAAGAGCTTCCTCCTCAATCTTGGTTTCTTGGAGCAGAAGGATTTCCGTAGGTGCTATTTTCATCAAATATTTAACAGCTTCAGCTTTGATTGGGTTCCCCAATCCCCTGCAATTCTAAGATGTTACCTACATTATTTACCCACTTGGGAGGGAGTTCTTACTCCCTTTGTAGGCCTTGACCTCTTGCTCCTACCATAAGACATTTTAATAGTGGGCTTACTACCTTGCATTTTGAGCCTCTCAACCTCTTCTTCATGGGTCTCCTTCTTTGTCTTCCTTCCAGTATTTTCAGAGAAATGCTCTACTGAATCATCATCAGAGGAATCAGAACAAACATCCTGCTTTTTCCTGGTTATATCAGCATAAGAGGGAGAAACTTTAGCTCCCTCTGGAAAGTGCAATGTACTGTCATCCCTAGAGAGATCCAAAGTGGGAACAATAACTTGTTTTGTAGGAAGATCGGGGATTTCAACAAGACCCTCAGGTTGAGGCAGCTCTCCTTCTTCAAGAACAGAAGCATCATGAATGCTTAAAGCAACAAACTAATTGGAAGATACATTTTCAACTACTTGGGGATGTGGAAGCTTCCCAACAGCAACATCACCTTTCATCTTATTTTCATATGTTTCTTCTTTCTCTAATCCTGATTGGAGTTTCCTGCTTTTTTAGCTTGGGTCCACTGGTTATCCTTCTCACTTTGAAGCTCCTCTTCATATTGTTTCTTGCAGTTGCGGGCAAAATGGCCATATTCATGGCAGAAGCAACACTTAAAAGGAATTTGCTCATAGTTCAATTCCTGAATATAAGACCAATCAACTACTGTTAGCCTAATCGCCTCTGGCGGACCAATCTCCAAATCAACCTCAACACATATTCTCGCACATGAATATTGGCATGTCCTTTCTTCCCTGTCGATGTAGTTTTCAAGTTTATCCCCAATGGTTTCCAGGGAATCTGAGTTCCAACAGTAAGGGCAAGTGAGGGAGCCTTACCCAAACAGGGACTGCAAATGGAAAATCTTGGGTAGGGTCAAAATCAGGAGACCATTTGTTCAGATAGAGACCCTGCGGGCCCATGAAGTAAGGGCCATTTCGAAAAATGAGGTCAAGGTCAGCTATTGCCTCAAACACAAAGACAAAATAGCCTATACCAACAAAATGACTTCGAATTCCTTCAGATACTAAGGGCCTCCAATTTCTCTGAACCCAACTGTCTATAGCCTTGGATGAGGGCCAAAGGCCAGTGAATTAGCGAATAAGCCCACGTTCAACAAGATTGAGGGTCGATTGGCAAATCCTATCAACAGGTAGCTCAACGGAGGGGATGTCAACCTTCTTCACAAATCTCTACGAAGGGCCTCCTTTCCTCTTACCACACGATACTACCAATCTTTTAAAAGCTTCGAATTCAGGAGGAAGTGGAGGAGGAGGGTCCCCACCAGCATCCATGAGGAAGGGCACTGCCAAGGAGATCGGCCAAAAAGCAACAGATCCGAAGCACTAGCCAAAGACACCCAAAATTCGAACCAAAAGCAAAGAACAGAGTACTGAAATCCCAACAGGGACCAAAAAACACCCGGCAGAGAATGACTTTGGTCACGAGATAAGGAGCAAAGATCTCATCCCAGACAACACACCAAACCAACCAAGAACAATAGGGTCTATTGACAAAAACAGACCACCACCACCAATCCTGCGTTCAAATTATCTAGCAAGCAAAGAACCACCAAATAAAAGACAATCCCAGGCCGAGATCAGTCCAATAAAAGAGAGAAAACACAAACCAAGCTGATAGCTAAAAGTCCAGCGACCCATAAAGCATCGTGGAGCTTGAAATTCTCCCACAACAACGAACTGATGGGCAAAGGCCAGAGAAATCGTGGCAGCTTTCTTGAAAGAGCAAGATCAGGTAAAATGTAGGCAGCAGCACAACCCACAGAGAGCAGATGATATCCCATAGCAACGGTAGCAAGCTCTTGGCCAAAATGCCAAACTAAACCAGGAAATCAAATCAAATTGAAGCTTTCTTGGAGCCAACCCGCAAAAAAATTTAAATGCATTCTTGGAGCGAAAAAATGGGATCCACAAACTTCAGCAAAATTATAGTAAAACCCAAATGCAACGGTTTTTCAAAACAGAGGATTCAAAGACAACTTTGCAATTTGGAAAAGGGAAAGGGTCTTGCCATTTCACAGGACGAGGATAGAACGTTAACGTATTTGAACTCTCTGTGCTAGCCTGAAATGCTTGCAACACCATCTTTTCCTATTGGTTCCCAAACAAGATTACTATTGTTCATTTTTTATCAAACATGTTTTTCCATTTTATAGTTGTTGCAGCATCACTTATAACAGCGCACTTGAGTCTTGTTTTTTTTTAGATTAGCTTCTACCATGCCATGCCAAACTATAATGTAATGTTCATTGTAAATCCTGCTTAGCATTGCTCTATTTTTGTAAAGCAAAAAAGAGAGACATGCATACTATAATCTATCGCATCCCATAGCAAACTGCAATATGATGTTATTTGCAAAATCCAGTTGAAATAGCTCTCTTATGAAAAGCAAAGAGACATGTTTTCTATATGTCATGATATCTTATACTTGCTACATAAATTTGCTATATATTGTGATTTTCCCTATTCTCTATTTTTTTGAGAAATTGCATTGTTATGTTTTCCAATGTAATGTTGTATTTCATTGTTCTCTATTCTCTATTTTTTGAGAAATTTTATTGTTATGTTTTCCAATGAAATAGTTATAAAGATCTTTTTTTATAATATTTATATATAAAAATGCTTATAAGCTTAACCTTCTTTTCATGACATAATTTCTTGACTTCTATTCTCAGATCAATTCATACTTGTTTTTCACTTTCCATATATCCATTCTCTCTGCTTTCCTTTGTACCCCTTGGTGCAAATGCTAGTATTAACATAGCGGTATGAAAGAAATGATGTTCATTATCACCCTCCTCTATATATAAATAAACTTTTTGAGCTACATAAATAATATAAGCCTCTTACATTGTATGGAAATAACTATATATTTATACAATTATCAAATTTCAACATAATTAAAAATAACTTCTTTTCAATAAAACCAATAAAAACATTTTTTTCCAAAAAAAAAAAATCATTATTTTTTCTTACAAATTAAATAAAATACATTTACAAAAATAATATTACATACATAATTTATACTTAATTTATACGAAAAAAATATACTTATATATACCCCACCAAATTTCATGGAGAAAAGTACCATAATTTTATAAACAAACCATCATATATTTATGTAAATATATGTAAAAGTCAATAAAATGCATAACTTCTTATTAAAAAAATTATAAATAATAAAATAATAAAACAAAACATTGCATTAAAAATTCAAAATATATTTAATAAGTAAAACAATTTTAAAATTATAAATAATAAAACGATAAAAAAAAAATACATTAAAAATTTAAAATATATTTAATAAGTAAAACAATTTTGTTTTAATTTTCTATCATTTCCATATTTATGGACTTCTTTATTATTTCTATCCATATCATTTTTCTATATATTTTGAATTTACAATAATGAAAAAAGAACAGTATGATATATAGTTAAATTAAAAATATTATTAATTTTTTTAAATATTTATATTAAAAAATAATTAACATATATTTTTATAAAACAAAAAATAAATAGTTATAGATGTCATTGTTAACATTTAGATAATGCATATCATTTTTGCATTAGTGCACTTTGATTAATTAATGTTTATTTATAGTCATAGAAAAATATGAAATCATTATAAAATAAAAAAAGTTGATATAGAAAGAAATGATAAAGAAAAATTGATACCGACGAAAATAATAAAAAAATGATATAGATAAAAATGATAAAGAAGTTGATACATATGGAAATGATAAGAAAAATGATATCGATAGAAATAATAAAGAAGTCCATAAATATGGAAATGATAGAAAATTAAAACAAAATTGTTTTACTTATTAATGACTATAAATAAACATTAATTAATCAAAGTGCACTAATGCAAAAATGATATGCATTATCTAAATGTTAACAATGACATCTATAACTATTTATTTTTTGTTTTATAAAAATATATGTTAATTATTTTTTAATATAAATATTTAAAAAAATTAATAATATTTTTAATTTAACTATATATCATACTGTTCTTTTTTCATTATTGTAAATTCAAAAAATTAAATATTAATTATAAACATATTTATTAAAAAAGCATTAATCAATAAATAATATAAAAATGATAATTATAAAATTGTGCAATGATATTTTTTCTTATTTCATTTTTAAATTTCTAAATTAAATTAAACTTTAACTCCTATCATCTTTAACCATCTTTCTTCATAAATATTATATAATGAATAACAATCACGTTCTAACCATCTTTCTTCCTAAATATTATTATAACGAATAACAATTACCATCTTTCTTCCTAAATATTATATAATGAATAACAATAATTTTCTAACTGTATTTCTTCCTAAATAATATTATAATGAATAATAATCACATTTTAAAGTTAATTTCTAATTATCTTTTTTCCTAAATATTATTAAAATAAATAACAATCACATTCTAATCATCTTTCTTCCTAAATATTATTATAATGAATAACAATTACATTCTAAAAATTTTAAGATGTTTTTAACTTAACCACAATCACAATCTCATATAATTTTAACTTAACCACAATCACATATAATTTTAACTTAATCACAATCACATATAACTTTAAAGAGAATTATCAAGGTTTATATTGATTTTTATTATTTGTTATTGTTCAATTGTTTTTAAGCTAACTAAATCTTAATCAAAGGGCAAGGCACCAGCATGCCTGGTTCTTCCATCATCCAATTCACTTCAATGAATCGCGCGGAGAAGGCTTTTTGATACCAAGATTGAAACGAAAACCTTCGCTTTTAGTATTTGCCCAATCCGCTTTCGCTCGTCGCTACTAACGGAGTCTTGGTTGATTTCCCATACTGGAGCTACTTAGATGTTTCAGTTCGCGTCGTCTTTCAAGTCCAAGGAGCGCTAGCTGCGTAGCCTGGATACGGTTTCCCGATCGGAGATCCATGGATCACTATAGGTCGTCTATCCCCATGGCCTTTCGCCTTTGGAAGCGTCCTTCCCTCTCAATGCCTGGGCATCCATCCGATGCATTCTTTCCGATACCGTAAGCATTGAACCTTGAAAGTGGTTAATTATTTTACATCCGATGCATTCTTTCCGATACCGTAAGCATTGAACCTTGAAAGTGGTTAATTATTTTATTTGTGTGGTTTTATATTAATGATTAAGATGAATTCTTATAAAAGGTTGACATGTTATGAATTTAGCTAATTACATAACATTTGGTTTTAAAAGATTAATATTTTTTTATATTAATTTACAAATTTTTAAATTGATTTACATAATCAAAATTAATTTTGATGTTGACATGTTTTTGTCTTAGTTTATCTGACTTAGATGTTGACATGGTTTTAACCTAACCTAATTGTTGGGCATGTTTTTTACTAACCTAATTAGGCACATATATTTTATGTTGATTTACCGCTCACAAAGCAGGTAGACTTGAGGTTTATTGGATATCTCATAAAATCACAAACAATATTGAAAAGATGAAAAATATTGAAAAGAAAAATGATAAACTTTATGATATGATAATATTTGTATTGAAAATTTTTATTTAAATTATTTCATATTTAGATTATAGTTAGCAATAAAGTATAAAATATGTAATTGTTACGTGGTCAAGGTTGTTATAGTTGTTAATTTTTTCCAAAAAAAATTATTATAGCAATAAAGTATAAAATATGATGGGGTTGTTATAGTGGTTAAGGTTGTTATAGTTGTTAATTTTTTTTTAAATAAAAAGTAAGAAATTATTTTGTTTATTTTAAAATTTTATTTTTTATGTTGGAAAAGATTGAAAAGAAACATTCTTATATTTTAATAGTTTTGATGAGTTAAAAGGCTAGAAAGATCGGTATTATAACAAATATTTTGAAATTGAGATCTAATGTGGGTGTATGTAGGACATTTTAAGATAAATAGTTTTTTATAATCCACCCTCTTAGTGTCACAAAGATGACAAAATCTTTCAACCCATGATATTCTAGGAAGTGTCTAATGTCTTGTTTCAATAAGAAGCTCATGAGAGTTAGTTCTTATTTTAGCGATAATGATTTTAATCACCTCCTTATAATATCTTAATTTTCTCTTATCCTCTCATTCTTTATCGCACCACACTTTCTCCTTAAATTTAGATGTAATAATATTTTTAATAATATCTTTGTTATGTAAAGTGACCTCTTCCTTGAATCCCTAATGATCTAGCCACAACTTGGTATCTTTATGCCAGCCTTGCTTGAGTTGTAAGTGGTTTTGGTTGGAGTTTCAAGCAATCTTAAGAAGCATATTGTCTTCCATGTTGCTTGCCTTGTTGTTGTACTTTGATACCTAGTCATATCATACTCTTAGTGAGGGAAATATTTATTTTTATGAGTATAGGGTAAGGTGTATTGCCTTTAATTTTAATATTATAAGTTATAAAACCTTTTTGGATTGTTCAATCTTTCTCCACAATTATTTAGGGATGTTGTGGCACCAAACTTCAAAACCACATAAGATAATAAAAGTGACGAGAGTTTAAAAGAGAAGTTTATATTATCCCATAGCCAAGGTCCATTGATTTACAATTGTTTTTAGGACCGAAATGAACTTTCCACTCTCCATTGGCATTTATCCTTTTTTGAATGCTATAGTTGTAGTTAAGATTATGATGAAGATTGATTATGAGATCTTTGTATGAAGTTACTTTTCCAAGTTAGTGTTGTGATACACAAAAATAGTGTAAGTGACTTTTTGGATTTGATTAAACCTTTGTTTTGCTAATATTAATAGTCATAACCATATTTGAACATAAATCCTTGAGAATTCTTAGTTGCTTGTTGAGATCATACAGACAACTTTCCATAAGAAGAATATCATCTGCATAGAGAAGAAATATGATGACTATTTGTGTCGACATAACCTACTTTTTCCAAACAACCCTTTAACTTGTTGATGTTATGCCTAAAAGGATAGGGGACAAGGGACAACCTTACGTAAATCCAATATTACAATTAATTTATGCCAAATAGTTCCCAAAGTTCCTAAACTTGGCAATAACATTTTTGTACAACCTTATCGCAACAACTCTCAACTTGAAAGGAACTTTAAGCTCTTCTAATGTGTCCTAAATGTTAGTTCTAGGCACCATCTTAAATATTTTTTCTCAATTCAATAAAGCAACACACAAAATTGGTTTTATTATTACAACATTCCTTGGTGTGTGTCTGTGTGTATATGTTTAGTGGATAATAGAGAACATGTTTTAAGAAGAGCATATAGTAGGTTTCAATGCTCTCGAGTATAACCTCCCAAGGAATTGTTGGTGGGTGGACTCAAGGGTGGAAAACTTCAAAAGATGTAGTGTGAACATGCAACTGAATAGACACAATATATCTCACTCCTAAATCATAATGCTCCAACACTTTTTAATCAAGAAGATGAGTCAAAATGGTCTAAAAACAAAGCTATAGGAATCCTAACAACATAACTAGGATATGAAGCTAAGATTGATAATAATAATAAAATTAAGAAGAAAGGGCTTGGTGGTGGAAGTTGATATGGAAGTAAGAAAGACCCTTAAAATAGTAAGTTTTCTTTGTCTATCCCTTTCTATTAAATCTCTTACTTGGTGGGGAGGCAGGTGCAGGTGGGATCATATTTGATCCCGGAGGAAATATAGCGTCGTCTTATGCCTAGGGACTTGGTCAAAAAACAAATAATGAAACTGAATGGATTGTGCTCTTCTTTGGATTAGAGTTGGCTAAGCAACTCAATATCACCAAAATAACTATCTTGGGAGATTCCAAACAAGTAATCCACAAAATGATCAATGGTTACAACAAAGGAGTAATCAAAATTCGAAGAATTTATGAGCAAATTCGACAAGTCTCTGTAAACGCTCAAGACTCCTATTTTCATATCCTTAGAGGTAACAATTCAGATGCAGATAAGCTGGAAAGCCAAGGTGCCAAGTTAAAAATGGGATTTTCCAAGGTGAAGAACAACTTGAACAACATAATTTATGTCCCTTAGGAACATTTGTAAGGATAAAGGGGTCCAAGGGTGGTCTAAGGTTGGCGTTAGAACTCCCCTCTTCTTTTCTTTGCCTATTAAGAAAAAAATGATTTTTTTTTAATGGAGGGAAGTCTCCACTTTCTGTCGCTTCTCTAGCCGACAGGTTGCATGGCCTCCGGCGCCTAGCTATCTCCTCACAACCCATGTGACGGGATTTAATGCAGCCCATGTACTGCTCTGTGGGATTAGATCACCCGCACGAGTCCAGGGAAACTTCCTAACGAAGCCTCCTCTAGCTCCCTTCGCACATTTTTTTCATGTTTCACCTGGTGCAGAGCTTGTTTACGACGGTGCAGTGAATGAATTTCGTGGCGCAGTGAGTGTTTTACCCGGCTTAGAAGCTGCTTATGCTGCGAAAGGAATTGATCTACCTAGAGCAGTGAATGAAAACCTTGGCGCAGTGAATGGTTATTCTCCAGGTGTAGTGAATTGGTTTCCTCGTGCAGCGAATGAAAACCTTGGTGTAGTGAATGGTTATTCTCCTGCTACAGTGAATAGGCTTCCTGGTGCAGCAAAGGATAATGTGGTGAACTCATCCTATGTAGAGCCTTTTTCCTTCTCATTGGGCTCCTTAAGCATTTTTGAAAAAAGACCAATTGTTAAGTTCTCAAGCGAAAGTCTTGGCTGCGCATTCTGAATTGACATTATCTCAGGTAGTCATGGCAGATAGGTACGTCACTTTGGACAACCTCCAGGCATCTCTCAAGAATATTAAGCAGCGCCTAAGATGTCTCTATGACATTATGAATAGAAGTGTAACATAAGGTAGCTCAACAGCGGAAGAAGTCAAATGGATGGCCCGTCAAATGGGGAACCATGACGCTCGAATAGAAGACAATCACCGAGATCTACATGAACTAATGGACACAATACGCTATATGAAGGAGGATTTACAGAAGTTGGCCAGTATGAATCAAAGCAGCAATATTCATGACTCCACTATCCGAGACCAGACAATGGAGGAAACCTCAGTTGTCCAGCCAGTAAAAGACCCAAAAAGAAAGCAGCGGGGGTAATCCAAACTCAAATGGTATTCTATGTTTTTCTGCATTTTTGTTTTAGGTGTATATGTTCGCATATACCCTTCGAAGGGTGATAGAAGTTTATTTAGGCATAGTTGTAGGTTTAAGTGTTTAGTTTTCAACTCAAACAATTCTAAAATTTTGGGTTCAAACAGTATATTATGCAGGTCTCAGACCTCCTTTTTGTATGCTTGGTTGGCTACAACTTTTTTTATATAAATACAATATCTTCTAGGTTTCTGTTAAAAAAAACAAAGTTCTTACTTGGGGCAATGCTCAAATATGAAATTGGAAAGGACCAGGCATATGCGTTCTTTGCAAAGATGATAATGAACCAATGGATCATTTGTTTGTCACGTGCCCCTTCTGAACTTTTGTGTGGAAAGAAGCACTACAATTAGTAAATGATACAATCCCTTGGGATAAAAAGACTCTCTTGGGAAATTTTGAACTCTAGATCAAAGAAACCTTTACACATAGGTCACAGAGCCTTACCTTATTATGTGATTTGGGAATTATGGTTCGCCATGAATAAGATATTGTTTGAAGGATATGACTTGTCTGTTGGTCAAGTTGGCCACAATATTAGACTATCGTACCATGACTTTGGGAAGGTCCCATAGCAAAACAAAACATAATTTTAAAGGAACTTGACATAGATTACTCATTTCCTCAAGGATTTTTTGATGGGGCTTTCCAAGGTAATTCAGGAAGGTGTGGAGTTGTAGCCATCATTTTTATAAAGTATCATCACTAACTTCATTTGAAGTGTGGTGTAGGGTTGGGAACAAACAAAATAGTATAATTTCATGCATTATGGCTCTTTGAGGAAAACAATTGAAGACAAAGGATCCAAAAGACTACAAGTCTTAGTTGATTCAAAATTAGTGATGAATTGGTTCTAATGTCAATTGTTAGATCACAAATTTGGTTCTTGGGCTCATCATGACAAAGTGCAAGAGGCAAATACTTTGATTTTATGTCTTTCACTCACATCTTTAGAGAGTTCAACCCAAAAGCTTATTACCTTTCAATACTTAAATTACAGGAAGGAATCTCAATACTTGAATTGCAAGAAGAATCTTAATCATTAAAGAATACAAGAAAGATTATTTGTCTTCTAAATATACTCTTTAAGTCTTTTCATCCAAGCTAGAGTAAAGGTTATGACAATATTTTGAGAAAATGTTTAATGTCTGTTATTTTTAGGACTTGAATTGTTTTAGTTGTTGATGAACTAAAGACAAGAATGAAAGACACTTAACCTAATCATTTTTTGGATGGATAAGTATAACAAAAAAGTTGGATATAGTCTTAGGATTATAGTAGTAACCATTAGATTTAAATCTAAGCTATCTCCATGAGTTACTAATTCCTATGGTTTAACAAAATAAACTGTAAAAAATATAAACTCATAATAAACCAAAAACTAAAGTAATATATTTTATGATTTTGAACTTCAAATATTAAACATAAAAGAAAATTTTCATTTTTTAATAATTATAATTTAATTTTAATTTTATATTAAATTTATTAAAATAAATGAAATTAAATCAATTCTCCTCAATCTATTTATAAGGAATAATTTTCACAAAGTAAGATTTGAACTTGCCTAAAAAGAATTACAATATTTATTTATAAGGAATAATTTTCACAAAGTAAGATTTGAACTTGCCTAAAAAGAATTACAATATTTCTCCAAACCACTTTGACCTTTCAAATTATTGATTACCTCTCAATACTTAAATTGCAGGAAGAATCTTAATCATTAAAGAATACAAGAAAGATTATTTGTCTTCTAAATATACGCTTTAACTCTTTTCATCCAAGCTAGAGTAAAGGTTATGACAATATTTTGAGAAAATGTTTAATGTTTGTTATTTTTAGGACTTGAATTGTTTTAGTTGTTGATGAACTAAAGACAAGAATGAAAGACACTTAACCTAATCATTTTTTGGATGGATAAGTATAACAAAAAAGTTGGATATAGTCTTAGGGTTATAGTGGTAACCATTAGATTTAAATCTAAGCTATCTCCATGAGTTACTAATTCCTATGGTTTAAAAAAATAAACTGTAAAAAATATAAACTCATAATAAACCAAAAACTAAAGTAATATATTTATGATTTTAAACTACAAATATTAAACATAAAGAAATATTTCATTTTTTAATAATAATTATTTAATTTTAATTTTATATTAAATTTATTAAAATAGATGAAATTAAATCAATTCTCGGCAATCTATTATAAGGAATAATTTTCACAAAATAAGACTTGAACTTACCTAAAAAGAATTACAATATTTATCCCAACCACTTTGACCTTTCAAATTATTGATTAAAAGAATCAAATAACTTTTTGAAAATTGAATCTAAACCGTTGTTCAATAATACTTAGTAATCGGAAAATGAAACCATGACGAAGGAAACATGTCAACTTTGTAAAATGCTTACTTCTAATTCCGAGGTGCATATGAAGAGCCTTTAACATATTGATAAATATTCTCAATTGTTTGGGGAATTAACATAAATAATAATAATAAAGTAGCCTTCTCATTGTTTTGAAATTTAATTAATTTTATCACATTATAATAAAAAGTATTAAAATATTATGTTAACATTGTTATTAAAGCATAAAAAGGTTTAAAATATTAGGTTAACACTGTTAAAAAAATAAACATAAAAAGTAACCTAAAAGTTGGAGATTAACTTCCTAGAAATTACACTTTGTTGACTAAAACTTCATCTCCTTTTCTTTGAAAGATCAAAATCGGACAAATTAATAATCCAAAATCAAACAAATTAATAAATCCAAAATCATTTAGAAAGAGTAAAAATCTATGTCCCCCTTTCCTTACCACCTAGGAAGCTTAAATTCTGAATTCACAGATCCAGTTTTCTTATGAAATTCATTCAATTCCCGTGGGTCCTCTGAAGTTCATTCAATTCCCGTGGAGACTCGGGAGAAAAACAGAAAATATTGATAACCGTTCTCGGTTACTGTCTCCACGGAAATAGACAAAGAGTAACAGCAAACACATTAATGGCTTGGCTCATGAATCGTGATCTGCATTTGAGGCGAACAACATAAATAGTAAAATTTGGAGAAGCACAAAGATGAATGATTCCATTGCAAGACACAACAGGCAACACATATACAGTTAATACTAAAAACTAGCCCACTGGTCAAATGGGGAATATGACACTAGTCAATCAAATTGCATTACAAATTCATATGAAAACAAGCGACTGAATTGCCTTTTGGCTGTAGTACACATGCACATACAGGGCATATAGATTTCTCGAAACTCGCAATGTCCCACATTTCTTTATCGATCCTGTCGCATCCTTTCCGTCCTCTTTAACGTGCCTCGTGACGTCCTCCACGATTGCCAACTGAGCTCCAGCTTGCAATGAGCAGTGAGAGGACTATAAATTTACATACACATGCCATTATCCTCCATATCAATCTCCCAGCTTGCTTGAATCAAGATATATATTGCTTTGGCAAGATTTCTGTGTAGTTTTCTGTGAGAAGTTGATCGGTCACAATGGGTTCTCTAGCAGCAGCTGAGTCTTCCTTGAAAACCCACGTAGAGGCTGAGTCGTCCTTGATAACCCACTTAGATGTTGAGGTGGGGGAGCCTGAGATGGTTCTGCCGGTTGAACCCACTGAGGAATGCTCTCTCTTTCTATCAAACATTGATCAGGTTGTTGCTTATGTTGTGGATACTGTGTACTTTTACACGCCCAGTGGAAAGGAGAAGGATGCTGCTGATGTTGTGGGTAAGCTAAAGGAAGCCCTTGGGAAGGTGCTGGTACCATACCATTTCATGGCAGGGAGGTTGAAACTGAATCTGGAGAAGATGAGGTTGGAGATTGAGTGTAACAGAGCTGGCGCACTGTTTGCAGCAGCTAATTGTGACCTGAATTTATCTGATCTGGGTGATGTTTCTTACCCAAATCCTGCTTTCAGAAGTCTGGTGCTTCAAGGAGTTCATGCTAAAAAGTTTGGACCTAGTCCTCCTCTGTTGATGATGCAGGTAATTATGCTTACCTTTAGTCTGGATAAGGGTACATATTCAATTGATTAGGTTTTGTTTTTTATGTTTTTGTCCTTTCAGACTGTTTTCTTTTAAAAGTCTGTCAAGAAACATTGTCCCATGCTGGTGCCAGGTCTGAGGGTTTACTATTCTTCCCTTTGAAACTCATGAACATTTTGACAATTCCTGAAGCTCATGACACATGGGCAACAAGGATGGAACCAGTTGGAGGGCTTAGCTTTCTGTCAACCCCAAAAGTGAATCAATGCCCTGTTGGCCATTTAGACCATATTGGTCTATGGGACAATTCATGACTCGTGACAGATGATCCCTTTGAAACTCATGATATATGGGCAGCAAGAATGAAACCCGCCTAGAGGGCTGGGGACTCTGAGCGTCAACTGTGAATCGGTTGTTGAATTAATGCCCCATTGGCGATTTAGACCATACTGGTCTATAGGACCAATTCATGACTCGTGACATATGGGCAGCAAGAATGGAACCAGCTTAGGCCGCTTAGCACCCTGTCAACCTCAATGGTGAATCAACTGTTGAATCGATGCCCTGTTGGCCATTTAGACCATATTGGTCTATCGGACCATTTTGATCTGATGATTCTAGAATGGGTGTCTTATCTGATCGCCTCGATCTGTTCAATACATCGTTTGTTATGAGTAGTTTCTACAATGTGAAGAGGGTATTCTCATAACCTTGTCAATATTACTGCAGCAGTGTATGTTATGTATATTTAATCGTTGTTTTGATTGAATAACCTTGATCTAGTTTGGTATTCAGTATTTGGTACACTGGAAATGAATAAAAATGTTTGTTTATCACTTATTTGAAGGAATGGTGGTAGGAATGAGCTACAAGATCTGTAACCTAAGAGAATTTGCTGAGGAGTTTCTGGGCTCTATGAATTTTGTTACAAGGCCCAATGGTTTCTTGGTGTAATAATTTGTTTATGTCGTATATGAGTGGTTTTATAATGTTCTCAACAGCAGTACCATTCTAGTAATTTATGTTGTTTATTATCTAATTTCTCCATCCTATCATATCTTACATAAGGTATCTTCATGTTTGGCTACCTGTTTGTTTGTGTGAAATTTGTACTAAAAGGGATGAATGCTATGAAATCTGGAGGTTTCCTCTGTTAATGGGGATGAATGGCATGAAATTTGGAGGTTTCCTCTGTTAATGACGTGGCTACGTAAATTGGTTGAAATTCCATGTAAGCATTCTGTAGTTAATTCACTTAACTTCTTAGCATACATTTTTAGCAATTGCTTAATCTGCAGGGTGTTCTTTCTTCCTTCGTAGCACTATCACATGATGTTCTTGCTTTCTTTGTAGGACCATCATAAAAATTATGGTATTAGTTCTATGACCCTCTTATGGTTCAAGCAATTGACCTAATCCTTGTGGGGATATCTAGTAGCTATGTTATTTTAAGAGTCAATGTAATACCAAACACTTGCACATACATGGTGTTTTCTAGTGAGAATCAAGGCTCAAATGCAACTCCATATTTACTAGGTGTTCACATTCTTTGTGGATTGGGATGGTTTTTTTGGGTGTAAAAATGAATGGTCTCATTGAGCTGGGGCATTCTCCAAATTTCCTTTTCTTGGTAAAGGATGAATAGTAAAAGCCCATTAGTTCACTTCACTTCTACATTTCTTGGAGATAGGGCATGCTGTCAAGCTCTATTCATATATCTCCCTATCGATATGTATCCTGATCTGGGGATCCTTCAAATTGTCTCCTCTTGGTAAAATATGAATGGCAAAAGCCCTTCTGGTAGAGAATAAATGGTAACATCTGATTAGTTCAACTCTGTTCCATAGTCCTTGAGGAGAGGGAAAAGCCTATCCATAAAGTTCTTGGCTAATAAGAAGGTATTGGTATTGTCCACTATGGGCATATATTACGACATAGTTTCTAGTGTTTGTTCATTCGAGATAAACAAGTGAAGGTTTTCGTTACACAACTTAAATCTTTTTACGAGTTAAGGTTTTTGTTACACAACTTAAATCTTTTTATTTATAATTATTACCTTTTTTATAACAATGTTGTTTGGATCTGTTAATTTTCTCTCGGTGGAATAGGTAATTATTTCTATTTTATTCCCATGCAGGTAACTAGATTCAAGTGTGGTGGGGTGGTGCTGGGAATGTCTATGAATCATGCCATGTTTGATGGGGTTGGAGCAATGGAATTCATGATGAACTTCTCCTCTATAGCCCGGGGCGAGGAATTGCTCACTTATCCTCTCCCAGACCGGACATGTTTAAAAGCTAGAGATATTCCAGAGATCAAATATGAGCATTTGGAGGGGCTGAAACTCAGTGATATCCCTCAGGAGATGAGAAATTCCTTCACAACTGCCGATGTAGCAAATTCAGAAATCTCCAACATCTCTCTTCCACCTGATTATAGCTATAAAGTTTTTCCTTTTACTGGGGAGATGGTGGAGAAACTAAAGAAAAAGGCAATGGAGGATGGTACTTTGAAGAAATGTTCTTCGTTCGATGCCATTGCAGCTCTAGTATGGCAGGCTCGAACCAGGGCCGTTGATATGCCTCCCGATGTACCTTCCAAGATGCTTTTCGCTGTGGATATTCGTTCAAAAATGGAACCCCCACTGCCAAAGGGCTATGCAGGTATGCATACACTCTGTAAATATAGACTATTCAATTAATCCCACCTTTTCTTGAACACGCTACAACGATTTGAAGATTTTATACTCATCTGATTTTATAGATAGTTACAATCACCTATAAAATTGTCAATGAATAATTATGTATGGTTCCGTTGACACCAAATTTTCCTGTGGGACATCCAAACCAATCTTAGAAATCTACTTTTCTGTCTTTTTCGTATATCTGCTATTATGCATTCTTTTAGCTATGAAGCATCTCATTTGCTTATACGAAAATGGTCAGTTGAAGCTTAATACAAGCTTTTGATCAATTGATAACAAAGAAGCTACGAAGCTTCTCATTTTCTTATACTAGAATGGCCAGTTGAACCTCAATACAAGCTTTGTATTAACTATAACAAAGCAGTTCCGGCTTCATCCAAATTCACCTGGTTATAGAAAAACAATATTGGTTGATCAAAAATTTTGCCACCAAGGTTAATCTTCCAATGTAGTACAACAAGCAATACCTATGTTATAGAGTAGCCTTTCAGTGCTAAGCCATCCCCAACCTACCTGGGCAGGGATTTTGATTTTGCCAAGAATTACACTGTTTTGGCCATGGCATTACCATTTTCTCTTCCAAACTAGCTTTCTATTTTGTTGGTTATCATCTTACCGAGCTGATGATCTACCGAGTTCAGTTGAAATATTGTATGTAATGTCTATCCAATTGATTTTCATAAATCTAAGACTTATATTGATCATTAACCATAGTCACATGACGAGGATTTGGGAAAAACTACGCAAAGCCAAAGAGCAAAGATTAAGAGTGACGTTAGTTTGACTTGTATTAGGAAAGATTTGTTATAACAGTTGACAAATGAAAAAATAGTCATTTTTTTGTCAAATTATTTTAGAATTTGTTAAAGCAGTAGAATTTGGTTAATTTTGCCAAGGCTTGGCAAGTTTAACGAGATTGAACAAAGTTTGGCCCAAACGAGCAGACTCCACTCATTACAGAGCAAAGCCAAGCGGACCCCTCTCATTGCAGAGCCAAGTTGAGTACATTTGCCAAATAGTACTCAGACTCAGCAGATCTTGTCTCGATGTTACTAACTATCCAATTACATATTTTCAAATCTAAAGCTATACTAGTATACATAAGATCTATTGACCACCAAACTGAATTTCAGTTTAGATCTAAACTAACCAATTCATTTCACGTAGATATGCAGCCATCATTTTTTCTTTTTGAAAGTGCTCCATTACAACAGCCGACACTACAAATGGCCCGCCTGTGCAGGTGAAATGACCCTTTAGAGGCAAAACAAAGATCACATGCACTTCTGTTTGGTAAGCTGCTGTGAGCACACTTTTGTTTGGTTAAGCTGTTGTGATATGAGGTACAATTCCATCAACATACAAGACTTTCATTTGGTCCCAATCACTTATTTCAGTTTTGGAGGGAATTAAAACTTGTTGGGTTACCTATCAGGCCTCTGACTTCACTGCTTAACCACAACCCTTTTACAAAGAGATCATTGCTTGGCGAAGCTGCTGTCAATACTCAGAACTTGCATTTGGTCTCAACCACTTGTGTCTTGGGGGAAATTAAACGTTGTTCTGTAAGCTGAGATGCGACAGACTTCACTGCTTAACCACAACCTTTACTTTACTGTTTAAACACAACCCCATTAACAAAGAAGACACTGTTTGAGTAAGCTGCTGGGATATGAGGTACTATTACACAGGACTTGCATCACTGCTTAACCACAACACTGTTGACAAAGAAGCCATCAATGCCCATTGTTAACGATCCAATTGGATATTTTCAAATCTCAGTCTACCCAAATATCTATTGACAAAGAAGCCATCAATGCCTTTATTAACCATCCTATTGGCATCCCATTAGATATTTTCAAATATGAATCTACCCACTTATACCAATTAAATTTGTTACTTAATCTACTGTCCCCCAGCCTCATGTATGTCTTACTCTTAACTTTTTATGTAAAATATCAAACTCCAAACTTCATCTATTTCTGAAAAAGGAAAGTAGTTGTAACTGAACAGCTTAAAACCCATTACAGCAAAAAGAAAGAGCTAACTGTTATTTGTTGCCTACCCAATTGATATTTCACTATCGAGTTCAATGGTGCACCAAGTCTGATTTATTTATGTTGAAATTTGCATCAGGGAATGCTGTTTTCAGCTCATATTGCATCGAACCAGCAGGGGCAGTGAAGGAGAAGCCATTATCATTCTGTGTGGAGAAAGTGCAGGAAGGGGTCGCCAGAGTCACAAATGATTATGTTCGGTCATCCATGGATTTCAGTGAGACATACAAAGCCATTCCATCATTACCAGGAGGCATATTTCTGTCTGCATGGTGGAAAATACCATTCCAGCTGGTTGATTTTGGGTTTGGGAAGCCTGTATATGCAGGTCCCATTGTGAATGCCATGGTGGAGTTTGTGCTACTTCTCTCCAATGGAAAACACGACGGTGGCCTCAACATCTACATTGCTCTCCAAAATCATCAGTTGGACAAATTTGAGCAGTTTCTCTATGATCTCTAAGCATTTCAATCATTTTTATCCTCCTAGAAAATGAGACATTAATGGATAGGACAGCAGTAGCATCATATGCTTGTAGCTTTTTTTTCAATTTCAGAGTTGATTCTTAATAGATCCTTAATGGTTAGGACAGCAGTAGCATCATATGTTTGTATTTTTTTTTCAATTTTAGAATTGATTCTTAATAGATGGTTAATAATAGAAAACCTGCCGGTAGCCTCTTTCACTCAACCGCATTACCAAGGCCATGGTCAAAGATGTGGAAATGTCAGTGGTGGTACAAGAACGGAGTTCTTTTTAATGTGGGAGAGAAATGATAAATAAATGAGCATATGTTGTCTTTATTTGTGAAAGAACAAATCTGGGCAGTTTGTCTTTAGTTGTGAAAGAACAAATTTGGGCAGTTTGTATAATATTTTTGGGAAAGTTTATTCTTTTCATGAAAATGTAAAATCTGATCATTACGTTTGCAGTTTTAAATTTTTCCAATCTTGAAATTTATTCTCAATAAATAGTTTGAGAATATTCTTATAGATAGTTTAAGAAAATCTGTTTTGAGTCTCTTTTTTCATTGGAATTGTGTTAATGGTAAAGTGATATATAGAGATTGCAGTTCTATCAAGTGAGATTTTAGTTCTATAGAGTGATAGATATATAGAGATTGTGTCAATTGGAAATTTTTTAGATAAGTTTGCTGGACAAAATTTTATCTTTATTTTGATTTTTTTTTTAATCATGGAAATTGGAATCATTTGATTATTTTATTCAAATAACTTAACAAGAAAACAATATTTTATGGGCAAATTTTTCATCAATCAAATAAAGCTAATTCTTACTTCATATAAAAGAAAATATTTCTTTTAATTTATTTTATTGAATTATGTTCAATTCTTACATCATATAAACGAAATTATTTTTTTTAATTTATTTAATTGAATTATGTTCACTTACTATTCGTTGAAGTTCACCATAGTAGTTCCTCGTTGAAATTGGTAGAAGATTTAAAATTAAAATTACATTTGATTGGCTCAGAGTTATCTTCTTGGAATTCGTTGAACTTGGTAGAAAAATTAAAATTACATTTGATTGGCTAAGAGTTATCTTCTTGGAATTCGAATTCGAATATAGGGAAGGTTAATGAACCAAAATCCAAAATCATAAGGAAGGTTAATGAACCTGATCATGATTGTAGTCAATCGAAAGGAAACGGCTAACGTTGATCATACTTACTCACTTCGCCCTTTCGCCCTTAACTTCTCTCGCGATCTCTAGAATACCTTAATCCCCGGGGCATACAAAAACTTTGGGTGGAAAGCAAATCGTGAAAAACTTTGCATTCGCCATTGCCAGAAGGGGCTCAGAAGCACCATATTAATTAGTTGGGAAATCCAATTGGGTGATGGACCAGGCTTTTGTTTTCCGCATGTTCCAACATGGTATCACTACCAGAGCTGATTGGTTTGCAGAGTGAAGTGAGTTACATTTCTAATATAGGGAAGGTTAATGAACCAAAATCTAAGGAAACATGTTAATAATCCAAGATTAGAAACATGTTAATAATCCAAAATTCAAAATATTTGTCAAAAGGGAAAATCTATACCCCTTAAAAACGCATAATATGCTCATGGATCGTAAACCCAGAAACCTTAAATTCTGAATTCACAGATCCAGTTGTTCTTCTGGAATTCATGACGTGGATCGTCTCAAGTTCATTCAATTCCCGTGGAGAGTTCGATACTTCGAAGGAAAACAGAAAATATTGATGACCGTCCTTGGTTACTGTCCCCACGGAAATAGACAAAGAGTAACAGCACACACATTAATGGCTAAAGAATCGTGATCTGCATTTGAATCGAATATGAATAGTAAAATATGGAGAAGCACAAAGATTAATGTTTCCATTGCAACTCACAACATGTGACATATATACAGTTAATACTAAAACAAAAATGTATAGTCGAACATGAAACATGTGACATATATACAGTTAATACTTAAAAAACATGTATGGTCGAACATGAATAGTAAAATATGGAGAAGCACAAAGATTAATGTTTCCATTGCAAGTCACAACATGTGACATATATACAGTTAATACAAAAAAAAATATAGAGCCCACTGGTCACATGGAGAATATAACACTGTCAAACAAATTGCATTGCAGATTCATATGAAAACATACTGAATTGCCTTTTGGCTGTGCTACACATGCACATACAGATCATATATAATATTCGAAACTCGCAATGTCCCACGTTTCTTAATCGATCATGTCGCATCCTTTCCGTCCTCTCGAACGTGCTTCCTGACGTCCTCCACGAGGCCCAACTAAGCTGCAGCTGTGAGAGGACTATAAATCCACATACACATGCCATTATCCTTCATATCTATTTGTCACTCTGCTTGAATCAAGATATATATTGCTTTGGCAAGATTTCTGCATAGTTTTCTGTGAGAAGTTGATCAGCCACAATGGGTTCTCTAGTAGCAGCTGGGTCGCCCTTGAAAACATACTTCGATGCTGAGTCGTCCTTGATAACTCACTTAGATGTTAAGGTGGAGGAGCCTGAGATGGTTCTGCCGGTTGAACCCACTGAGGAATGCTCTCTCTTTCTATCGAAAATTGACCAGGTAGTTGCTTATGTTGTGGATACTGTGTACTTTATACACCCAATGGAAAGGACAAGGATGCTGCTGCTGATGTTGTGGGTGAGCTGAAGGAAGCCCTTGGGAAGGTGCTGGTACCATACCATTTCATGGCAGGAAGGTTGAAATTGAATCTGGAGAAGATGAGCTTGGAGATTGAGTGTAACAGAGCTGGCGCTCTGTTTGCAGCAGCTAATTGTGATCTGACTCTATCTGATCTGGGTGATGTTACTTACCCAAATCCTGCTTTCAGAAGTCTGGTGCTTCAAGGAGCTCATGCTAGAAAGTTTGGGCCTAATCCCCCTCTGTTGATGATGCAGGTAATTATGCTTACCTGTAGTCTGGATAAGAGTACATATTCAATTGATTACGTTTTGTTTTTATGTCTTAGTCCATTCAGATTTTTTTCTTTTAAAAGTCTGTCAAGGAACATTCTCCCATGCTGGTGCCAGATCTGAGGGTTTACTATTCTTCCCCTTGAAACTCATGACAGTTTGACACATGGGCAACAAGGATGGAACTAATTGGACGGCTTAGCTTTCCGTCAACCCCTAAAGTGAATCAATGCCCTGTTGGCCATTTAGACCATATTGCTCCGTGGGACAATTTTATGACTGGTGACATATGATATATGATACCTTTGAAAATTGAAGCTCATGGTATATGTGTAGCAAGAATGAAACTAGCCTAGAGCGCTGGGGACTCTGTGAGCGTCAACTGTGAATCAGTTGTTGAATTAATGCCCCATTGGCCATTTAGACCATACTGGTTTATAGGACCCATTCCTGACTCGTGACATATGGGCAGGAAGAATGGAACCCTCTTAGGCCGCTTAGCACCCTGTCAACCTCACCGGTGAATCAACTGTTGAATCGATGCCCTGTTGACCATTTAGACCATATTGGTCTATTGGACCATTTTGATCTCATGACTCTAGAATTGGGGTCTTATCTGATTGCTTTGATCGGTTCAATACGTTGTTTTTTATGAGTAGTTTCTACAATGTGAAGAGGGTATTCTCACAACCTTGCCAATATCATTGAAGCAGTGTATGTTATGTATATTTAACCCTGTTTTGATTGAATAACCTTGATCTAGTTTGGTATTCAGTATTTGGTACACTGGAAATGACTTAAAAAATGTTTGTGTCTCACCTTTTTTTAAAGGAATGTTGGTAGGAATGAGCTACAAGACCTGTGACCTAAGAGAATTTGCTGAGGAGTTTCTGAGCTCTATTAATTTTGTTACAAGTTGCAATGTTTTCTTAGTGTAATCATTTTTGTATGTTGTATATGAGTGGCTTGATATTGTTCTCAAAAGCAGTACAATTTAAGTAATTTATGTTATTTTATTATCTAATTTCTCCATCCTTTCATATCTTACCTAAGGTGCCTTCATGCTTGGCTAACTGTCTGTTTGGGTGAAATTTGTACAAAAAGGGATGGATGCTATGAAATCTATAGGTTTCCTCTGTTAATGACGGGTGTACGTAATTTGTTTGAAATTCCACATAATCATTCTCTAGTTAATTCAATTAAGTTCTTAGTATACACTTTTAGCAATTGCTTAATCTACACGGTGTTCTTTCTTCCTTCGTATCACTATCATGTTCTTGCTTTCTTTGTTGAACAGTCATAAAAATTATGGTATTAGTTTTTTGACAGTGTCTTTCAACTTTGCATCTAACAAGTTCTAATTTCTAAACTATCATGTGTAGAAGAAGTTTGGTTTTAACTGAATAGAGCTGCCTAGGGATTTTTATGACAGCTAGTTAACAGTTTTAGTATCCTTCTTTGCTTTTGTCTAGTAATTTTTTTTCTCTCAAGGAAAACCTGGGGCCCCCCCCCCTCTTCCTTGCCTAGAGGGATTCAACTGGATTTGAACTTGTGATCTATGGTCTCCATCTAAGCAACATGCCTTGGGCAGATGGTTCAACCAATTGAGCTAACCCTTGGGGGATGTCTAGTTGCTATTGTATTTCAAAAGTCGCTATAACACCAAACACTTGCACATGCATCGTGTTTTTCTAGTAAGAATCAAGGCTCAAATGCAAACTCCATATTTACTAGGTGTTCACATTCTTTGTGGCTTGGGCTAATTTTTTGGGTGCAACAATGTATGGTCTCATTGACCTGCAGCATTCTCCAAATTACCTTTTCTTGGTAAAGGATGAATGGTAAAATCCCAATACTTCACTTCACTTCTGCATTTCTTGCAGATAGGGCATTCTCTATTCATATATCTCCCTATCCATATATCTATTGAGCTGGGGATCCTTCAGATTGTCTCCTCTTGGTAAAGGATGAATGGCAAAAGCCCTCCTGGTAGAGGATGAAAGGTAACATCTGATTAGTTCGATTGGATTTTATAAGCCCTAAGGAGAGGGAAAACCCTATCCATATAGCTCTTGGCTGATAAGAAGGCATTGGTATTGTCTACTGTGCGCATATATTAAAATTTACGACATAGTTTCTAGTGTTTGTTCTTTCCAGATAAACAAGTGAAGGTTTTCGTTACACAACTTAATTATTTTTTCGAGTATGTTAGACAACTTGAATCTTTTTATTTATTACCTTTTTATAAGTATGTTCTTTGGATCTGTTAATTTTACTCGGAGCAGAAGAGGTGTTTATTTCTATTTTATTCCCAAGCAGATAACTAGATTCAAGTGCGGTGGGGTAGTGCTGGGAATGTCTATGAACCATGCTGTGTTTGATGGGGTTGGAGCATTGGAATTCATGATGAACTTCTCCTCTATAGCCCGGGGCGAGGGATTGCTCACTTATCCTCTCCCCAACCGGACATGTTTAAGAGTCAGAGATATTCCAGAGATCAAGTATGAGCATTTGGAGCATTCGAAACTCAGTGATATCCCTCAGGAGATGATAAATTCCTTCACAACTGCCGATGTGGCGAATTCAGAAATCTCCAACATCTCTCTTCCACCTGATTATAGCTATAAAGTTTTTCCTTTCACTCAGGAAATGGTGGATAAACTAAAGAAGAAGGCAATGGAGGATGGTACTCTGAAGAAATGTTCTTCATTCGATGCCATTGCAGCTCTAGTATGGCAGGTTCGAACCAGGGCCGTTGATATGCCTCCTGATGTACCTTCCAAGATGCTTTTCGCTGTGGATATTCGTTCAAAAATGGATCCCCCACTGCCAAAGGGCTTTGCAGGTATGCATATACTCTGCATATTATAGACTATTCAATTAATCTCACCTTTTGTTGAGCACATTGCTACATTGATTTGAAGATTTTATACTGATTTGATATTATAGATGGTTACAATCACCTGAAAAATTTGTCAATGAATAATTATGTATGGTTCCATTGACACCAAATTTGCCTGTGGGGCTTCCAAACCAATCCAAGAAATCTACTTTCAGTGTTTTTCGTATATCTGCTGGGATATGAGGTACTACTACAGAGGACTTGCATCACTGCTTAAACACAACACTGTGGACAAAGAAGCCATCAATTCCCATTATTAACCATCCCATTGGATATTTTCAAATCTCCTTCTACCCAGTTATCTATTGACAAAGAAACCATCAATGCCATTATTAACCATCCTATTGGCAACCATTAGATATTTTCAAATATAAATCTACTCACTTATACCAATTAAATTTGTTACTTAATCTACCGCACCCTAGCTCCATGTATGTCTTAACTTATCAAAATCCAAACTTCATCTATTTCTGAAAAAGGAAATTTGTGGTAACTGAACAGCCTAAAATTCAGTGTTGCAAAAAGAAAGAGCTATCTGTTATTTATTGCCTACCCAGTCCATATGTTACTATCCAGTTCAATGGTGCACCAAGTCTGATTTATTTATGCTGAAATTTTCCTCAGGGAATGCTGTTTTCAGTTCATATTGCATCGAATTAGCAGGGGCAGTGAAGGAGAAGCCATTATCATTCTGTGTGGAGAAAGTGCAGGAAGGGGTGGCCAGAGTCACAAATGATTATGTTCGGTCATCCATAGATTTCAGTGAGACATACAAAGCCATCCCATCATTAGCAGAAGGCATATTTCTGTCTGCATGGTGGAAAATACCATTTCAGCTGGTTGATTTTGGGTTTGGGAAGCCTGTATATGCAGGCCCCATTGTGAATGCCATGGTAGAGTTTGTGCTGCTTCTCTCCAATGGAAAATACGACGGTGGCCTCAACATCTACATTGCCCTCCAAAATCATCAGTTAGACAAATTTGAGCAGTTTCTCTATGATCTCTAAGCATTTCAATCATTTTTAGCCTCCTAGAAAATAGGACCTTAATGGATATGAGTCTAGGACAATGTTTGTAGTTTTTTTTTTATCAAAGGAGTCTAGGACAATGTTTGTAGTTTTCTTTATCAATTTTAGAATTGATTCTTAATAGATAGGACAGTAACAGCATCGTATGTTTTGTAGTGTTTTTTTTTGCAATTTTATAATTGATTCTTAATAGATTGTTAATAATAGAAAACCTGCTTGTAGCCTCACAATACTTCATTAGCAAGACCATAGTCAAAGATGTGGAAACGTGTTATTGCAAGACCAATGTGGAAATGTCAGTAGTGGTAAAAGAATCGAGTTCTTTTTATTGTGGAAGAGAAATGATAAATAAATGAGAAAAGGTTGTCTTTATTTGTGAAAGAGCAAATATGGGCAGTGATTTTTGGGAAAATTTATTCTATTCATGAAAATGTAAATTAGGTTTGCAGTTTTTTATTTTCCAATTTTGGAATTTATTCCTAATAAATAGTTTGAGAATATTCTTATAGAGTCGTATTTTTCATTGGAATTGTGTTCGTGGTATCTCTAATATATAGAGGTATAGTGATAGATAAATATTATCATGAATGAATAATGTTTTTTAAACATGATAAATTGTTAAAAATAAAGGGAGGTGTTATAATGGGAAAATTTCATGGTAATCTGTGTTTGACATCTTGAAAATTTTGTATGAATTTAATCTATAAGTTTATTAATGGTATGGAAACCTTGGTTTTTTTGGGATTCACAAGCTTATGAAAAGTAAGTTTAAAAATTGTTTAGCATGATGAAGATTTACAACATAGTTTATATTTGCACATGATTTGGTTAATATAAAATTAAGTTTTGTGTAGAAATTTGGGATTAATTTGGATTATGGATGAGTCTTATTACAGAAGAAAAGGAATGTATTGATTGCACATTATGATTTGGTTAATATAAAATTATGTTTTGTGTAGAAATTTGAGATTAATTATGATTATGGATAAGTTATTTTTTTAAAAGAAAAGGAATTTATTGATCTTACATTATTTTATTACATGAGAATGTCTTCTATTTATAGCAACGGAAGAGGCCCACTTGTAAATAAGAATAGTTGGCCAAATAAGAATGTCTATATGAGCTTACAATTTACAAAGGTTGGATGTATTGGAAAACACCAATATTAACACACCTCATAACCTAAATGTAGGGAGAAAACAAAAGAAAACAAAGATGAGTCAAATGTAGGGAGGTAACAAAAGAAAACAAAAATGGGTTTGGACAACAAGGCCTATTGAGGTACCTATGTACAAACTCTTGTAAGCGAAGAAAATGAGAAAAACTCATCAGAAAGTCAACCACTAATGATGAAAAATGCATTCTACACTGTTGAGGCAAGTGTTGAATGCGTACCTACAAAAACAAGTGTTGAATGCACACCCCACAAAAATAAATTAATCCTCTAGCCTTGTTTTTTATTCCATGTAGAAACTTGGAACTAACTCGGATCATGGGTGAGTCTCATTAGAAAAAGAAAAATAATCTATTGATCTCACATTATTTGATTATGTGAGAAGATCTTAAGTTTATAGCAATGAAATAAACATGTCTATATTCACATAGGCTTGCTTCATTGAAAAACACCAATACTAATGTTTCTTGAAAACTTTGTATTTATTATTTAAAATAACTAAATTTAAATATAATATAATTTTAAATTTTAAATTATATATTATTGTACCAAGATTATCTAGGTGTTTTACAACCTAGTATGGAGGAGATGTTGTCACATTAAGTAATTGTTATGTTAAATTATAAAAAATAAGTAATTAAAAAAAATAATGTTAACTGATAGAATGAAATAAAAAATTAGAATTACATGAAAAATAATTAAGAAAACTATGTTGGTTTATAAATAAATAAAAAAGGTAAAACCAACATAGATCCATCTTAAACCTGAATTTACCAAAAATTAAAGCTATCAAAATCCTAAAAGTGTAAAATTTGTTGAACATGTAAAAAAATTAAGATAAAAAAATTTACACCTCAAGAAACTAGGTCCCTTTAGGTGGTTGGTAGATCTCCATTTAAGATTGATCTATGTTTGATCTAATTTTATAGATCTTAAAATGTTAAATTATAATGGTGTGTTTCTTTATTGCTTAATAAATGTTAAATATCTTTGATATATTAATAATTTCTTTGCAAGCTATTAGGTTATCTCTACGTGGCATGAAAATCTTTACAAATAACATATTTTAATGGGGCAACCGAGTTCGGTTGTGGTGTTAAGAAGCGAGTCTGTCTTCCATGATTGAGATAAAATAATAATATATTGATAAATGATGATAAAGTATTACAATGAGGCTCGCCTTTATAAGGCTTGAGTATGCATAGTGAAAGGTTTACGCCCTTTCACCTTAGTAATTAATAATTTATTGTTTATAATTATATATCATTTAAATGTTCATAACATTGTCTTCCCCTTAAGAAAGATTTGTCTTCAAAGCTTGATTTGTTGATGTTGTCTTTCACTATAATTTTGCGTTGGTATTAGAAGAGGACGAGATTTCTTCTGCGAAGACCTATGCTTTCTTTCCATTGATGATTTTGCAATGTACTGTTTGATGGTCCCTACATTTATGGACTGAGATTCAGTAATCATCGCGTCAACGACATGTGTTTTTCTTCTTTTTTCTATTATCAGAGTAATTGTTAGACGTTTTCGACCTATTTTCAATTTCATAGGCATACGATTGAGGTTTGTGGCATTGATGACCGGGTGACCAATTATTTTCACAATATCTATATTGTGTTTCTTTTTTTTGTCAATAATTGTTATCGCCCTTTTGTTTTTATTCCTTCCAATTTGCGTTATGTTGTTTTTGCTTTATGCCTTGCCACTTCTACGTTTGGTATGTCATGCATCTTTAATTTCTTTTGGAGGTATGGTTTAAGACCTCATAAATAGGTTTCAAGTCTTTGTTTGTCAAATAACCCAAATACGTGTGTAGATAGGGATTCCCACTGATGTGTGAAATCCTCAATGCTTCCTTCTTGTTGTAATCTCGTAAGCTTTTTGAAAAGTTCATCTTCTGCGATTCCTTGAAATCTTTTAAAAAATAATTTTTGAACAAGTTTCAGGTGTAGAAAAAATTGTCTCCCTTCCACCACATGTACCAATTATAGGCATACCCTTCCATATGCATTGACGCATATTCACCTTTTCTTCGTCAGATTGAATATTGTAGATGTCAAAGTAATCATTCGCTTTGTTTAACCAAGCAACACATTGATCTTCACTTCCATTGTATTTCGACAACTATATTTTTGCATTAGGTGGGTACACTATGTAAGGATGATATTGGTTGTTTTTTGCTTTACGGTTTGATGGTGGCTCGGAGCTACTAGATGATGCAACCGACATATTTGAACTACTTCATTGTTTGCGGTGATTTTTAGCCTTTTCCTTCTCTACTATTTTAATGATAGTGTTTATTTTGTTTTTTAATCGTTCCTCCATGTCTGGTAGTACTTTTGTTTCTATCTCTTGTTTAAGCATCACATTGTTAATCTTCATTTCTTTTTGCAAATTTTCTTGATTCTTGGCGAGTGTTTCCTGTGTGAAAATGTGAGATGAGGCATCTACCATGTTTGGATTGATGACATGGTTTGTACTAGGCATTAGTTTTTGTAACACCTCCATTAATGTATTATGGTTCTGCGTCATGGTGCTCAAGTTCTTTGTTATGGTGTTTATGTCATGGTACTCATTTTGTCATCCAAGTCTTTTTGTTTCTCGTTCATGACATCCAATTTTTCATTTAGCCTTCTTTTTAGTACCAAAACAACTTCATCTTTGATTTCTTTCTTAAGCACTCTATTGTTATTTTTTCATTTTTTCCTTCAAGCTTTTTTGGTTAGTGACGAAGGCCTTGATGTCCTTCTCCAATTCTCAATTTGGTCCTTTAGTTCCGCCATGGTTTTGGCCTGTGTATGTGGAGGTGTGTATTTTGACGCTATTTTTTCCTTATAGAGAGTCAAAGAACAGTCTTTGAGATAATTAATTTATTATTAATAATTATTGTTATAATTATTATTATTATTAAACTAATATAATAATATAATAATAATTATTTGAAAATAATAATAATATTATATATGTTATTTATAAAGTTTAAAAATATATTGTAAATAATAATGAAATTATTATATATATTTTATTAACTTTTCCTTTTTTTGGAATTTTCTTTAGGGCTTAACGTGGAAATGGAGATCCACGGGAGGATGGTGGCAGTGGAAGTGACGAGGGAGAGGATGGAGCAAGCGGCTCAGCTTATCCAGCATGTACGTTCACGCTGGATAAGCCACCTGGCGTGAGTCCCTACGTCCTTACTAATTTTCAAAACTCGGCCCGCTCCTGGCAGCCTTGTCCGCCTCCGTCCTGCCACCGTCGCCCGCTGCTGGAGAACGTAAATGCATTAACGTTTTCACCTACCATCTTCAGTTCCGATCGATAAGGTTTTGAAATTTAGATTTTGTTCTTTAAGAGTCTGGATTGGGTATAATTTTATCACAATCAGCGAGTAGCTTTTTATTTGTAGGCCCAAGCTATTGTGCGTTTGGCAGGCCGCGGAAATCATATACCTCCTCCTCTGCCGCTTCCTGTATCTAACGGTTTCGCTGTGCCGGTAGGACATCAAGATATTATATATGCTCAGCATTCTACAGCATATGCCTCTTTGCCAGCAATATCTGTGCCAGTTGCCTTAGTCTCCCCAGTTCCCGGCGGGACACACAAAGGTCTTATTGTATTGATTTCCCAATGGAGTTTCATTTCAGTGGGGTGGGTGATCGTCTGCTGGAGATGGGTTACAACAGTTGTCTACTACTCGAGACCTAAGGGGATGGAGGATTTACGCCTTCGGACATATTTCTGGATAAGAGTTTGTTGCAGCCTTCCCAAAGTACCCATGGAATGGAGTTTGTATTCAATCATCTCGATGTTTTGGCTGCGTTTTTTTTCTGTTTGTATGGATGCTTTTAGAAATGGTTTGGTTTATTTCAGGAATGCTTTTCTGTAATAGTTGTATCCGAAGGCTTGTCATGGGTAATAATGGTTACAATGAATTTACTAAGCTCTGTAATAAAGAGACGGAAAACAGTGACTTTGAAAATTTATTTCCTGCTCTCATGCACATGCCGTGGGAGAATCCAGAAGGACTGTGGACAGCCAATCGGGAATCAATAGAGAAGGCGAAGGAGCAGTTAAAAAAAGGTAGGTCCAATGCCCATAAGGGTGAGGCATTGATTCTTTTGCCAAAGCAGGCCTTGAACTATATGGATCACTATGCATTTCCTAATTGTGAAGTCCAAAGTGGTTTTCAATTCTGGAAAGGCATTGCAAAGATGACAGTAGTGACTCTACTCACTGTTATCATCGAACTCTCTACATGGTATGACCAATTAAATAGCCCTAATAAGGTCATCCTGAAAGAATGTATCGATGCCTGCCAAAATGCATGGAAAATCCTGGGGCTCGTGGAAAAGAAGGACCTGGAAACCGCTCTGGTGAATGGAGTAGCCAACTGTCTCTTCTTCTGGCTTACCAAATGCCAATTGAGGTGGCTTGGCCTTCCTCTTCCCTTTAACAAGTTCAGAACCGGAGATGTCGAAGCTGTCAAAGATTCTCTCCAGGAGCTGGTAAGTAGAGGGAAGCAAATGTTGAATGGTGGGGTCACCGGCAGAGGATATGAGTCTTTGAATTGTACGGCATCAATTGCGATACAAAACTTGGAGCAGGTATGTAATTGGATTAACCAATCTCTAGGCAACAACAGCTTGGAGGATATGTTGCGTGTGATACAGATTTGGTTGGCCAATGTAATTAGGAGTTTTGTATTGAAAGCAAAAGATTGTCTAATAGAGGAGTGTAGGATAGAGGCAAATGCTGATATGGAGAAAGAGGAGGAGAAGCTATGGAATGTTCTTTACCTGGTGGGGATGACCAAAGAGATGACATAGATGCTCCATTTAGATGCAGTAGATCTCCACTCAAGCCGCTCTAGGGAAGATTTCCTTTCCATGGAAGATGTCCTTTGCCCGTGGATATCACACCGTAAAGATATAATATCTTTAAAATACTAGTCCACCTTAGGTAGCTATGATGAATTATGTAATCTTTAAAATACTGGTTAACCTCAGGTAGCTATGATGAATTCGTATGCAAAATAGCAGTTCTATGGAGGTTGGCTATGCCATTATAAATAATGTTAAAGATTACATATGCTTTAATATTATAATTTTAGAATGTTTTTATTATTATTAAAAAAATTTTTTTACCAGTGTTTAAACACCATTTTTTAACAATATTTTAAAACTTTTTTTTAATAATAATTTTTTAATTATATTAATTGTGTGATGGTTATTATTATTGTTTTCTTAACATGTTTTTAATTATTATAAAATTAATATAAGATATATTTTGTTCATAAATCTTTTGAGTTTATGTGTTTATAATTTAAATTACAAGTAATATTTAAGGAAAACTGTTTTTGATGTTAATTTGCAAGAATACAATGACATTTTAAAAATGGATTCATTTTTACAAATACATACTTGTTAATGGTTTAAAGTTGCACATCTTCTTCATAGTTGTACATTGTTCACACAATTCGTCATATAGGACAATTTTGTTTGTTATTAACTAATTACCATGGGAGATTAAAAAAAAAATCAAAGTAAAAAACATGATGGTAATTAACTTAATGTAAATGAAATATGAAAAAAAAAGGATGAGGAAAAAGATGAGGCAACAATGATCAACATCCAACTTCATTTGAGAGTGATATCCATAGTTCTTACCTCATTTTCTAAATACTTAAATATAGTTTTACATTTTATATATGAATAATATAATTCATAATGAAAATGGTAATTAAATAAAAAATTTGATTGATCATATAAGTAATAAGAGTTAGTTTATCTTTCTATACACCATGCCATATAATTGTTCATTTCCCTTTGATAACGTTTTTGGAGAGTATTAGTTAGCCATAATGAGAACGTTGGAGAATGTCTTTCCAAACTGATGTGGAATGCGTATAAAATCTTGAATTTCAGCACACTTCATTGAGATATTTTTCCTTGTACGATACTTGTCCTAATTACCTATTTCTATCTTATAGAGTGTAATAATTCTTCAAAAATTCTAGGTCTAGTTATCGTGGAAAAATAAACTCCTCCACTGTGATATTATTCTTGTAAATCTTGAATTTGGGTACAATGTTTATACCCTCTAAGTTTACCAAACTTGGTTTCCTTTCATTATCTATCTTAATCAAATAAACATTAATCCAGATTAAAGAAAGTTTTAAAAATCTTTAATTTTCTCAAATTTTTCACTAGTCCCTCGATCAACCTCAAAAAGTATAATAACATAAAATATAATGTAACCTAATAAAATCCTACATGGTTAAATATTGTCTTTAAATATTTTTATTAGACATATATATAATATTATATATAAGGATTAGTTGTTTATATTAAAAAAAAACATGCTTCATTATCAATCTTCTTTCTCATCAATATTATAATGCATGGCATATTTTATCTCTTATATCACGAGGCTAATGTGGGTTTAGTTTTCGATCTAACGAGGCTTCAAAATATATATTTATTTTTCTTCTTTAAAGTAATAGTTGGAGGTAATTGTACTCTTTAAAATTTTATATGGAAAGTATTAGGTAATTGTACTCTTTAAAATTTTATATGGAAAGTATAAAATAATAGTGTTAGGTGATTGTATTTTTTATGATATTATATGGAATGTATATAAAGAAGTAATTGCATTTTTTATGATTTTATATAGAATGTATATAAAGAAGTAATTGTATTTTTTATGATTTTATATGGAATGTATAGTTTGTAAAAGTGTTTTATTGCATTGAAGAAGTTTATTTTTACACTGAGAGAAACAAGGTGTTCTAAGCCTAGTATGGGGGAGATCATGTCACGTTATGCTATGCTAGTTGACATAAAAAAACATTATGTCAACCGACATAAAGAAAAAAATTTATATTGTGGATTACCTTTAGTGATTATGGAAATGCTAAACTCTTTTTTTTTAAATATTCAATCTTCTTCGAAGATTCTAGCCTTTTTATTTTATTTCATTTTTAATTACTTATAAAATAATTTTAAGATAATTTAAATTAACTTTCTTTATAATTCACCATAATAATAATAAAACTTTTTTTTTATAATAAAATTTAGATATATTTTGGTGTGGCTTTAGAGTAGAATTTTGATATATTTGATTATGGCTTATTGAGTAGAATAAAGGAGTGTGATCTAAATAACATTGACACTAACAAATCTACTAAAAATATATATATATAGAGAGAGAGAAATCATGTCCTCTAATTTATCAAATAATAAAAACCCAATAATAAAACCAAATGAAAAGTAATTAAAAGATCCATGTTAAACCCAAGTTTACCAAACACTAAAGGGATCAAAATGTTTGAGGTGTAATTTTTTATGAACCGTTTTAAAAATTTAAAATAAAAATAACTTACACCTAAAGAAATTGGATCCCTAAAAGATGTGCAACTTGCACAAGTGTTTTTTATTAAAAATAATAAAATATTATAAAAAATAACATATCCACTTAAATTAGATTTAAAATAACAAAATACATAAAACTACACAATTATATAAATTAAAAATATTAATCATATATTATATTCTTCAACATTTTCATTTAAAAAAAAGAAATTTAATCTTTTTTATACTTAATAGTAGATCCTTTTATTGTTTAGATTTGAGACACTCAAAATTTCTTAAATCTAGTTAAAAAAAATTAGACGGACTTGATATTATTGTCATTAACAGGTAGTATAGTCGCGAGAATGACTTGCAATATGTGGTTAGTAGCTGCCTCCTTAAGAGAAAGTACAAGATGTTGTATCGTATATTTATGATAGACTTTTACATATATTAAATAATCATTATGTTTCAAGACATTGATAAAGATTTGCTATATTTATAGCAAACTTTTATAATATCTTAAATAATTATTATTATTGAAAACATTAATAAAGAAAGTAATAAGACAATAAAGAAGTTATTAAACTTACAATATTGATGTTGTACCATATATTCATGACAATAAAGATAGTAATGACAATAAAGATATTGTACCATATATTCTTAAATAATCATTATTATTCAAGGCACGCATAAAGATAGTTATGGGAAAATAAAGAAGTTACTAAATTTAATAGTACTACAATATTCTTAAATAATCATTATTATTCAAGACACGGATAAAGATACTAATGGAAAAAGAAAGAAGTTACTAAATTTAATAGTACAAAGTGTTGTATCAAAAATATTTATGGCAAACTTTTATAACATCTTAAATAGTTATTAATATATTAATGAGTAAAAAGAATAATAACATTCCATTTTATTCATCTTAATAGTAATTAGGTTTTTTTGAAAGTTTATCTTTTTTTTTTTTTAGACTGTAACAGGGGGAAGATTAATTATAGACCGGTGAAAAAGCCACCGGGTGTTGTAATACATCATAAACTGGGCTTAAAAAGCTCATGAGCAGATTGAAAATCTCATGAAGTCCACAGTGACTTGCTAAGCTCCAATGCTCAAAAAACTGAAGCGAACATAACAGCAAAGGAGTCATAAGGATGAGAATAGAAGAGAGGGAGACTATTTGGAGTTAAACTTCTCTATAATATTGTTAACTGCTGTCTCCAGCGCCGTAATTCGATTCCCAAAGTCTCCCGTGACATTGGCAACGTCTTTGAATTGTGAGAAGACAACATCTTGATAGTATTTCATCTCTCCTTTGGAATCCTTGAGATCGTTCTTGAGAGATCGCAGCTCAGTAGAGAAATTCTTCCAATGCTTGAGGTCTTCTTCAGCGTCGGATTTGAGCGATTTTCCTTGTTCATCTGATTTTAATTTGAGAGCATCCAAGGACTGTTGGATGTCTGCAAGTCTTTCTTCCACAGACTGCGGATTGGAGGACGACCCCACTGAGGCCATGAGATCAGGGACGAGCTGGGCTAGTTTATCTATTTTGTTACTAAATAATAAAATCAATAATATTGAGTATAAATGTAACTAAGTTTATTCTGATTAATATAATTGGTTTCTAACTAGAAAGAAAGTCCATTACCTATTTAAGTTTGTTTAATATTTAGTATGTAAAAAGAGGAAAGTCTATTATTTATTTTCAGTATAAACAGGAAGGAAAGTCCATTATCTATTTAAGTTAGTTATAAATTTTGAAGCATTACTTAACATGTTCATTATCATATTCAATATAAATAAGAAGAAAAGTCCTCTATCTATTTAATTTTGTTATATATTTTGAAGTATTATTTATTGTTATTAAAGTTATTAGTAACATATCCAAAATCTTAGCAATCAAAGAAGAAACAAATAAAAAATCAATATATTAAATAGGTAATTTAAAATGAGAGAAAAATGAAAATCAATGACAATTTAAAATTAAAAAGTTTAAGTAGTAAAATTTTGAGATCAAACTAAAACAAGAGCCACGAGGTGGCAATGTCCCTGACACTGCCATTAGTTATTGCTATAAGACAATAATTGTAAAAAGAAAAATATAGGCAGAGAAAAATGTCATGATGAATCATACAAATATCCCAATGCCACTAATTAAATATGAAAGACAAAACCATTGTCCAATATTGCCACTTATTAAATATCAAAGACAAAACCATTGTCTAATGCCACTACCCAAAACCATAATCTAATCTGAATTTGATCAATTGCCGTTTTCCATCTTCAACTTCCTCCAATCCATGATTTTCCTTCTCCATAGCATGTCCTTCACCTTTTGCTTTCATGAAGTTAGAAGTGTCGATAATACTCCACAAGGCATTCAATTTCACAAGTTCTTCGAGTTTGACAAGTGGAGGTGTCTCTATGGGTCTCTTAAAAAGAATAGGGCACACAAACTTGGCTATTGCAAGTCTTCTTGTGGTTTGCATTGTTTTGAAACCCAAGAGGAGAGCATGTTTGAATGCATGAGCTTCAACTTTTTCATATTGTTCTCCTCAATTATTCTCTTATGCCACTCAACAGAGGATGTGTGGGGAATGAGTGCATCATTCATGGATCATGATGAAAAATTGTTAGCTTCTTCACAACAATAAATATATAAACTATAAAAATTATACAACCTATAAAAGTCGTCTAGAAAAAAGGCAGTTTATAATAATGTTGAAGATGTTATATAAATGTAAATTATTATATACTATCTAAACATATAACTTAAGCATAATCAAAGCACAACAACAAATTTATGCACTTAATCAAAACAAGAAAATCACTACGTAACAAATTCAAGAATATATACAACCAAATCAATACACAAACACCAATATAACTATCTATAAGGGAGGTAATCACCAAGTCCATTTGCTATACAAGATGGAGCAGATGCCATACGGGCGCTCGCACGAAGTTGGTTCCACTTTTAGGTGCCACTTAGGAAATCAGAAACGCACTTCCTAGGTTTTTTTATTATTATTTGTTTTTCTATTTAATTTTTTTATATCACATTTTTAAAAAATCATTTTATTTTATTAATGTTATTATAAAATATACTTAAAATAATAAATATCTCATGTGTGAATATTCTACTTTTTCTTATTAATACACTTAGAAAGTAATTCTAAAAGTTGAAAAAACAATTAAATAGCTAAATCATTTAATATTTCAAAATTTTGATAAATTTAGATTTATTTATTTATTATTTATTACATTAAAAAAATACATTTTAAAAATACTTTTTACATTTTATTTTATTAATATTATTATAAAATATGTATAAAAATATATAAATTTCTAAATTACTGAATTGTGATAATATTTTATTTTTCTTATTAATACAGTTAGAAAGTAATTCTAACTTGAAAACAATCTCAAACTTCAAATACAAATGTGAATTGCGAGAATCATATATGGATGTAATTTGTCTTGAGTAACTAATAAAACAAAATATAAACCACTGCTCTGCACCTTTTAATCCTAAAATTTAATTATTTTAGCATTTTTAAGAAATCTGAATCCTTTATTTTCTTATCAAGGTGAACCCATTCTCATAACACTAAAATTAAATAAAAATAAGCATTTTTCACATTACACTAGGAAAAAAGGCTAGATAAAAATATATCACAACCT
>LPNX010468623.1:18771-41106 GCA_001517045.1 Pseudotsuga menziesii
AAAAGTGTACATAAGTGTGAGGCTAGGGAGAGGGAGAGGGAGATGCTACATTTCCCTATTACCAGGGAAAATTTTAAGGATCCATAATTTTGATGAAGTGTAGAAAGCTTGGCGAACATTACTAATTATTCATTTTCCAACCATAAAATGTTGTTTTGTAAAAAGATTCAAATTTATAAGAATTTAATATGGTTTTTTAACTATTTTGTTATATTTGTAGAGAAGAAAACTTTTATCCCATGGAATTTAGGTGAATAAATTGAGAAAAAATTGGAAATTGGTTAGTTTTTTCTTGGTAAAAAGGGTAAAAATTTATCCCATGGGCTAAATTTCACCCATAAAATTTTCCCTGCTAATTACAACTCATACTCATACCCTTCTGAAGAATTTCAACCTCATCAAGTTTTATGAGGACACTACATCCCTTTGGGGGAACCTTTCATTTTTACAACAGTTGATCCATAAATTATATCATTCTAGACATACATTAAGGGTCGATCCTGATATGTGGTATCAACCCATGAAGGAGAATGTCTAATTTATCATTGGGTTCTCCAAAAAGGGGGCGTTTTGGCCCCAATTCTATGATATACTACCCAACATTGTAGGAGAGAGCCAACTCGTACGTGTGTGGAGAAACATTGGTCAAGACATTCTTTAGGGAATGAAGTTCTAGGTTGTTGGCGTCCAGTTGTGGATACATGCATTTTGTGCAGAGTAGGTTAGTTGTATATCCCTTATTGTGTTAGTAATGGAACACTATACCTATGATGGTAATTGCATTGGATTACCTTTGATGTATTATGTAGATAGTTTAGTATAGAGGCCCCTATTAATTAGGTCGTCAAAGATAATTTTGCAATATTTATGTTTTGCTTTGAATAGTTGTTGAACTATTTTTTATGGGTGGCTATATTTTCAATTTCCATTAGATCTATTTTCTTTATTTGTTTAGAGGATTCATGCCACTTGACTAGAATTACTTATCCTACTTCCTAGGTATATGCCTAATGTACATATGCACATGTGGGGGCATTTTTTCCAAATAGGGGCCATCCAAAGTGGCTATAATACCCCCAAATTTGAGTGGAATGTATTAAATTAAATCATGTAAATACGTAAATATGCTAGTATGGATTCCTAGTGTGGAGCTCAAGGTCAAGGCCTGACTAGTGAATGGCTATACATGTATAATGTAAATATTTCTATATGGATCATGTGGTTGGATTGTTATGCTAAATCAAAAGTTGTGTAAGAATTATGTTGGAACATTAATAAAAATGGTACAAGGTGACTATGTAAAGAGTAGTAAAGGGGCTATTATTCCAATATATGGGAGGAGGAAAGGGGGCCTATGGGAGATTACTTCCTCTATTTCCATGTATGAACATTATAACTCATCCTTTCACTACCATGTGCCTTAGATGAGGATATTCACTCCACTTTGACCATTAAATCCAATCATTGGAAGCATGTGTGAGGGGTTTTGGAAAAGCATCCTCATGTAGTTATGGAAGCATGGGATGAATATACTTTGATGCAATTGTGAGAGTCATTTCTTTTATGGTTAGAAGTTATGTTTTTTTTCTTTTTCAAGATCCTATCATTTCATTTGGAATCTACCCCCCATTACCATGCATATTTTACATTATGTAGAGTTTTTCTCATGTTGTTCATTCCATTGCCATTCTCATATCAAACTATGAAATAGCCAAAAAAATAAATTGTGAAGGGAAATTGCGAATAATAGAAGAAATAAGATGGTTGTAGGTGTGAATATAGGTTTGAAAATATATGACCTTTAACCCATAATGTTTCTCTACTTCTGAATTCTTCAATATCCATGGATTGATGTTACATGAGGTTCTCCAATAGAATAAAACATGTTGGACACTTTCTACACATTGGTAAGAACTATAAGGGTTGGATTTCTTGAGGGAAATGTGGAGAAGTGATGGGAAATGAATTCCTTATGTTGTGTGGGGAAACAAAAAATATTTCCATGGTTTCAAAGGATGAGTTAGATCCATGTAAATGCTCAAAGGTGGAGTAGTTTGGATAAGAAATAGAGGAAATGGATTATGGGTTGAGAGGGAGAAGCATGCAGGTGTTTCCTTCACCTTGGTGTCCTCATGGCTTAACATGGGGCTGGTATCTATAATTGATAAATGTGATTGGGTAGAAAATTGCATTTACACAACCAATTGATTAGATTTTCTTTGTTAAAAGATAGTTATTCTCTTCTACATAAATGTGGAATGATTTATTTTCTTCCTATGATGAATATGCTTCTTTATGAATGATGTATGTCTGGATATATTTTTAATTCCACCATGCTTTACATTCACAAATTCACTAATGCATTTCTTATTTATGAGTTTGTATTATGGCCATGGGGAAAATTTATAAGCTTGAAATTCATAAATACCCCCTCTAATGGTCAGAATTATCGTTGGGGACGCGACAAAGTAGTATTATAGACCTTGGTTGTAGTACTAGGGATGTATGGTTGGGAATCCATAGTTACAGGAAGAAATTGAAGTTTTCACATGAATGTTTGACAAAATGATTCTATAAAAGTCATGGTTTTAGTTAATTATTTAGAGGGTGTTTAATGGAGCCCAAGTATTAAATTTGTGGTCTACCAACAAGAATGGTAGATTGGTTGAGTAAATTTGGGCACTTGTTTTAAATTTGGAGAGTTATAAGTGAAATTTTTTTAGTATGTTAATGTGCAAGATATTTCTAGAATGGTTAAAAAAAGGATAGGAATAATTATGTAATAAGCCCATATTGCCAAAACTAAAATCTTACATATTTATGAAAGATTGAAAAAATGGAAGAATTTGAGATGGGCCCCACTAGTGCTATGTGGACAAAAGTGTGACATGGAGGACCCAAATGGATAGGGGGTATGATGTGGACCAACTATGCTCGACAAGATGAAAAGGTGGCATGGTTGAGGTGTCTTGTTTGAACCCAATTCGGTATTAGAAGATTGGAATTTTTCACAAATGGCTAAGATCAACCGAAGCAGGTTCTGAGGGTAGATCATCACCATTCATGCAAAGGGTACAAGATTGAAGGTTAGCTGAGGAAATGGTGCAAATATGTCTTATATTTCACCGTGTATATTGGATCATCACATTTTGTCCATTAATGTAAATATATTTAATCAGAGGATAACATGTGTACCCCTCCCATGAATTTTTTTATTCAATTCTGCATGTTTGATTTCTCGATATTCACAGTTTGCACAACAAAAAGTAATCATACCTCATCATCAGGGTTCCTCCCACAAATGGTTGTGATTTAATCATGCACGTTTGATCAAACAAGTAATTGTACCTTATCTTGAGGGGTCCTCTTGTGAATGTCTATGACTTTATATTCATGTAATTTGGGTCAAGTGATCCTATATGTTCACAAAAGTATATATAGGTAAAGAAGACAGAAAAAAAACCATGACGTGAATGGACCAGATCATTTTGGGATCTAAGATTGTGAGATCTAGATTGTTCATGGGATCCCTTCCAACAATGTTAAAAATTGTAGAACATGAAACTTCAGGGATCTATATGACATTGATAGGGAGCAACGGGTAATATTATAGGGAATAATTGGATTATGCCACACGTAATCCAGAAAACATGGTTCCACATAACCCCTACCACTTAATATTCCATGCCAGTAAGATGCCACACTAGCAGTGAAAAACATAAAAAAAAATGGAGCTCAAAATTTGTTTTTGCCATAATAGGAGTAGTATAGTGTCATGCCCCCACCCAGCAATCCAATAAATATATGGGTACATGAACGATTTATGGGGTTCTAAATACCCCCCCGCCCAAATTCCCATATTACAAAATTCATAAACATTTAAATGCATGTGCAGATGCATGAATATAAATATAGTATAAATAATTCTATCCACACACACACACACACACCATGCATATACCAACACATTCATCACATGCATAACATTAATAATCATTCACATTAAAACACAACACTAAATTAAAAAATAAATAGTTATATTTTTAATGAAGTTTAATGAGCAACTAGCTAAGGAGGAGAAATGTTCCACCCAATTGTAGGAACTTTGTCCAATACTTTATATTTTTGTTGAGAGGACACCCCCAATGTAGGCTATGTATCAACTAAGGAGGGACTATGGAGGACAACTCCTAACATTAGGCATGCACACTCATGCTAATCCAACACACAATTGGGTTTATCAATAATGTAGAGAGACAAATAAAGGTTAATGCTAAGCTAATGTGCTCAACTACAAAGCTACAAGAATCTCAATTGCTCTCAACTAGCATTGGAATCCACAATACCTACCACACGCAACACAAGGAAGGTCCCCTTCTCTACTACACAGTCCCTCAGGGGCCCCTTTCCCTCTAGTGCTATTCAAGGTGGGAATAGAAAGGTCAAACCTGCTAATCCATTACAGATTTCTTTCCTTCTCTAGTTTTATCAAGAAATTCCAACCTTTGATCTCTCTCAAACTTCAATTCTCTATAGAATTCTCTGATTTATGGCCACACTAAATTGCATACACAAAATACAATTTTATACTTCTAAATATGTGTTCTCCTATGTATTTTTGGGCTCTTACAACTCTTAAAATAACCCCAAGGTTGAATTATATGGATTCCTTTTTGGGTTTCACAATCCACATAAATTGTGGGCACTTTTAACTCTCTAAAACATGGCCTCCTCCCTAGAAACATTTTCTATTATTTTCTCGCTAGGAATGCATAGATTTTTCCAGATTGGAGGTCGAATTCCCCACAATGGAATTAGAATGAATGGAAATGGATCCTCATGAGATAAATTGAATTCTGGCTAAAAAAACTAATCCCATACTCATCCATACAAATTTATGGGTTTAGCTCATTCTCTATTAAATTCATGAGTTGACGTTTCAACAATTTTCTTACAATAGAATTAAATATTAGTAAGGAAGCCCACTTTATTAGTTTCTTATCATTTATTTCACATGGGGTCTTATGATATTACTTATAAATAAAGGATTTAATCCCACAAACCCCTCTCCTTTCGCTAGTGGATAGATACATCTCCCTCATTTTAGTTGCTTCAATAGCCAGCTCTTAGACTTTTATTTGCATTATAAATATTTACATTGTGTATACATTTTTCCATGGATAAATAGAACATGTAGACAAAATAGAAAATACTTTCCTTTATAAACCAAATATTCACTAGCAGAGCCTTGGCCTTGAGCTCCACTCTAGGAACCATACGTCAGAAACCCCCAATATTTACATACTAATCCAATAATTACAAGGGTAAAAAATGGCTATATTACATTTATCTTATAATTCAATGTAACTTATATCATTTTTATTCCATTGAGGAGGGCCACAAAATTTCCAATGACATGTGTGGGACTATTCTACTACAATTTTATATAACTTTTGAAATAGCGGTTATTTAAGGACTAGTACTTGGTGACTTGATGGGGGATTTGTTGGGTATAAAATTTTTATGGTGTATTCATGGTAAAGTAACATAGTGTTAGAATATTATAAACCTACTCCATAATTAGGACATAATAATTCATCACTTCTGGTTAATTTCCTAGGTTCTATACTAGATAGTTGGGGTCCACTTGCACTACTTGGTCAATACTTTCCATATTTACCACAAGAGTGCCTTTATACTAATTCTAGATATATTCTTACAACTTTATTGACTTCCCATAATAGAAACTATTCCTTCCTTCCATTTCTTCCTTTAGACAACTTTTTCCCGCTTTTCAATGGATAAGGTAATGCTAGTCAACTAGGCAACTGCTATCTTTTTTGGTCAACCCATCCTCCATGATTTTCTCTATAGATTCCATGTTTAGCAATATTTTACATCACTCATGACAACTCACTCATTATTTATCCAATTCATAAGCTCTTAGACTGATTAGACAAGTGCTTTAATCACATATGGGGGTTTATCATATTTGGTAAGTCTTCTTAATGAGTTAGGATGAGTTGTATCCTAAGCAACTAAATTTTACCTCTCAAGGATTTATTATTTATGTATCCTATGTTGATAAAGACTACATGGAAATATATATGGAATATTATCCAATGGTTCTTCACTTCTCTTGTGTCCAGTCTCGTTATTCCTCTCTCTATTTTTTGTGTGCATACGTGTGAGAAATATCTTGTAGCTAGATCCTCATCCTGTATTTCTACATGGTGTGAGAGATTCAATTTACACATGGTATCATATCTCTCAGGTTATGAATATCTACAAGATATCATAGTTTAAGGAGCGCATCAAGTATCCAATTTCTCTCTGAAGAAGAGCTTGATTAAGCTTACAAGGATTTATTTTATTTTATTTTGTGTAGATTGCAGAGACTATCTAAAGGAGCACAATAAAAAATAAGAATGGATTCCTCTTCAAGTATGATCCTTAATCCCTTCAACTATAATGAATGGAAGGTAAATATTGGCATTCTATTTTGCAGTAAGGGACTCTATAGAGTTTCTTTGTCTTTAGAGAATGAGCCGAATGCTATTGTTGAGAAATCAAAGTGGCATAATAGAATGGATGAAGCCTATGGATAGCTTTGTCTCTCAATTTCTCTTGATACTGATTTTCATCTTGATGATTTTACCACTCCAAACCAAGTATGGACCAAACTTGAGTCTCACTTTGAAGTACAAGATGAGATAGGAGCACATCAATTGAAGAATGAGTTAATCTCATTGAGTCCAAGAAGTTTTGAATCCATCGAAGGGTTCTTCACCTAATTCAAAACACTTCTTTTATTTCTCAAACAATGGGGAATTGAGAAGAAGTAATATCAATTGATTCTTTCTATCCTTTCAAAATATGGTCCTGAATACTCATCTTTTGTGTCAACTTTTCATGCTACTAGGATTGCTTTTTTGAATTGGAAAATGCCTTCTTTGAGTGCATTCATTGATTCACTCACAAAAGATCAAGACAAATTGATCCAAATGGGGGATCTTAAAAAATCCAAAATCAAGAATCATGCTCTTGTGTTTCAAGGAAGTAAGAGTCAAAAGTCAAAAGATAATCAAAAAGTGAAAGAGAAGAAGCTAAAGTCAAATAAAGAAGATGGAGGTCCAAATGATACTAATGAAGGTTCGAATTCAATGTAAACTCAAGAATAAAGGGAGCTCATCAAAGTGTTCTTATTACAAAAAAGGTTTTCATTTTGAGAAGAGTTTTTTTAATAAGAGAATGGACATCATGGATCAATTGCATGGACATCATGGATCAGTTGGAATTCATGAACCAATAGAATTTCAATAAAATGAGTCAACCATAATGGTTGAATTGACATATTTGTCATAAAATGAAACTACTTTTTTGTTCGTATTTTCGACATATCTCCCTATGTTTTTACTCAAATTCCGAGCAGGAGAGATCGTTGTATGAGGAATTTAATTATGCATCCAATGGGTACCCACACTGCATACTTTTGATAGACCCCACTACCCCAAAAACAATAAATACCTGAAAAAACATGATGATGATGGGTACCCTTTGGATGTGGTCTATCAAAAGTATGCAGTGTGGGTACCCGTTGGATGTGGAATTAAATTTTGCATCCAACGAGCTCTCCCGCTAGGAATTTGAGTAAAAACACAGGGAGATATGTCGAAAATATGAACAAAAAAGTAGTTTCCTTTTATGAAAAATATGTCAATTCAACCATTATGGTTGACTCATTTTATTGAAATTCTATTGGTTCTTGAATTCCAACTCACAAAATTTATTGTTGGTGCGTGTTTTTATAAGGCTCATTTTAGACCCCAAATTTCCTCTAATAGTCACTGTGCACAATCCGAAGGTAATAACAATTATTCCTTGAGTGCCAGAGTTAAATCCCTTTCTCAATTATCTGATATAGATTCATTTTGTGATATATCATAACCATAAACCTCTGTGTGTTTCTTGTATAAATTACCTTTTAGTCTACTAGATCCATCTCCCAATACTTGTGTTTTTTCACTAGATCCTGACTTGTCTTTATCCAACACTTTCTCACTCAATTCAAATGTTTCAGATTCTGATTTAGAAGTAATTTTTCAGGCTGATATGCATGTTATGATATAATCCATATCATTTACCCATCCTTTGAATACTCATAAGACTATACAAACCCCAAGTTCACTAGTTGATTCCCCATTGGATTCCTATGCAGTGTTACTTATTTTTGTTGGTTTCAGGTCTTGTATATTTTTCATTGGTTGTTTAGCTATGTATTTAGTCATATTTGGAATTATTTTACACATGTTTGGATCTGATATAAACACCTATGGTTCATATTTCAATTCCATATACTATTCATATTTACTCATCCATCAGTTTTCCATAGTTTTCCATAGTTGTTGATCCTTTTCCTACAATGGACCTGCATACTCATGGAGACACTATACCTCTAGTTGTTTATGCTCCATATGATAATAATTCTGATATTTCAGAGTCTTCTTAACCTCATTTCAGAATTGGGAATATGCTACATCAATTTGAAAGGAATATATATGGTATAACTCACCATTTTGCAGTTATACATGGAACTGATTGGGAAGGAGTATGCACATATATATTTTCCTTTACATATTATGTTTGCAGATCAAAATGTGTTGGAATAAATAATAATTCATATAATTTTCCTCCACCATCATATGATGAGCTACAAGGAGCCTCTCCACTAGTTTTTTGCAGATACTACATTGATACTCTAGCGCATGATCATGGAGTTCACAACTTCTTCATCAATTTCTTCCACAAGAGGTAGTTCAGTCAACTCATTCAAGTGAATAAAAAGACATTATGAATACATTCTGTTCATTTAAGTTCCATTGTTCTTCTTAAGGGAGGATTTTCTCCATGTGTTTTTTCCTCTTTCCTCGGTTTTTGGACAAAATAAACTGTAAAGGGTGACCATAGCCTTATTGTTGGGCCCTATATACATTTATGATAATTTTTAGATATTTCATCATAAATTTATACTCAAATGGGTTTGTTAGAATATTATAAACCTACTCCATATTTAGGATACAATAATTAATCATTTCTGGTTAATTTCCTAGGTTCTATACTAGATAGTTGGAATCCACTTGCACCACTTAGTCAATACTTTCCATATTTACCCCATGAGATCCTTTATACTAATTCTAGATAGATTCTACCCACTTTATTGACTTCCCAGAATAGAAACCATGCCTTCCTCCCATTTCCTCCTTTAGACAACTTTTCCCTACTTTTCAATGGATAAGGTAAAGTTAGTCAATTAGGAAACTGCTATATTTTGTGGCCAAGCCATCCTCCGTGATTTTCTCTTTGAATTACATGATTATCAAGAATTTCCATCACTCAATACAAATCACTCATGCTTTATCCAATTCATGAGCTCTTGGACTGAATAGGAAAGTGCTTTATTCACCTATGGGGGTTTATCATATTTGCATTAGAGGAATTTTGGGGTCTAAAATGGGCCTCCTAAGGAAAATAATAAAATAATAGTTAAAATAATAAAATAATAGTTAAAATAATAAAATAATATTGATTAATTTTGGAGGAAGAAAGAAAAAAACTACTTTTTTGTGTTCGTATTTTCGACATATCTCCCTGTGTTTTTACTCAAATTTCGATCGGGAGAGCTCGTTGGATGCGGAATTTGATTCTACATCCAACGAGTACCCACACTGCATACTTTTGACGGACCCTGCTACCCCAAAAACAAGAAATACATTAAAAAATGTGATGATGACATCATCATCACATTTTTTCAAGTATTTGTTGTTTTTGGGGTAGTGGGGTCCGTCAAAAGTATGCAGTGTGGGTACTCGTTGGATGCGGAATCAAACTCCACATCCAACGAGCTCTCCCGATCGAAATTTGAGTAAAAACACAATGAGATATGTCGAAAATACGAACAAAAAAAGTAGTTCTTTTTAATGACAAATATGTCAATTCAACCATTATGGTTGACTTATTTTATTGAAATTCTATTGGTTCTTGAATTCCAACTCACAAAAACTTATTTTGGCACGTTTTCTTATAAGGCCCATTTTAGACCCCAAATTTCCTCTAATGGTAAGTCTGCTTTATGATCTAGGATGAGTTGTCTCCTAAGAAACTCAATTTTACCTCTCAAGTATGTACTATTTGTTTACACTATGTTGATAAATAATACATGGAAATATATATGGAAGATTGCCATTCATTCTTCACTTCTCCTGTGTTCAGTCTCATTACTCCTCTCTCTATTTTTTTTGTGCATGCTTGTGAGAAATATCTTGTAGCTAGATCCTCATCCTATATTTCTACATGGTGTTAGAGATTAAACTTATACACATATATAACTATGGTGTATTATGGTAAAATTACAAAAGGTGTGATTCTTAGGTGCAATAAAAAGGATAAAATCCACTATTTTAGGGAACCTTTTAGGAATTTTGGAACCTTGGAGTAGGTAAATGTGACCCTACATGTTAAGACTGGAAAAATTTATGAAATCAACATTTAACTACTCATAAAAACTAAGAAATTTGGGTATAGTAATTTTTTTATAGGAATGCTCAATTTGGGAGATGGATGTTTTTGGAAAATAAACTAAGTGTTGAGAAGACGCAAAAGCTAAAAGTAATCAATTCTAGAAAATTATAGAAATTTACTAGAGCATTGGATCAAATATATGAAAGTCTCTAAGTATTCATTGTTATGATTACCATCTATTCCTAGTAGAAACATTTGTCTAATTCTCCCTATATTTTCTTCTACGAGTGCCTAAAGTTGGTCACTAAAACTAAATGCACCTATAGGCAAATTACAAAATTGGGCAAAATTAACAATTTTGAAAGGCTGCAACTTTTTTCCTAGAAATAAAAAATGGGAATAGTTATAGTCCTTGGAAATATTATAGGTAGGGGAATAAATTTTCACAATTAGACTCTAAAAGAGTGATTCATATGTTTCTCAAAATTGAACAGAAAGTGCATATAGCCATTATTTGACAAACAATGCCAATATGGATAGTTTCCAAAATGCATGAAAATTAATTTTATGATTTTCTAAGAATGTAATGAAGCCAATAAGTATGATTATATTATAATTTGTTTATGTACAATATCGTACCAAGCACAATTTAGGGTCAATGTTCAATATAGTGCAATTTGGAAATCATTGGTCTTGGTTGGGATAAGAAAATCATAATGATGGATGATGTACATGATCCTTATGCAGATGAAACAAGTGCCATGAGAAAAAATTTACATGTTGAGAATGTGGAGAGATAATATAATGGCCAAAGAAAAGAAGTAACTACCCCAAATATTGAGAAAACCATCAAAATCCTAATAGTGGAATGAAAAAGTTGTAGAGAAGAGAATGAGAGGTTAATTAGAACTCAAGAAGAATAGAACCAACTGAATGTGTCCATGCTCCAAAAATTAATGGACATTTATAGGAATATTCACCATGGGTAGAAGTCATGAAATGAGGGAAAGAGTGGGACTATCTCAAGGAGGAATTCTTAGAATATGTCCTGTAGCTCAATAAGGGTTTCTAGATATAGGACATATATTTGACATTTATGTTCTAATGAGGTATATGCCTCTAAAAACTCCACTAAATATTTGATATTTTCATCTCATAAGAGTAAGGGACCTTTCAACAGAAACTGAAATGGGGAATTTCAAAAGGCCGAACCTCCCACTTTTGATGGTGAAGTAAGATATATTCAAGAAGTTGAGGCTTGGATTATTGGGATGATAAAGTATTTCTAAGTATATGACTTCTTTGGGGAAATGTAAAAAAAGGTGGCTATATTTAATTTAAATGGAAGAGTATCTATATGGTGGTATCACCTTCGAATATTCAAGAGGATCAATCAAAGGAATTTTATGTGCAAGCTCAATTCAAGAACTAATTCAAGAAAAAGTACCTTTCCAATAGGCATCATGAAAACACAATTAAAGAGTTCCAAGAGTTTAAATTGGGACAAACTACCATGGATGGGCATGGTAAAAATTCTTGTATTTGTTGGGTACGTTAAGTATGTCAAATATTATAAGGTCAAAATTCAATGATTTCTAAGTGGATTAGTTCAATCATACAAGGACATAATGTTGGAACCTAAGGTCTTGATGGTTCATTGCACCTATGGATCATTTGGAGACAAGCAATCGATGGACGTCAGGTGACTATAGAAGCAATTGAATGGAGTTATCAGATTGAATGAACAATTGGTTGTATAGATGACTAAATGGTTTGTGTAAATTGAACCCAGGTGTTAGAAAAATTACACTCACAACAATTGCCAATTACACATGCAAATTACACACAAAGGAGACTGAATATGGAGCAGAACACTAATCTGTATTGAATAAGTGTACAATATCCAACCCTGTGAAGTCATAGGCTTACACAATAAATAATTACATGAGAGATTCGAATGCATAATGATTCCATTCGAATTTGATCAAAAGCAGGCTTACTAAATCTAAGCAAATCCCCCATAGGTGCATAAAGCAGTTTCCAAAACTGTCTAGGAGCTCACGAATTGGAAAAATCAATTAGGAAAGCTAATAGGTGATGGAAGGATAACTCATACATGCTTTTCATAGGAGAAAAGAGTGGAGGATGATGGGGACAAAAAACAAGTTAACTTCACCTAGTCAAACTTTCCCAATTGCCTTAAAACTCAGAAAAAGCAGTCAATAAAGCAGAAAAAATAGACATGCACTAGGAAGGCCAGGAATAAAGCAGATTTGATTCCAAGTGGTTTACCAAGTGCTCCATGACTCAAATTTAGCAAGTTTGACCACTATGGATGTGTGGAGGACAACTTGCATAAGGTGGAATATGGAAAGTAGGCAAATAAGACAAAAATTGGATTAATTAATGTCTAAGGTAGCTAACTATGGGTTGATTATTCTAACATGGTTAGAATGACCATGGTAAGCATGACTACAAAAATCGACTAGTCTTTGGGACATTGTTGATTCTATCAAAATAGTTTTGACCAAAGACCCCTACTTGTGGACCAAATCTTCCTCACTTTTAGGGATTTGGTTATATCTAGAAACTATAAAGAAGAAACCCCATGGATTTCTTAACGTATCTCTTTAAATTTTTTTATCATGCTCATTATGCATTTTGATGTTTTGATAATTATGTGTTATGCTTAATTGCTTCACCAATGTTTTTAGACACCACCCTTTTCTTCTTGGAATATCATTCCCTTCTTTTCTTTTGATTTGTTCTATAGTTTAGGAAAATGGGTTCCCCAACATGGTATCAAAGCGATGGTTTTTACCTAGACTAGTTATTCGCAAATCATGTCGAGTCAGATATAGGGTTGATTAACTCTGGGCGGAATATTTGTCAATTTATACCTATACATAGACTTTGATTAGAGCTATTAGTTTGAAGAATGGCTTCCAAGATAGAATGTTTTGTCCTCAATGGACATAATTATGTTATCTAGGAAACATATATGGATACCTTGTTGAAAAGAAAAGGATCATTGCAGTTCGCAATGTTTGTTATTGTTGATCCAACGGATGTCGATGCCAAGTTTTCTATTGACATTAAGAAGTCTGAAAATGTGGGTGTTATCATGACCTACATTTCAAGGGATATTCGATTCCATACAAGCGGGATCAACTTACCTCATGTCATCTGGAATAAGTTGAAGGATCTGATCAACAAGATAAATGAAGGTGAATTAACGTGAGTAGATAAAGAGTTGATCTCTCTTGAACCTCTTTCCATTTCATTGGATCAAGGACTAGTTGGCTCATATCAAGGAGCTACAACTGAAATTGAGTGAATGTGGCAAGGATTTTCCAAAGAAGGATGGACAACTCATCGAGCTAGTTTTGATGAATTTGAAGACACCATATGATGCCTTTTGTTCCTCCTTTTTTTCTAATTATATGTCACACAAACAAGATGGTAAGGATTTCACCTTTGATACTTTCTTTGACTTGTTTATCAAGGACCAACAAAATTTGCTTGAAGAAGGGAAGCTTGGTGGAAAAAACTAGGCTCATGTGCATAAAAGCAAGGTTAATACAATTCTTAAAAAATGTGAGAATTTGATTCACAAATGGATCTAGGAGTCGAAGTAACACTCACAATTCAAACTAGTTTGCAAAGCAAGCACAAAAAAACCTAATAGAGTAAAATTGAAGCACCTGCAAAACATTCTCGAAAAAATTGTTTAAAGCCTGCCCCATCCATAAAACCTCATTAGTATCCATACAGGTACATTTCATGTAGGGATGAGCAAAACAAAAATATGATATATATTAAAGAGAGGATATCATATATTAAGAATCAATAGTAAAAAACTATATTATACTCAATAGACAATAAATTTTGCAGCCAAATGAGATCCACTTTAATGTCCCTTACTATGTCAAATATGAGAAATGAATAGCCACATTATACCTTCTCATAGCCAACAATAGCTGGACCACGCTTGTGTGGAATTGATGTTTCTATCCTAGCTTTTGTTGTCGATACACTATTCAAAATCATTAATCATCGTCAGCAAATTGGTAAGATCAACACAACAAATTATTAATCAAGACAAGATGAAGCCCAAGGGACATCATGAAGCAAATTGGTATGATCAACACAACAAATTATTCATCAAGACAAGATGAAACCCATCAAATAATGATGTCAATAGCATCTATGGTAGCTTGAATTCAGAATAATTTACATACAAAATAAAGGTTCTGCATAATTAGTCAATGGAGGGCCCCATAAACATGAAAAGAGAAGCAAGTACAAATTTCTGAAACTAGAACAGAATGTACAAGACAGACAAGCATAGAAAAAAGGATCCTTCAATGGGGGACCATTAATACCAATAGATATATAGGTGCTTCTATTGTCATAGTAAAAAAAAATTGCTTCAGATGGGAAAAAGTACATAAGAAATTGTGTCAAATTAGACAGATAGATTGCACTCAGTGATGCTGTTAATAGCCCAATTAAAAAATGCCTAGTATTATTTATGCCATTCCAAATCTGATCATACTTCTGAATTTTCTATTTCAATTTTTTATAATATCTTAACCTATCATTAACTGCAAAATTGGGTGAAGCAACCATAGAAGACATTCATACCCAGATTCGGTACATCCCTCTATACAACGCACTGGGCATTTCTATATCTGAAGTGGAAACTTTAGGATCCTTGATTGGCTCTTCTATTAGATGTTTTAGAGGACACATTACTGAATAAAATTGAAGAAAGGGTTTAGGATATCCATTTCCTATTCCATCTAGAACATAACCGAGTCTAGGGGTATCCATTTAACATTTTGATTTTTGATTTTCCTTGTCAACAGTTGTATCTAGATGCATCAATTTAGGAATATGTACATTTGAAGTGTTTTTAGGATCATTTTCAAAATAAAATAAATTATTATGGTTCACGTCCATAAAGTGAAAAAAATGACCTACCATTAGGGAATATTTTTTTTAAAATGGCAGTTATGATGTTAAATCAACAACCTAAATCTTACTAAGTGCGAGTAGAAATCAGAGATCACACATTTTAGCATACTAATTACTACTAATTAATCCTTGATCATTTTATTTCCAAGGAAAACCATCTCTTCTTGCTACCTTGAAAAGATAATCTTGGCATACCAAACCCCATCTATGTGGAAGGCAATACTCTTCATCCAAAATTCCCGTTGAAATGGTTTTATATCAAACTCTATGGAAACAATATGTAAAGGATCTGCTAACAATGTATTAGCTTGCGAAGGATAGACTCATAATTTTTATTAAGTTCTTACTCTGTCTACTAAAATATAGATTCTACAGAAACTAAAATATGGTTATGGGTTCAGGTTTGGGAAAGTCTACCTATATGTGGATTAGTGGATAGATGCAACTTGAAAGATCTTTGTATGAATCAACCAAAGAAGGCTCTTTGTACAACCTTCCTTGGGTTTAAGGGGCATGCTTATCACATTTGATAAGCATGATCCCTCTTTTCCTATGCCAAATTTCCTCCACCAAACCTTGGAGATAATATATGACTGGGTTTTCACTCCTTGACTCCAAATTCAAAGTAAAATTTTTGCCATGTGGCTATTCATTTCCAATATTTATATCAGTTTGCCACCAAATTGTTCTAATTTTTGTGAGAATGCATCAAAACAGTTGATTATCCTTTAGGTTAAATTTCACTTCTCGTATCTAACTTTTAACCAAGAATTTGTTGTAGTTCCAACTATGAAGTCATTTTAAGAGCTACAATTCACTTTTTATTTATTTGAAGTTGTAAACATGCAGCAACCATCACAATTCTTCTCAAATTCAAAATAAATTTTTGAACCTATAAGAAAATTTACTATAATAGTGGATAAAGTGAGGATGTCATTTTATGATCTCCCATAGGCTACATCATATAAATTTTTATGATATTTTGGATACTTGGTTTCTTATTTTATATGCAGTATTTATAAAATTGTTCATTTATAAGTGTTATCTCTACAAATTTTGTTTCCAAGGATAAATGACGACCACAACCCAGTCCAAAAATCATCCAAACACTCACAGCCTATTAGGAGGAGATAAGCCCAGTCATGCCCAGCCCAAGGGGCATACAAAATAGTCACAACTTAGAAGGATGATGTCACGGCCCACCCTTAAAGGCTCCCAACACCCATGTTTCAACAAAGTGGATAAACCCACAGCCATGGTCCAATAGGAAGGTAAGATGGCCCAGCAAAAGATTAAAAGATTAAAAGATCAAAAAGTCAAAAGACCTCAAAAGGTCAAAAAAAGCAAAAATATTAAAAGCCCCTAAGGGTGGTTTGCTTAACTTATGGATTTGTCTCTCAATGATGATCTATAAATAAGAAAGCATTCTCATTTGAGCTATACACACTACACATATTCATAGCTGATCCAAGGAGACTGTTTTTAGGGTTTAATGTTGTCGTCTCTCTCTCATCATCATCAAAAGTATGGTTCAGAAGTAAAGGTAGCCACAAGGGTATTGGAAGTTAGAGGAGGCAACCAACAGCTCTGGTTGGGCCTGCCTTTAGTTCATGATAGCACTACTAGGCCTCTCTCCACTCATATTTTTCCTAGCTAGGACCTTGTTTTTGCAATCGAGCCCTGCCAGGTCCTTTTCTCAGTAGTCGATCCCTGTCTAGGGCCTTCTCCACTCAGTCGAGCTGTGATTGGAGACTGTTCCAAGCATCCAATCCTTATTTCATCATAGTCAATAGTTAGCAGAATTCAACATCAGCCTCAGTCTTGGCCAATATAGACTCTGTTCAGTTGATTGGGGTTTGGTTCAGTTTGATTAGAGGCAACAGTCTTGTTCAAGACAATCATTCTTCAACAAGCTTCTTTTGGTATGTGTGCCCAAGGGGAAAATTTAAATTGATGTTAAAGTATGCTTCTTATATGCTCATGTACAAACTCATTCATCTCATTTAAAGAGATTAATCATTTTTTGGGGTTCTATTCCTTAGGATTCCCCATGAAAAAATTATTTGTGTTCCTTTGTATGATTTTCTGGATGATTGTTTACTACTGTTACATAACTCATAAATTTAATATTAGAAGTCTGCAATTTTTAAGAAGACTGTATCTGCTATTAAAATCATCTCCATGTTATAAATTTAACACTTTTCTCATTGTGGAGGGCGCAACTGTTCCATAAGTCATGGTTCCAACAGAGAAGAAGTTCAGCATCCTGTTACTGGTGCCTGTTCTAGGCCTGTTCGAACAAGTAATTAGTATACTACAAGAGCATTGGATTACACCTCCTTATTTCTGGAAATTGAGGTGATTATTGGTTGGGGAATTTATTCAACACAAAAATGAAATCCATAGCATACTAGAATATAAGACGCAACTTGTAATCCATAGCATACTAGAATAAGTAGTAGTAGGCTAAAGCAGTTATGTTCAAAATTATGTCAAGAAATAAAAAATTGGCAAGGATCCATATTACCATATCTCGCTCGAGAAAAGAATAAACCAAAAAAAGTCAAGAGCAAGTGCAGAGGCCGTTGACAGTACTACATAAGTCCGTCCCAGGCTCTAACTGCTACTCTCTATAGCAACTAAAGAAAGTAAAGCTACTACCAAGTTAAGTAACAGAACACCTGTATAGAAAGAACCAAGAGACCCAATCAAAGAACATGCAATTTGCAAAAAAAAAACACACACAAAAACAATGTTAAAACTGTGTCACTAATGGAAATTTTAATTCCAGCATACATAAATTCATCCACCCAATCAAACTCTGAGTAAAATTTCCAGTCAAGTAATCAACAGTTAATAAGAAAGCAATAACTAATTAAATATATCCTGACAAACACCACTATATGGTGAAAACCCTTTAAGTATTCAAATACAACAATGCAAAAATTAAGTTAGTTTTCCATTTATCCAAATTTGAGGTCCACAACTTTCACTGAAAAGAGTCTTTGAAGTGTTCAACTATAGGCGACAATGGTCTACAAAACCATATTCTGAAAACCCCAACCAAAATATTATTTATATGTCAACATTGAAACTCATCTCCATGTGCCTAGATGACCTTCCAACTCCTTGTGGTTGGAAATGCAAATAGAGACTAAAAGGTCTTCAAGCTCAAGTAAGTTCAAAAGAATGCTTCTTAAGAGACAAAAGTAGATCAAGAGGAAAATTATGGTGTTGTTTCATTAATATAGAAATGAATACTATGGTGTTTATTTGTAAATTTGTGATAGATCAAGAGGAAAATTTAATTGATGATAGAGTATATAAATTCGTGTTGAATGGAAGGACATTTTATCTATTGTTCACACAACTCTTATGGTGTTCAAATCTTAACGGAATTGCAAACTTATCAAATCGTAGTCCATGTGAGATTGGTTAACAAATTAGAAAATTGCAGAGTTATATTCAGGAGCTACACCAAACGATACTTGAAGGAACTCTGCATTGAATGTTTTGGGAGAATTTGCACCTTATGATAGATAGTCAATCGTTGGTTATGTTGTAGGTTATGTTGCGTTGGTGCTGATACCTTGAATTGTCTATACTATAGGTTTCCTTAACTTACGGATTTGTCTCTAAATGATGGACTATAAATAAAGAAGCATTCTCATTTGAGCTAGACACGCTACACATCTTCATAGGTGATCCATGGAAACTCTTTATGGGGTTTAATGTTGTTGTCTCTCTCTATCTCATCACCATCAAAATTTTGGTTCAAAATTAAATGCATCCACATGGGTTATTGGAAGTTAGAGGAGGCAACCAACATCTCTGGTTGGGTCTGCCTCTAGTTCATGGCAGCACTACTAGGCCTCTATCCACTCATTTGTGCCCTAAATAGGTCCTCATTTTAGCATTTGAGCCTTGCTAGAGCCTTCTTTTAGTAGTCGAGCCCTGCTAGGGCCTTTTCTCAGCAGTCGAGCCCTATCTAGGGCCTTCTCTACTTAGCCAAGATGTGATTGGATACTATTCCAAGCACCCAAGACTTATTTCAGCACAATCAACAGTCAATAGCACTCAACATCAGCCTCAGTATTGGTCAATACAACCTATGTTCACTTGGTTGGGGTTTGGGTCAGTTTAACTGGTGGAATCAGTCTTGTTCAGGACAATCATTCTTCCACAGGTTTCTTTTGGTATGTGTTCCCTAGGGGAAAATTCAAATTGATGTAAAAGCTTGCTTCTTATCTTCTCATGTACAAACTCAGACATCTCATTTAGAGGAAAATTATTCATTGTTTGGGGTTTTATTCCTTAAAAGGTTTCCCCACAAAAAATTTATTTGTGTTCCTGTGTGTAATTTTGTGGATGATTGTTTTCTACTGTTACATAAATCAGAAATTTAATATTAGAATTCTGCAAATTTTAAGAATACTATTATTGTTATTAAAATCATATCCATTTTATAAATTTAACACTTTCCCTATTCTGGAGGGTGCAATTGTTCCATAATTCATGGTGACAATAGAGAAGAAGTTCAACATCCTGTTACTAGTGCCTATTCTGGGCCTGTTCTAATAAGTAATTACCATACTACAAGAGCACTGGATTACACCTTATTTTTGGATGTTGAGGTGATGATTGGTTGCAGAGTTTATTCAACACAAAAATGAAATTTGAAGCACATAGAATGAAAGGAAGTGGGAGAGTCTCATCAAACACTGAACAATCTCTCTTAAAGTTGGAAGACAATATTAACAGCCTTGGAAGTTTCTCTACATAATAAATTGTTTATATGGTTACTTCATAATGTCCCATAGATCCAAAATGGTGGAAACAAATTGAGAATTCGTTGGCATACAAACATATGGTATTTGAATTGGTTAGGGTCTTAATTGAAAGCTTTGAGAGCATGCAACATGAATGAACGTGGCAATATCGTAAGAGATATAATAGGTAAGAAATGATTTATCAAAATGAATTCACAAGAGCAAATTGATCAACATATATACTAAGAGGAGATAATCATAGCCCCCTGTCATCATTTGTGAAACCAGTTCATAGGAAAACAGTGAGCAAGTTCTACTAAATATTTGGTTTTTTTCAAGAACGTAAAATTGGGAAACGAGAGAGAGAGATTTGAGAAGTTGATCATGATCCTCCCAGATCTTTTGCAATAGTGTGTTCTTTTGTTAGGGGAAGGGGACCTTTGACGAGAGGGAATCCATGGACTTCAAGGGGAGGGTCACTTTCCTTTTTTGCTTTTGTTGTAGGGATTTTCCCTTCTTTTGGATCTACATTGGTATGGTCTTCAGGAGCAGGTTCCTCACTTAGCTCTCCACCCCATGGTCCATGTTCCCTATGTTTGCATATCTATTGCTCGATTTTGGATAACTTTATATAGCTGGGGGGGTTGCTTTTGTAAAAAGCTAGAATTGCTTCTTTATTCTAGGTTTTGAAGCCTTTTAAAATCCGTTATCCATAGGCTAAGTCTATTTTGGAGGATCTTAAAAATAATCCACAGAGATGCAAAATTCAGAATAGTAGCTAGAGTTATAACAGGAAATAATCAATATGAGAGAGAAGACAAACACATAATCCCTGACATATTATACTTAGGTAGCCAAAATATCCCCTTTTTTAAAAAGCAATCTTGTATTAACTGCTTAATCAGATTTACAGACAAAACATACTGCGTTGTCTACTTAGTATCACATATTTATATCTAGGGGAAAGTTGCAAGTTACATTTTTCTCATCCAAAATAGTAACTTCGTGACATATAATATACAGATTGAAGACGTCTTTATCAGTTAGCCATGGAACATATTAAAGAACTAAAAATATCATAACCTAAATCCCATGCAGATCATCCATTTCCATCATTGTTTATTTTAATAAGGAGCAGTTATCTTGTCATCCCTGACATCTTCTTCATGGTAGCTCAGCTCTATTGGATTGGCTATCTCCAAGAGAGTCATTTGACTTTTGGTCATCTCATGCTCATTATGTATAGATAATTTCTTTTTCATTCTTGTGAAATTGGGGATCATGTGGTTTTTTTAGAATCATCTTGAAGAATATTGAGGAGATTACCTTTAGCAAGGGAAACAAATTTGTTGGCCATTGTATTTTCCTCACTGTTTATTTTTCTACATACTTGAATTTATATGATCTTAACTGTTTAAAAATATGGAAAGCTTGCGGTTATCGGAGGTGTCAAATTAAAGTATGAAAGAGACAATCATAGTTGAGTGTCAAATACAAATGATGTCCTTATAGGTGAGCCATATGATCTTTAAGAGTCTAGACCTTTTAAGGAAGCAAATGCCTCTTCTATGGTGTTTGATTAAATGCATGTCTGAGTGCATATTTAATTATCTAAATTTCTTTGGGATTGAAAATGACACCTCTGGAGCCAGCAGGGCCTAGATTTCCATTAGTTGTTTCATCCAAGAAGAGGGCTTATTTACCTTGGTCTGAAATAGAATAGGAGAGGATGTGAGCTTTTCTTTCCAAAGGAGATCCATTCCTATAGTTCCTAGCATCAAATCTGTTGTTGATCTCCATGGTCTAGGGAGGAGAGGGACCTATCTCTAAAATAATTTTCCATGATGGATTCTCTGAGGAGATTTGTCATTTTTTACTAACTATTAAAGGGGGAGATTCCTTTTGGTTAAATATTGAGTTATTTCGCACAATCAAAAGCTTTGAACAAATTAATATTGACAATGGGACCTGTTATGTCAGGAATTTGTTTCTTACATTTTCATGTTTAATTCCCTTTTGATTAAGTTTTCTTGTTCTTTGATTTTATCTTTTCAATTACTATAGGAGC
>LPNX010468653.1:2316-13768 GCA_001517045.1 Pseudotsuga menziesii
GTTATCATACAACAGCAATGTCTATATGCGAAGGAGTAATTTGATGTTACATATGTATATAAAATTATAAATTGATTATTATCTAAACTGAGTTTGAAGCAAATAAAATTTGTCTGATGTAATTATCAAACCATATCTTAATGACAGACTGCTTTGAAAGGATACACTGTGCAATGCAAACAGTACATGTAATAGAATCTAAATCAACTGTTTTACGGGCCTAGATGTTTTGTGGAACACAGACTACAATTCATTCAAACACACCATATTTAAGGGGCATTTGGAACTAGCTTCAGCCACTTTGTTCAAGAAGTTAAAGTTAAGATAAATTACTTTATAATTTTGTTTCCCTTACCATAGAAAACTCTATACTCAGTACTGTTCAGTATGATAAATCGAAGTTATTTTCTGAAACTTACTGAAGTTACCTCATGGGGTACTTTAAGAAAACATGTAGCAGATGTTGAAACTGAAAACACATTTCTTAAAGAACTTGGGATATTGACATACAATGAAAATTTAAAACTAACTGAAAAACGCTTGATTGCCCATCCTTCAATACACAAAAAACTAACTGCTCACAAAGTGTGAGTAATGAAGTATCTTTAGATGTCTGCTCTATCCAAAATGTGTCCTCTCTTGAAACTGGGATCTTTCTCAGAGACACTTTCCACAGACCTACCTGGAGCAATGATAAAATTAAAGATAGCCATGCACTATGCCTTAAGAATAACCAACCCATTTCCTTCACACTATGCTCTTTGTATAATGTTTGAAGCTGAGAGAGTAAATCTAGAATGATATTTTCCAGCTGTGATAGCTCCCCTATATGGCCAAAATGAACATTATGGCATAGAATTATGCTAAAACTTACGAAGTATTCAATTTCAAGCAACTTGTCTCTGCCCAATTCAGGACTCCATGGCAAAGCACCATCTTCCTTAACATCAATATCTGATAGAGTGATCCAGCCAAGTACAAAACAATATCTTTCAAGTATAAGCTCATGCACTTGGGAAGCTTCCCTATTCTGCCACACTTCCAAAATGCGACAAACAATAGAATAGAGATCAGACCAATTTAAACCCAGATCTTGAAGAACTTTGTGTTCTACAATACCCCAGTTATCAACCACACTAACGTCAATCAGTTGCTGAAAGAGATCAGCCATTCCATGCTCTTCTGTGACTCCCTCATTCACATTTATAACACTTTGTACCACATGATATACCCATGATTCTAAATAGCCTGTTCCTATGGGAAGCTGAAAAGTTCCTCCTTGTGTAATCTGTATTAACTTATTTCTTATATTGAACATCAACCAGGATGGGAAGGTTGTAGAGTTGGTGACAGGATTCTTTGTAAATAGAAGAATTCTCACCAAAAGAAGATAAAAAGTATTTTTGACAAGAAGGAAAAGGTGGACAATTTTAGCCAGAGCTTCAAACTGAAAGACCCAAAACCATGAGTTGCTGTGTGGCAATGGTTACATAGGAGGTATTAATGTGATCACATGCCAGAATCATATTATGATTATTGTTGACAATTGTGACAGCATCTCTTTTGAGTGGTTGAGCTAACCTTATTTTGTTGACAGCTGGAAGTTTTTCTAACAGTTCTGTTTTTCAATCTTTTCTTTTGGTGCAGGTTGCACTACCTCAAGAAATCGTTCCGTTTGTATTTTCAAGGGAGTATAATGTACATCCTGATATTCTCAGCACAGCGTAAGAGCACCTACTTCTCATTCCACATAAAAATTGAGTTATCACAAAATATTATAGGCCATGGATTATTTTTTTGTGGCGAAATAAGATCTATAATGGGGAAAAATCAGTGAAATGAAATGGAAAAAACTGACTCTAAGTATGCAACTGAATAGAAAACACCACTTTTTTCTTCTTTTTATTATGAGCCCAAAATCTCTTATGGGGAGGTTTACTGTTTATTAGGCCTGCCATGATCAATCAACATACTCGAATGACCAATACAACCATGTAGCTAGGTGATCGATCATGCAACCAATTAAGTAATATCATCAAGCACAACCCATCCTCTGTGTTTAATGATGAAACAAAAACAAGAATATTGTGAGCAGCCCCCAACAGTTAGCTGATATATCAAACATTTCCTTTGAAAAATGAAGGTGAGACCTTATTTTTTACTCCTTCAAGGAGCAATGTTGTAAAATAGTGTTTTTGTGAACTTGTGCCTCCTCTGAGAACTGAGTCTATCCAACCATGAATTGTAAGTACTCACAACAAACTAGGTAGGACCCTCATACTCTACGTTACCAAATGGATTGGCTATCTCCACTATCTTTGTTTGGTGGTTGTCACTGTAAAATGTGATCAAATCCTCTCTATTTTTGAAGAATTCTTACTAGACATCCTCTTCATTATGGCTTTCATTTAAAAATTCTTATGCATGAGCTACTTTAGAAATAGAATGAACAGTAGGGGGAACATCTTCACTATGCTCTGGCTCTCTTCACTAGGTTTTGGCTTAGGACTCTTATCAACCTTCTTGACCGCTTCAAATGGTGTTTCATCAGGCTCTGAGAGGAAAGGAATGAAATAAGGCACACCTAAAGCATCATCCCTATCATCAACTTGTTCATCATTAGAATCATGATACAGATAAAATTTCTGTTAATGATCCTTGAATTTTACTGAAAAACTCTGTAATGAATCAATAGTGTCTTCAGGTAATATCCTATACCAAAAACGTGCATCAGCCAATAGAGAGAACAGAAAAATCTTTGTGAACACATCGTTAGGGAGAGCATCAAAATCATCATTAAAACTATCAAAAGATTTCAGGCCATGGTACCATTTTGTTATCAAGTGGATCTGGACTAGCAGATCTACACAACAACTCTAGAAAACCAATCCTGTTACTGTTGGATGTCTCTCTATTTGGATTGGTGCCTTTCCAGTCTCAGGGTGGTTTCCCTAGGGGTTTTATGTTTTTCTTAAGCTAATGAATCTATGTAATAAATCCAATTGATCAACACACAAAAGCATGCCCTTGAAATGTCCAAAATAAGTCCATGGTAAGGGATAAATTCTTATGTAACACTAACTTTATGAAATTACGTACAGCTGATTGAGCAGTATATCCTAGTAGCATTTTTTCCAGCCATGAAGCCAAAGTAGATGAATCCATCAATAAGAAATTTTCTTGCAAGGTGTGTTTCAAGTTAATATAACTCGGATCACATGTTAAAATATTAACAAACAGCTGTAGCACCTTCATATTCACTAACTCAAAAGAAGACCAAAGCAATAGATTTCATAATCAAACATGACCTGTGCATATAATCCAATGAAAGGGGAATCCTTTAACCATTTGGGCATTTAAAATTATCTCACTGTATGGTCAAGCATCCCACCAATTATCAGCATAAATCTTGCGGCATCAGTCTTTCCTTCCTGGACCAAAGATATTTCCAAATAGAAAAATTTCTCCTTCAGTTCCTTTATTGCCTTCTCATTGGGCATAACCATTTCTTTCACAGCTTCATTTGAGATCTGAATTGCAATAGGAACAAGCCAAAAATGCAGCTCACACACTCAAAAACTGAAAGCTTAAGAAACAGTAAAAGCATCACTGTAGAATAGTACAATGCAAGCATTTCACACTATTGTCTTTTCATACAAGCACTGTAAGTATAAGTAGTATGAAATTATGAATTTCCCAGAAACATGGCATTCATGGTAGAAATGGGGAAAAAATGATTTCAAGTGGATTCTCCTCAAATATTTTCTGTTGGGGTTTTTAGCATAAATACAATTCGTATTACTGGGCCGTTGTACAGTCTATTATTTGTTGAATTTCTATTTTGATGAATTTTACTTGCTCTTCAAACTGTTGTTTTTATACTACAGAAACTTTAAGAAAACTCTAGACAAATTTCTAGTGCGAGCAACTGCAAGTTCTTATTTGAGATGTTTTTTACTACCATTGAGAATAATTTTTCATGCATTTTTCTGCTTATTGTTTTGTCGCTCTACAATGCCCCAGAGGCAATAAACTTCCTTGGAATAATGCCAGGAATTGTAATGCAGTTTTGCATGTTTTGTTACAATAAGACTATTCTGATCTATATATAATTACTATTTTCTTCTTAATACCATAAAATTAGTTAAAAGTTTGAATTTAGTACAGATTTATCAGGGTGAGCATTGATGAAAGCAATAGCTAAATCTCTTACTGAATTAGAGACTCATGTTGGCAAATTACCTAGAGACTCTGAATTGTTTAAAGCATTGATGTCAAATTTATTTTTTTAAGGAAAAATTCAATAAATTCTTGATTTTGGCTTATAAATATTTGATCTTTTGTTCAACTTTTCCTTCAAGCTTGACAATCACAGTTTCCTACTTTGCTTTAGTTAAAAGAGAAACAACAAGTTTAGACTAAGACGGGGAAATGATCAAAGTGTGTGTAATTATTATGAAAGTGCAACTGTGATATTTCATGCTACATAACATCATGTTTGAAAACATGCTAAGTAAAGATGAAGGTTAGTGATACCAAAACAGCAAGGGACGATCCTCTATTTCTGGCTAGGCATATCATGGACTTTGGACAATTTGATACTACTGCACAAATCTCAGATCACTGATCTATAGTTTAACCACAGATCGACAACTGATCATCATTTAGCCCTTGCCAAAAGAGGGGTAATAGGTTGTTAGGACATCTAATGGCGTTTTTAATAAATAACCCACATTCAAAGAAATTGACATAATAATAGCACTAAGATCATCTCCTTCTAGAGATGGAGTGCTTTCTTAAATCTATGCATCTGATCCTTTTACGGTGTTGGAATGTATGGTTTGTTCTTTGTATATATCTTGCATTTAGTCCAATTATAATATCTTCAAGCAAATCAATATAGCACGAGCAATACAATCATTTTTGGTAGAGTAGCATTATTTAATATTTTCTTAAATCATCTATACAACAATTTTTTTCTTGGAGGAAATGTTTCTTATTGTATAAACTTACAGCCCATCCTTTGGCCAAGTGTGCACTAGGAGTGGACCGAGTGGTGTTTCAATGCTGTCAAAATCACCTGTCACTTTTGCACTGGTGCTCATGTGAGTCCTCGTGGGGGTTTTGAACCTGTCTGTGTTATTACAGTCCATATCACCTTATTGCTTTCCACTTAAGCCAGATGCCCTTGGGCATACAACTGATATTTTGACAGTGATGAGATAATCTGTCGAAATATATTTTATGAATTTTCAATTAGTATAAGAATCGTTTTTGGCCGTAACCCAAGGAAGCCCATAGACTATTGGAATGTGTGACCATGCAATCTCTCAGTAGTAAGTGGATATTAGTTTTCAATTGTTTCATTTTTAATTCTCCTGTTCACCATTCATTTTTTTTGTTGTACCAGTTTCCATTTACATATCATGTTCCAACTTCCATTTTTATGTAGGCCAATATATGTCACAACCTGGAACAGTAGCAGTGGCACTTGGGTGTGGGCTCACAGATTTAAGTCTTCAATCTTGGGGTGATGATGAAGGTTTAAGAGAAACTTCGAGCTCTATAGTGTTTGCTGGTGCACCTAAGGAAGATGACATGCCCATTGCAAGTACTTCAGGGCAGTCAAAAAGTGGCGAACAGAGGTTGTCTGAGGATGCTAAAAAATCGTTGAATGCTATTGATAATCTGAAAGAAATGGTAAACATACCATTCTCCAAAGTTCTGTGTCTATGAGATAGCATATGGATTGGTCTTTTACCTGTTTTTAATTCCTCATGGTTATTTGTTATTGATTCATCATTAGTGATGTTTCTGCTTTGCACTTTAAAACAATGTCCTCCATATCTTAAGGTTACTTATTGAATGTGTGACTTCCTATTTGCAGTGTACTGTGGAAGGTCTTAGTCTTCTTTTCCAAGAACCAGCCGCTGGAAATCTAAACAGGAGGGAGCGTTGGGCACAAGTAAGTTCTTCGATCATGCAAAATTTTGCATCTTGGGGAAAGGTACCTACTTTCATCCCTTCAAACCTAATCCTGAAATATTCAGGATCAAATTTTTATTTTATATTCTATAAAGAAGCAAATATAACACATACTGTTAACATCTCCTGTTTCAGAATAAATTTCTAACTAACAGAGGTATCGATATATGCACATTTAAAGGAGTTCCCTAGTCAGAAATTCTCTAGCATAGAACTAAGTTGCTTTGTCTTATCATACAACAACAATGTCTATAGGCTAACAAAGGTTTGCACGTGGGTCTTGTTTACAGGCTAATGCGACTAGCTTTTTTTAATACAAAAATTTCAAATGACTCGAAGGGAGCTTGGAAGAGTCAAGATGTGTATTGTGCATAGCTATTCCATATTTACCAAGGTTGCTCTGTAAATGATGTCTAAACTAAAACAATATTTTAGAACACTGGACAAAAATCACCTAAATGACTATGAAATCAGTATGTATGCTCACGATTTTGTAATAATATTCTAGTCCTAGGTTCTTACAGTATCATAATTTAATATTTGTAAAATGTGACTTTTATGTAATAAGGGCCTTATTGCTTTTATTAGGGGTTTCCTTCCCTTCTATACAATCAGTCAGTTTATGGGAGTAGTCTTCCTTCATTGCTGTTGTTTTTGTCTTTGGCTCTTTATTTCTGTTACTCTTAGTTTTATGTTTCAGTTACACTAATGGTAGCAGTAGTAGTTCCATTTTGGGTATGGAAACATTGTAGTGTTTTAGAAAATTAGAAGTGCTAGGTTGTGGAGCTGCTACATACAGTATACCTTCAATATTCATCCAGTGTTTCCTCACATTTTCTCATTTTTTTTCATGTTCATACATAATGTCATTACACAGATATGCTTTTTACTGGGTATCTTTATTATTACTCTTTGTCTAGTTGTTTCTGTTTCTTTCTATTTACCCAATTTTTTTTTCTACATTGCTTAGTTTGTTGTGCTAATGTTAGTGTTTTATCCACATTCTAGAATTTTCATGGTACTTTTAATTTTTTTTATATGCAACCTACTAGGAGAGATCATGAAATTCAAGGTACATTGACAAAATTGTGCTCTCAGGACTGCTATTTATGATTCAGCCATGGGTGCTTGCCTTCATACTTTATATACCATATGTCCCAAAAACATTGTTGAATGTACAGCTAAAGAGTTGCTAAGTGTTTTTTCTCAGACTTTTCAGAATACAAGCAGCCAGGGACTGAAGGTAAGTTGTGTCTCAGCCATGATTTAGAACTCCTATATAGATTTTTTGCCTGAAAGTTGAATAAGCATTTTCTCTTCATGTTCTTGTCTCAGGTGGCCATGTGCAGTGCTTATGTACAAATAGTTAATACATGTCCACCACATATCTGAAACTTAGAAATGCTTGTTGACCTTTTGCACTACCCTAGACCTTGTTTCCATCTTGTGAATTGTATTCAAGTCGCTGTGGAAATATTGGATCCTCAGGCTGTAGGAGGTCAAGTTGAAACAAATGGTGCCAAAGAAGCCGAGCCATCCTTGAGTGACTTGGAAGCAGAAAGGGTCTCTTATGTCAGGAAGAAAAGGGTCAGCAAAGATGGTATAAATATACAGATCAAACGTCTAAAGACATTTGATGAAGGATTCTTGAGAATGGACAGAGACACACATTTTATGGCTTGGCCTTCAAGTGGGTCAGACATAAATTTGAATGAACAGACTGCAGAACATAGCTCCAAATATGATTTGTTACAAGAGAGAGAATCATATGCAGCTTATTTTCATGAACTGGTTCTGAAGGTTGTCAATTCCTTAGATCCAAACAATGTTTATTCAGATTCAATGAAAGAACGTGCCTTAACTGCTCTGAGTATGCTTTGCCAAGTATTTTCTAAATATCCAAAGAGCTTATGTTATATTCACATAACCAAAAGGTTCTTGTTTTTAGACTCAAATGTCTTTCATAGGTTGTGGTTTGTTTGTAACTTTGTATAACAATCAATTTTCATTTCATTTTGCTTTCTAGTTTTACTTTTCTATTTCTGATTCCAGGGCGAGGAAGGAACTCTTACAATCTTTCAACTATCCATATATCTAGATGCAGTGGATAGGATATTGCTTTTACAAAGTAAGTTTTAAAGTGAAAATAGTTTGGTGGTTCCAAATTTAATATCAAACAAGAAAGCAGGGCCTACCTCTGAGGTTGTTTATTTTTTCAAATTGATTCTCCTGAATGGTTTTTTGATTTGTTGCAGATGTAAAGTTATAAGTCTTATTCTGTTAATAAGTTGAATTAGTATGTAATGAATGTAGGTTTTCTTCCTGGAGAAATGAGGATTATAACCAATATATGTGCTGATCCAAGTAGCAGAGAACAATTTGTGAACACAGAAACCCTTTTTTCAATTTTAAAACTTCCATGGTTGTTTGTTAATATTGACAGCCAATCTGATATCATCAGGAAGACAAAGTGAAAATTTATCAGTATGTTGTCTAAGATAGGGATCAAAGCAATGCATGAAAACATTCTCAAGGTTTTGGACCTAGCATTGCAAGATCAAAGCGCTGATGTTCGAGCTGAAGCTGTTGCATCTATGCCTATTCTTGCATTCAATCCTATCTATGATATTATTACAGACATGTGTAAAATATTGGAGTAGGTGCTGCTTAAAATATAGTTAGGCATTATTAACCTCAATCCAACTTTCATACTTATCAGTTACTGATACTAGCTTTCTGATATTTTAGGGTCTTGGTTCAAGACAAATCTGAAAAAGTTCCTGAAATTGTAGCTCATGATATTGGTTACATCGCATGTATCTCCGCTACTCTTTTAGAAACCAATTATGTAACCAAGAAGCTTTCAATTTGCACTTTCGCATGTAATGCTCACATCCAAACATTTTCTGATCCAATTAGCAGTCAAGTGCATCTGTTATGTAAAACCCTGTCAAGTCTTCTTTATTTATTTATATTGTTGTAAAACCCTGTGAGTTGTGTTCTCAGTTTTTTGCTTTTTTTATAAATTTTATTAAAACTTAATTGTTGTTTATGTATGGAAACAGCCTAATCTGTTAGATGTAATCACCTTGTGATATAATATTGTCCAATATATGCAGTAATTTTTTGTGTATTCATAAATAATTGATAATGCTGTGCTATATGTTAACATTGTATGTGTGTTACTGCAGACACTTTGACAAGACAAGAGGCATTGGAGGATGATAGATGAACTATGTCTTCTATTCCACAGCCTAGGTGATTTTTTATTTTTTTTTAAATTCAGAAAGTGTTGCTTAAGCGACGGTTTTTTTTTGGCTAAGCGTCTCTTAACCGACGGTATTCTTTGGTGAGCCGACGGTTAAGCGACGCTTAGCCAAAAATAACCATCGCTTGAGCGACACTTTCTGAATTTAAAAAAAAAAAATTTACCCAAACCATCTGTTAAGTGACACTTAGCCAAAACAAACCATCGCTTAAGCGACACTTATTGAAATTTTAAAAAAAAATCACCTCCATCCGTCGCTTAACCGACGATTACATTTAACCGACGATACACTGATCTGTCGCTTAACCGACGAATTGGATAGGTGTCGGATAACCGATGCAAGGTCACCGACGCTTAAAAAAAATTCATAGTGTCGTACATGCAACAGGGAAGTGTCGAAAATTCGACAATACGACCGTCGGATTTTTGGTCGAAATGTAGTAGTGCTCCATAGTGATTCCCCTCCATGTTCACGTTACTTTAAAGTAATATATATATTAATATAGTTATAGTAACTCTAGATTTTATGTCATGAGAAGAGGAAAAGCTAAGATTTGGAAGAAAAAGAATAGTAGTGCCTTCATGTAGTTTTTCTTAGGAAGGATTATTTAAAATAAGGGTGTACATGGAACAATAAACATTAATGATATGACATCAGCTTAAGAGAGAAGGGAACTTAGGTAGCCGAGATGTTTGTTCAAAGAGAAATCAAGCATGTACGTTACTGATTCACCTTTTATAAATTATTAATGCATAACTTAATCTTTGTTTATCCAAGATGGTGAACTTAGTTTTCTACATTATATGTAGACATCTTGGGTTATTTTTTTTAGAAGGTGAATGAATGCCTTACAATAAGAATACCTTGAAAGAGATGTAATGGAAAGAGGGAAATTAGTGGTAACAGATTGTGTTGTGGAAATTGAAATTATCTTGGTTGATATTAATAAAAGATTAACAATTTTGGTGGATGTAACCCCGGGTTTGGGGTGAACCACGTACATGTGTTGTCCTCTTTATGTTTTCTCCTTATGCTATTCAATTTTGATTGTGTTTTATATGAATGATTTGCACCTGTTTTTCATTAAGCAATTTATTATATGTTGCAATTAATGATGTTAAAGGAATGGTTGTTTTGTACATCATGATCTATTTTTAAACCAGTTTATGTGGTAAATAACCCAATGGATATTAGAATTGAAGCCTTTATGAATTTACATGAAGTCTCATAGTTACAAATAAGTTTATGGGTTTTCATTAGATAGAGAAATGTTTCATTTGTAAATAAGTATTCCACATGTTTATAAGATGGTAAGATTAGCAGCAACAAAATTAACCCAATTAATGGTTCGATGAATGATCCACAAAGAGTTTGTGGTCTTATATTATCATTCACAAGTCTAAGGTTAAGCATAAATGGTTGTTCATGTAGGATTTTGTTCTTGCTGATATAGGTGTGGTACACTGAGTATTTTGATTAGGGGATAAATAATTAAATCCCTTAAGAAAGTTCTATATTAGTAGTGGAATATCAATGTAGAATAAAATGTGGAACTATTGTTCCAGTGCGTATAGTCGTAATGGCATTGAAACTGAATTAGTCATACTTCTATGAAATACCGTGTAAAGTCTGACACTAACATGATTGATTCCTTTGATAGTAACAGTGAGAAATTTTTTTACCCCCTCTTATACATAATGGCATCGAGGTATGACAGGTATATTACATATGGTATTAGAGCGAGAGTTGAAACGCTCAGGCCTATTGGGCTCAAAATGCTTCCGCATGTTTCATTTTAACTAACGATTGAGTTTTTCTCTGTGATATAGAAAATCAACAAGTTCACATTGTTTTGCCAATCCAGGTACCTTAAGTTGTACCCAATACAAATGTTTATTGACCTTGTAGTTGTGCAGGAGAAGGAGGAACCTCTTTTGAGATCACAAAAGATGGTCATTGTTTTTCCACTTCTGCGTTAAGTAGACGACATAAGTACATAGGTATCTGGTTATTTCCTTGATTTTCTTTCGAAAGGATTTATGGATGGCTAATATGACTATTTTGTCATTATTTTTAACTACACAAATACGTTAGGGGTAAAGTATAAGAGTCTCTCGAGACAAACTATTGGTCGGTGAAAGTACCTTCTACCATAATATTAATGGAGAGTCAAATTGTTGTTAAAGACATGATATACG
>LPNX010468690.1:0-29746 GCA_001517045.1 Pseudotsuga menziesii
TCTTGAGTCCTAGAATAAACAATACTTCTTTCATTGTTAGAGACTTACCAGAGTATGGCTTGTATGAAGATTCCCCACTACCTTTTATTGGACATTGGTATTCATCTCCTAGTTTCACCTTGTGAGGTGATTCATGTTCTAACAGTCTTACAAAGGATTCCTTGAATCCCGTCATATGTTTGTAAGCCCTACTGTCTATAAGCCAATCATCACTTCCATGAGTAATGTTACCTGTGAGAGCTGATATCAGAACATATTCATCCTCGCTTGAAGATTCTTCACTTTCATATCTGGATCTCTTTCTGGATGGTTCATCATCCTCTGCAGCATGAGCATGATGTCTTCTTTGGCCTCATCTCCCTCTGAAACTGGAACCTCCATACTCATGTAGGTGTCCAATCCATTTTCTTCAGAGAGATCATATACTTCCAGGTTTGGAAGTTGTCAACTTTCGCAAGCTTTTAACTAATCTGATGTGATATATCATATTGAAATGAGAACCTCAAATGGAAATAGCAAAGGATTAGATCTTACCGATTTGAGGTGTCCGTCCTTGTCCCGGAGTTTGCTGATCTAGGGTTTGTCACAGAAACCCTAATTTTCAAAACTTGGAATCTTTTAGATCTGATTGGATGAAAAGATAGATCTCTTCAAATGGAGCTGTCCAATGTACTCCTTTTCTGAAAACAGTGGAGGAAAACTCTCGGAACAGGAAGCCCTAATTTTCTGATTTCTTCTGCAGAAATTCCTGTTATTGTTTCTGTGATATCTCTGAAATTATTGATCCTCTATATCTAAAATTTCTCTCTGAGTTAACCTCACATGTCCCTGATCCAAAACCATAGGTTTCATCAGAATTGGTTTCACCATTTTGGATTTATGATTCTTTTCCCAAGGTGACCTGCTACAGGACTTTTCAGAATAGTGAAGTTGTACGGCATGCCACGTGTCACTGGTTCATCTTCTGAGTCTGAACTTCGGACCATAGAAAGTAAAGTCCGTGCCCTTTCTGGAACATCTTCAGGAATTTCGTTTTGACCTCTGCAGCCCAAGATATTGTAGATCTCCCCAGGTGTCCTGTTTATGGATGATTTCTGGAAGAGGCTGGAACCCTAACTTGGAGAGATCATATCTCCTGGAATACAGCGAATAAGAGGCTGCGCTTTGGAAACAGTGTTCAACAGGATTTTATCGTTGGTCCCTGCAATTTTTAGCTTCTGAGACTTTTCCAATCTCGGAATATAGCGACTGTACCAAAACTTAGCAGTTTTAGTATTTAGGGTTTCTCCTAGCTCAGGGTCAAACTAGGGTTTGACTTTCCCAGAGATTTACCCAACCAAATTTACTGATCTAGGTCTCTAAATTTAGGTTTTTATGAGGAGAAAAATCCTATGCTGGTCTCACTAAAAAATTCCTCTTCTATAGAAAGCCCTAATTTCCACATCGAAACTAAAAATGCTTGAAATTGAATTCCGCATCGACAAAAAGATGCACCCTTCAATGGAGAGACATCCTAGCATACTTTTGCTGAAAATATGTGGAGGAAGATCCACAAAATAGGAAGCCCTAGTTCCTGTAGCTGCACAATGTCTTCTTCTCAGGTTAGCTCTGATACCATGTTAGTTTTTCAACATTTAAGCTAGCATTATGATAAGATCTTTTCACTGAGAGAATAACAAGCACAGCAATCACATAAGCACATCACAAGAGACAAGAGACACAAAGATTTTAGGAGGGGAAACCGTAAATGGAGAAAACCCCTCAACTTCCTCTAAGATAGTATCACCACAAGATGTGATCCCAAAACAGTAAGATGAACTCCCAACACAACAGCAGCCTTCTGTCTTCTGTCTAGCCAAAGTATTTCCTTCTCCAAAGGTGCACCATACTTGAGAGAGCAAGAGAGCTAAGTCACAAGTGATAAATAGAGAGACTCTCACTCTCTATTTATATTCTTCCGTTGACTTGAAGTGCACTCAACCTAATAATTACTACTCGAGCCTACACCTTAATTAGTGTATACTAACTCAAGTGCCCCTAAACTGTGGGGACTTACCTAATCACTTGATATGACTTGATTGCATTATTAATCCTCTCGATCGGAACATCGGGGTATGACCACATGACTCAAATACATAATAGAAACATCCCGGAATAAACATCGGGTTACAATATATAAAATACATATAAGAATACATTCTGAAGTTACATATACATCAACATTGTAATGAGTACCAGCCTAGATCCAAATTCCAGGCTCTATCAAGCGTAGAGAGGGATCAAATCTCCCATAGTTAAAAAACCCTTCTTTAAAACCTTGCAATATATGGTTTTTATTGTACATGGTTTAAGAGGGCCTTGCAAATGGTTTTAAAAACATGTGCAAGAACTCCTAAACAACCCATGGTTTTATTTTATATGGTTTAGGAGGCCTTACACATGGTTTTAAAACCATGGGTTGTTTAGGAGGCCTTGCACATGGTTTTAAAATCATGTGCAAGGTCAACATTTTTTTTGCGGATATTTACATTTATTATTATTTATTATTTTGTTAGGTAGGAACATTACACCATATCCCCCATATTGGGTTGTTTTTCTATCTGACATTTTTTTGGTGGATAATTAAAATTTTTATTATTATGTTAGGAAGAAACGTTACAACATCTCCCCCATATTAGGTTGTTTTTTTGGCCTACATTTATTTTGGAGGATAATTAAATTTTTATTTTTTATTATTTTGTTAGTAACAAATGTTACTCGACAAACATTACAATATCTCCCTCATATTAGTCTTGTAACGTTACAACATAACGTTATAAGACAAAAATTACAAGATCTCCCTCATACTGGGATGTAGAGCGCCTCTTGGTGCAATCAAGGTTAACGTGTTTGGTCATGGAGTGATACACTAGATTATAAGCAAGCATAACTGCACTTTTATTTTCACATCTTAACTTAGTAAGAGCATGATGAAATAGTCCAAGATCGATAAGAACATGCTAAATCCAAACTACTTCTTTGGATACCCTGTACTCTAGTTCACAAGAAGAAAGAGAAAGCGTTCTCAAATTATTAGTGGTCCATGAAATCATACTTGAACGAAGCTGAAAGATGTACCCTGCAATTTTATTCTATAGGTAGTATCATTTTCCCACTCGAAATGTGTATAACCAAGAATTGAAACTAAAGCCCTACTATAATAGAAAACACCATAATGTAAAGTCCCTTGAATATATATGGTAATTGTCTTGGCTGCTTTCCAATGGAGTTTTGCATAAACCTAGAGACCATGCTAACATCAAAAGAGAGATCAATACTTCTATGTGTCAAATGTATCAAATTCCCCACAAGTTGATAATAAAGACATGAAACATAGAAGAACATGAAATTGTTTTTACAAAAAAAATGTCAATTTGGAAGAGCATATAAATATTTTTAAAAGATACTGATGCAAAAAATTGATACCACATATATATGAAAAATAATTCCACCAAACAACTAATTATTTATCATCGGTTGGTTTCTTGTTGTTATGATTAAAAATATGCTAGACAATCTCTGAAGAATGCCAATCATATTTTGTTAAAAGTACAATATCATGAGTCATTCTCCAAGCCAATCTTGTGCATCTAGGATTGGGACTCATGTGTTGAGGTAGGGAAGCCTGAGTTGGACTTAGGAACTTGGAGTAGAATTATTGGGTTAGACTTAAGAATGATCAATACTTCAGTGTAAAAGGTTATTCCTCATGTGTTGAGGTGAATTCTTTGATATATCAAAGTGATGATGCTGTAAAGTATTGTTGGACAAGGATCAAGACTTGTGTGTCAAGTCAGATTCTCATGTGTTGAGGTGGACCTCCAGGTATAGAGGTATATTCTTTGAATCTTGAAGCATTAATGTTACATGATGTATTAATAACCATGGTTATTTTTCAATATTAAGTATCCTTTAGAGACTAGCCATCTCTAGAGTGAATTACTTTAGCATATGATCATCTGGTCCAAGAGTAATATAATATTATCACAACATTCGAAAAATATTCTAAGTATAATTTGATATGATAGATAATTAAAGTTAGAACATATTGACCATGCAATAAAAGATAAGAGATAAAGTTAAATGAATAGAGAACATGAGAATTTGAATTGTTTATGAGAAGACTTCAATGAACTTGAAATTGTTAAAGCTTTAGTTAAAGTAACAATATATGCACCAGTTAAATATTGTTCAACTTCAGTTAAAGTAACAATATATGCATCAGTTAAATATTGTTAAGCTTCATTTAAAGTAGCAAATATGGATAAGTTAAATATTGTTAAGCTTCAATTAAAGTAACAATATATGCATTAATTAAATATTGTTGAGCTTTAGTTAAAGCAACAATGTAGGAATCAGTTAATTAAAGGAGAACTCACAGTGGTCATTTAAGTAAATCAATAATCATGATTTTAGTTAAGATTAGTTAACTAAAGTGTTAATAAAAAGGAACTAGTTAACTAAAGTGTTTTGCACGATGACACTTTAGTTAAACTAAAAGACGACACTTCGGTTAATTAAGTGTTTGCATGATGACGCTTGAGTTATTACATTATGACACTTAAGTTAGTATCCTAACTAAGTGATCATGAAATTAGTTAGAAGAAAAGTTAATCATGAAGTCAATTAAGCATGTTTTAATGTCAAAGATGCAAGGTATTGCACATTTATTATGAAGGATTGAAGAAAAAGAGGCGCAAAACAATTATCCAAGAAGGAAATTCACCATGGTTTGTATGCGAGGGTAATTCGCATGCAGTGGTTCGCTATTTTTTGCATGGAACTAGTTTGACAAGTTATTTAATGTATTGAACTCATTTCAAAGATCATGATTGATCTCTCTTCTCTATTTCTCATCATTCTCTTAGCTTACACCTTGGGTGTTGAAAGCAATTTTCTATTCTCCCAATGAGTTGGATTTGGGCGTAAGGTGTTTGAATCCCTTTATTTATCCTTTTCTTGTAAAATGACATTCTCTGATATCTATCATAATTATACTCTGAATATTTTCTAGGGATTTTCATCCTCATATTTTTGAGGTTTTTCCCTAGGGTACATCCTATGTTATGATTGAATGTGTTATGTGATTGAATGGTTCATTGTTTCAAGTATTCAAAATTTCCGTACTTACAGAATTAAAGTTAAAATCTCAACCAAAAATCAACATGGCATCAAAGATTAGGGTGTGAAGGAGATAAGTATTGTCAGGAAAAATTGATCCTACATAGATCCTAAGGCATTGAGCATAGTACTTGAAGACAATGACATCCATCTCTGTATGACCAGAAGAGTGACTTGAAGGCACTTCAAATTTCAACACTTGGAAGGCCAGGATTTTGAACATCCTAGAGGAAAATGACCTAGATTCATCTAGATGGATATCGGTGGCCACCCACCTATTCCACTAGCTCAAAACTATTGTCCATTTTGGCAGTTTCCAAGTTATGTTTATACAGTTCTTTTGGTCCCATACTCCTAGGGCCATTTTGAGATCCTAAACGATGTTTTTTGGTGATTCGAGGGGATAAATGGTTTCCAATGGAATTCATTTTTTCCCATTAATAAGGTTTAAATCTCATATAGACCTTTTTAATAGTATTTTGAGCGCTCAAATCAAAGATCGTATGCAAAAGTTATGACCTTGAGAAGTTGATTATTCAACTAACCACCTTGGGGCTGCAAAATTTATGAGGGTTCATATTCTAGGTGTATATTTTAAAACTTCAGGGTTCTCTCCATCATGATTATTATAAATAGGCCCCTTTGGCCTCATTCTTTATTCAAATTGACATGAATGAGTGTAGCAGCTACATCTATTCTAAGAGATAACTACCACTATTCTAGCTGTAGTATTTACAATATGTTCTGTTTCATTCATTTAATAGAATATAAGTTTACTATATCACTATTTTTATTGCCATATATCTATGCATGTGAATATATATATTCTATTTCATTTTGTTCTCACATAAATCCAGATCATAGATGACTATGTAGCTAATATGGTCGATGATCCTGCATCTAATGTAGGGTGCATCAACTTCAAGAAAAACCAAGCTAAAGTGAAACAAATCATCTATGATTTAGTGAAGGACAACTTGATGTCTATGATTAATCCTTTGAATAACACAAAGGAATGTTTTGATACATTGACAAACCTAGATGATAAAAATATACCAAGTCAAAAGAGGGCATTGTAGAACAAGCTATGAAACCTCAAAATGGAGAAGGACGAGACAATGGCCTCTTTCTTCACAAAGATCTCTTAGATAGGAGATCAGCTTACTAGAATTGGAGTAGTGGTGGACGAAGATGATCTCATTCAATCTGCTATTGATGGTATCCCATCCACTTGGGAGATCCATTCTTGGCTTCTATTACTGGCCGAGAGGTGCAACCTAATTTTGAGAGATTGTGGCATGACTGCCTTTAAGAGGAATGGTGAATCTAGAGAAATAATGTGTGCACCAAAGAACAAAACCTTGCTCTTACAACAAGGATGAAAAGAGGATTGATTATTTTAAGGCACATGACATGCAATTATTCACTATATGCTGGATGAGGCCTCCTTCACCCATGCAAATATTCACTACCTCTTGCATGTGACAAAATTTGTAAAATGCAAGGAGATTCCATAAAGAAAGAATATCAAGATATAATGACTTCATCTCTACAAGGAAGAGATGATCAAGAGGGAGCTCACAAAACAATAAAAGATAAGTATTTTTATTTTGATTATTCTCTTGTAAAGGTAGATTTGAATAGTTTTGAATATGTTTCAACAGTTATATGCATACCTGTATTCCTAAAAAGAATTAGGAAGTATGTTATAGTACAACATGATGAACATGTGTTATAGTTTCCTTTTATTGACAAATAGTAAAACTCATGTATTACATGTTAACATTAATTAAGTAACATATGGGACCAGATAACATTTCATGAGATATGGATAGTGGGTGTGCTAAAACATTGATTAAAAAAATGTACATAACTATGTGAACCATTTCCATTGCATTGAAATAGTCATATGATTGAATTTCATGATTCTTCAATGTTGCTAATAATTGAAATGAATTTGGTTTGTAGGGAAATTCTATGACAAAATAATAATAATGAAAAATATGAAGTTAGTCCACTTACAAATCCCCATAATTTAGTCATGTGGGACATGACTGAGGAGTTCTCCCCACTGGTAAGTCATGCAGTGGTACATGGACTAGATGTCGATTAACCATACAATGGTATATGGCTGATATTAGATATGTAGTGGTACATGGATCAGATAAGCCATGCAAAAAATATGCCACACAATAGTACATAGCTCATATTAGTCACAAAGTAATACCTGACTTAGACACTAGTAAGTCATCCAATGGTACATGGCTCAGATATCGATAAGCCATGGTACATGAATTAAACAACTAGGGGTGTGGTATCTCTTGTGGAGTGCACCCACATGAGAAAATACATAGTCAATCACTTGGATGATTGTCAAACAATAGTCAAGGTATTAGAGACTACCAATGACTATCAAATACTCAATTAAGTTATAGTAAGGATTGCCGGGGAACAATCAACCTCTTTGAGATGTCAGATATCTATTGAATTGGATAGTGGGGTACCATGGGATAGAAAAAAAAATGATGAAACCAAATTGAGAGTGGTTAGGCCTTGAAAAACACTTGGATATTTTCAATTTTAATTCATGTACCAAAATAGAAGAGGATATGATGGAGAATCTAGATTTTGATTCTCCCCATTTAGATGTTGAGAGGGAGAAACAAAAAGTGTTTCCTGATTCGCTAAGCTCCTAAAGAACTAGTAGAAATGTTCGAGAGGTCACTTAATGAACCTTATACTAAATATAAAATCCACATGGTACCGAGACATTCTACAAGATGTAGAAAAGTATGGAGAACCAATAGGCTCATCAAAAGAGAGAAGACGACCTAATAGATATTTAGGGTATGTTGCACAATTGAGTCACATCAGTAATTAAAAACTCTCCACCTATGAAGAAGCTACTAAGAAGAAATTATGGAAAATGTTTAATGGTAGAGGAATACAAATCTATTATAAAGAATGATGCTAGGAGAGTTGTTCCTAAATGCTGAAGGTAAGTCCATAGTAACTTCCAACAAGCTTCTAATGGCTGTGTTTAAATGTATAAAAGATATATTTATTTCCAGAATGAAGGCGTAGACTATGATGATACATTCATTCATGTGGTTAGGTGCATCACTATTAGAGTTATAATCTCATTTGCATGTTTTCTAGGATGGAAGCTTCGCCAGTTGGATGTGAAGACAACCTTTATCAAGGGAGAGGTTGAGTAAGAGGTTTACATACAAAAAAATGAGGGGTTCGTAGTTAATGTGAAAAGTCCCATGTATGTAAACTGAAGAAAATCCTTATATGGGATTAAGCAATCCTCGAGGTCTTGGTATTGAGAATTGACAACTATCTTCAAAGACTAGGTGTCTCCAAGGGTGAAGCTGATCCAAACCTATACGTCAAGATTGTGAATAACCAACCATTGATATTGGTTCTCTATGTTTATGTTTTGTTCCTTATTGGAGATGAACACCATATATTTTGGTGCAAGTGGTATCTCACTTTTGAGTTCAAAGACTTGAGTCTTATGCACTTTCTTGAATTTTAGAAAAGGAAAGATGAGATTTTTTGTTTTGCGAAGAAATCACACAATTGATGTGTTGCAAAGGTTTGGTAAGATGGATTACAAATCCACGTCTTCTCTGATGATTTCTATTTTGAAGAAACTATAATGCATTAGATTATAGATCAGATCTAGTAGATGCTACCAAGTAGACAACTCATTGGTCCCTTATTGTACTTGATGCATTGTATACCTATTATATGTTATGCTATGAGTCAGATCATGTATGAGATTAGACATAGAAATTAAGCATGTTATTAGATACCTTTGAGGTACTATTGCTTATGGAATCATATTTTCCTCCACTGGTGAGGTAAATTTGCTAGGTTATTCCAACTCCAATTGGAGTGGAGTGTATTGCAACTAGTAATATAGAAGCAAATTCTATTGCGGATAGTACTACAAAATCAAGGTGTATTTCATCTAGTACTACATGTCGAGAAGCAGTGTGACTTGAAAACCTACTTGCAGGGTTAAAATATTGAGTCTACAGTCATTCATTGTGACACTCAAAGCTGCATCAAGCTTTTCGAGAATCTCGTGTTTCATGTTAAGTCGAAACACATTGAGATGAAGTATCACTTCATCAAAGTCATGGTCCAGTGAGGTAAAATAATACTTCAATACATTGTTATTGATGAGTAGATTGCATATGTGTTAATAAATCCTCTATCAGTGACGAAGTATAGGTACTTTTTAGGAAACATTGGCATGGTAGAGAATGCCTCCCTTGCAAAGATGGAGTGTTAAAAGTACAACATCACGAGTCATTCTCCAAGCCAATATTGTGTAGCCAGGATTGGGCCTCATGTGTTAAGCTAGGGAAGTTTGAGTTTGAATTAGGAACTTGGAGTAGAATTGTTGGGTTGGACTCAAGAATGAATAAACCTTCAATGTAAAAAGGTTATTCCTCATGTTTTGAGGTGAATGATTTGATATACAAAAGTGATGATGTTGTAAATTCTTGTTGGACAAGGCTTAGGACTTGTGTGTCAAGTAAGATTCTCATGTGTTGAGATGGACATCCAATTATAAAGGTACACATGAGGTGTACCTCTAGTTATAGAGGTAAATTCTTCGCATGTTGAAGCATTAATGTTGTGTGATGTATTACTAACCATGATCACTGCTGCTATTAAGTCTCTTTTAGAGACTAGCCACCTCTAGAGTGAATTAATTTAGTATATGATCATCTGGTCTGAGAGTAATATAATATGATCATAACATCCGACAAATATTCTTAATATGATAGATAATTAAAGTTAGCACGTATTGACTATGTAGTAAAATATAAGAGATTAAGTTAAATGCATAGAGAACAAGATAATTTTAATTGCTAATGAGAAGACGTCAGTGAACTCAAAATTATTAAAGCTTAAGTTAAAGTAACAATCTATGCATCAGTTAAATATTGTTAAGCTTCAGTTAAAGTAAAAATATATGCATCATTTAAATATTGTTAAGTTTCAGTTAAAGTAACCGTATATGCATCAGTTAAATATTGTTAAGATTTAGTTAAAGTAACAATATATGCATTAGTTAAATATTGTTAAGATTCAGTTAAAGTAAAAATATATGCATTAGTTAAACATTGTTAAGCTTTAGTTAAAGCAACAATGTATGCATTAGTTAATTAAAGGAGAAATCAGAGTTGGCATTTAAGTAAATCAATTAGCATGATTTTAGTTAAGATTAGTTAACTAAAGTGTTAATAAAAATGAACTAGTTAAGTAAAGTTTTTTGCATGATGACAATTTATTGTTAAACTAAAATCTGACACTTAAATTAAACTAAAAGACAACACTTCAATTAATTAAGTGTTTACATGACGACACTTGAGTTATTGCATTACACCACTTAAGTTAGTATTCTAAATAAGTGATAATGCAATCAATTAGAAGGTGAGTTCATGATGAAGTCAGTTAAGCATGTTTTAATGTCAAATATGAAAGGAATTACACGTTTGTTACGCATGATTGAATAAAATGAGGTGCACAACAATTAACCAAGAAGGAAATTCACTATAGTTTGCATGGGAGTCTAATTCCCCATGCAGTGATTCACTATTTCTTGCATGACACTAGTTTTACAAGTTATTTAATGTATTTAACTGATTGCAAAGATCATCCGATTGATCTCTATTCTCTATTGATTAGTATTCTCTTATCTTTCACATGGGTGGCCGAAAGCAATCTGCTATTGTAAAAAGGCATTCTTTGCTATCTATAATAATTATACTCTGAAGATTTGCTGGGTTTTTTCATCCTCCTTGTTTTGAGGGTTTTCCATAAGGTACATATTGTGTTATGATTTATTGTTTTATGTGATTGAATGGTTCATTGTTTCAAGCATTCAGTATTTCCATACTTAAAGAATTACAGTTCAAAGCTCAACCGAAAATCAACATATTTCTCTTTCAAACAAGATAGTTATTGGCAAGTAACTTAGGAACTGAAACAACCTCTAAAGTCATGATTATTAAAATCAAGAAACTAAGAAACTAATGCAAAAATAACAAGGAGATAATGGTAAGCACTTGAAAAGAAATTAATTAAAATCTCACCAACGAGGAAACTATGATGCACCAACTTACTAGTCAAGCAAACATTGTAACTTTTAAACAACAAAATAAACTACCGTTGTATGTTAATGCATACATATCAAATCTAACATAAAAATGGAATACAACTTTACATGCTGTTCTTTCATGTTTATGTTAATAAGAAACGTGCAAATCCAAATTTTGGTTTCCGAGCTATCTACATAGCCATTAATTTATAGAAATATGAGCGAGTGTGAGGTTTTTAAATTTTCATGGTAGAATCCTAACATGTAGATATTTTGGAATATGTGAGGTTTGGAGACACCATACAAATGATTTGAGTGTGAAACAATTAACTAGGAATATAAGTGGACTTGTAAGAGATCAATGTGAAGGGTAACAATATTTGAAAGTAAACTAATCAGTACATCATACTATGATTAGTTTTGGTTGTAGTTATGAGACATGTACTATTTTGATGAAGCACTATGTGTGATGAAATAAATGGTCGATGTGACCGTATAATTTCCAAAATTTTTTATTGGGTCACAATGGCCTAATCACATTTTTCATATGCATGAGAGTCTATCAAATTGATGCTAAGGGTCAAATAATTGCCAAGGAGGAAAATTACTAGTTTCCTAGATTGGGGGTGGAAGCTTTGGGATTTGGAATACAGGGGACAATAAATTATGTTCAGACATTAGAATGGAATAAATATTTAATAATTGATATTATTAAATAAATACAATAGAAAATTGAAGTGGCAATGTAGCATGGAGACACATGGAGACTATGGGGCCCACACAAGCTAGAATTTCTGTGCCACATGGCATCCTCCTCTTGCAATTTTGAATCCATGGGAAGCCTAATACACTTGGCCATATGCATAATAGGTCGAATTTGGAAGGAAATGTAACTTACATGGGAGAGGAAGAGTCATTTTGGAGCTAATGAGACACTTGGACTAGATTCCCTAGCTCTATGACAACAATGATGAGGATGCTATGACACCTATGACAAAAATCAGATATGAAGGATGAAATCTAACATATCTGACATGTCAGGTCAAAATATAGCATCCGAGAGGGTGCTCATGTGATTTTGGGAAGCTCAATGGGTTCCTACTCAAATTGGGGGAAGATGGAAGGCTAGGAAAGGGAGGACACATGGAAAATATTGAGCCCACACCTAAATTCAAATTGGCTTGATTTTGTGGATGTATTGGTAAACTTATAAGGCTAAGGATGTTTATAAAATATAGGAATATACCAATATAAGGGATTTTTTTCATTTGAGAAATTGTCATTTGTGAATTGTGAGAGCTAGTGGATGACTAGTTTTCTTGCCTTAGCCAATTTCGAGGGTGAAAGATTCCCATCCAAGTTGGTGTTTGGAGAGGCCACTCAGGTATTTCATGGAGATTTAATGGAGTTATATTTTCAGGTGTAAGATACAGGGCATCTCATGGTTCCTTCTATTGCAACACTTTCTCTCAAACATTTCCAATTTTTATGGCATATTCTTGCTCATGGAGGGATTGTGCTTTGGGTGAGATATTGTACTCTTTGGGAGAGTTTATACTAGATATTTATGATTTTAATAAGTTAAATATGATATTTTATTCATTATCATAAATTATCAGGTCTAAATACCCAATGGTTGAATGTAAAAGTGATTGTTAATGAGCAAACAATGACCATTTCCCCACTATATTGATGTATGCCATTGGATGCTGATGATTTAGATATTATAATGGTAATTTATTATTGTAATGAGTTTAATATGATATTTTATTTATTATAATAAATTATAAGGTTTAAATACCGAAGGGTTGTATGTAAAAGTGAATATTAATGAGCAAGCAATGACCATTTCCCCACTATATTGTTGTATGCCCTGGTAATGCTGATTATTTCGAATGAGAGAATGTCTCTCTGATATATTTATTATGAATGGAATGTAATTTATTATTATTACAAGTTTAATTTTCAACACTTAATCATTTTAAGTCATCTTACTCAGTTTAATTGCATTTGGAGAAGATTTGATGCCATTTCCCCAAGGGTCGAATTAGTGATTTTGTAGCTGTTTGGGAGATGGTTATAAAAGCATGTATAAACTGAATAATGATTCATATGAGACCTTAAAAATTTCCATTAAACATAATATTCCTCTATTCATAAATTTTAGTGGGTTTGGGAGCATTTCATAAGCCATTTTCAGCATTACCTAGGGGGAATTGGAACCCCAATTTGCTAGTGAAGACTCCTACTTTGATCAGAATATAAAACTAGTTTGCAGAAGTGATTGGAGGGTTATAAATAATATATTAAAATAATATTAAAGTATTTATATCATTAATATACACCCTGAGAATATTTGGGAGCATTTGGTCCAATTTGGAGACCTAGACATCAAAACTAGTCAAAGGTCGAAATAGGGAAAAAAGTGAAAAATTGGTCATTGTGATAAAAATTTGAAAAAGGGACATTACAGTGGTATAATATAATAATATTGGCACTTGATGTGGTATTATATTTATGAGTACAATAATTCATGGACCACCATTATATATTGGAACCCAAAAGTGCTTTTGTTGAAGAGGAAACAATGACTAGGGAGGAAAGGGGAACCTCATATGATGGTGAGGAGCATATAAAAATCATGGAACCTATAATTGAAGACATGACCAAGAATATTATGAAAAGATTCAAATTTTTGGATATCCAAGGTTGGAGAAAATATATTGATTTTAGGAAAACCAAGGGGAAAAATGCATCAGCTTGCTTGAAGGAGCAAAAGGAGGAGACCCATGAACCACCTAGTTCTGAAATAGGTGAAGTAGAATAAGTACTACATGAAGAGGATCGAAATTCACTCCCAAGTGAGTCTGAAAAATATGAAGAGACATCACATGAGTATGAATAAGTTTCTATTGAAAATACTGAAGATCATTTCGAGACACATTCTACCTTGGAAATGAAACAAATAGCATATACTAATGGATGCTTGAACTATGAAGGAGTACCTACTAATGGGTGCTCACAAATATATGTTGGTGACATAGATATCGTATTTCAAAATGTTTCTGCAAGAAAAATTTCTAGTAAACAAGAAAATTAATACCTTGTAGCAGTTGAAGAAGAAACAAGATCAACTTCCCCATCACCACTTGAGCCTCATGAAGTTGGTCCGAGCAAGAAGGAATAAGATGAGGAGTTTCATTTTCAAGAGCCTCATTTTCTTGAAGGGTCCTTAAAGATGAATTAAAATAAGATCCAAGAGGCCCTTAGAATACTACATGACACTAAAGCATTGGTGTCAAATTCTTGTTGGAAAATTTCTTCACTGGAGGATCCATCCTTCCTTGAAGACATGGAGAAGATTCAAAGAGCAATGTGCAACATTGAAGGTAGTTTCATGTCTTTTATTTTTGATAGAAATGATTTGGTTTAGATTAATGAATTTTTACATGATGCATACTTGAAGAATAATGAGGATAATCATAAGCTCACAATTCAAAATGAGCAACTTCTTGAAAAGTTGCAAGATACTTGTCTTTCCTCCTATGTTTTAGATTGTCAAATGGTAGATTGTTTGGAGGATTATCATGACATGGTGGATCATGAGAAATGTGGAAATTTGAATGTGCTTGATGTGTTTGAATATTAACTTGAAGTGATCCAAACAATTCATGTGGTGGAAGAGGAACTTGAATTGTCTCTTGATGAAGGTTATGCAATTTTTAAAGAAGAGCATGATTCCTCTACATTGGGACCAATATATGACAAAGTTTTCACCCTTTTGAAGGAGCCGCATGATACTACCCATATTGATCCTTCCCATGATGAAAATTATTCACTTTTGGATCATTTGGGTGAGTTAGTTCATTCTCCTACATCCTAAAATTCCATGTTTTGCAGCATTAGTATTAATGAAGTATGGGTGAAAGGGTTCTTTTTTATGGTGCCACATGAGGAGTATGGAACTCCTAGATCTAATTTTTATGATGGCATGGTCAAAGAATATTATTATTCACATCTTCAGCAGCATGCTTTGTTACTTTATGATGATTCACATCTACATGGATGCACCTATGATAAGCATTTGAGTCACTTGAATACTCATGGTTTTTCTTGCTCAACACTTGGTTCATTTGATGTTGGAGGAACTTAATCCAACACTCGGGTGAATAGATTTATGATTGGAAGAAATTTTTGTTTCTAGCCACATACTTTGTTATATCTTTATGATTCTCTCATTCATGGATGTATGGGTGAGAGTTATTTGAATCATTTGTAGTCTCCTTGTTTTTTTTGCTCATTATTTGGTTCCGATTTGAGTGGAGATTCTTCATTCACTTCTTGGATGAAAGAATACATGGATGAATATTTTGATGCATATAAAATAATTTTGGAGCAATTATAGGACATGGGATCCTCACCTATGTCGTTGGAGAAGGTTTGATTGGTCACTTGAAGCTTGTATGCACTTGGGAAATGGTGGTGTACTTACTTGGAGGTATAAGCACTTTCGTGATTTTTTGACGAGGCACCTCCTTGATGTAAATTTTTATTATATTGTTATGTAATTTGATGATATATATTATGTAATCATGATGTTTGGAAGAGTTCATACAAGAAAATTGGATCCTAGAATTCTCTTTCCTAATGTTATGGGTTGGAGAGCACTCTTAATTGTTGGGGTGAAATACAAGCAATGGGATCCTGTGATAGTTTTCAGTCCCATTGATTTAATTTTTTTTGGGAAACAAGCATTATGGGAGATGTATTCCCCAATTAATAAATTGATTTTAATCAGAGTAGTGCAACAAAAATCATGGTGGTTCCTCTATAAAATATTCATGGAAACTCAAAGACTCAAAGTTGGGAAACATAGTGGCAACTTCAAAGAATCATACAGAAAGTAGGTTCTTCAACACCCATGTTTGAAATTCCTTGAGGACAAGAAATATTGCGAAGGGAGGATTTTTAATGTCCCAAATTTTTCATTGGGTCACAATTTCCTAATCACATTTTCCATATTCATGAGAGTCTTTCAAATTGATGCTAAGGGTCAAATAATTGCCAAGGAGGAGAATTACTAGTTTCCTAGGTTGGGGGTGGAAGCTCTGGGATTTGGAATAAGGGGGACAATAAATGATGTTCACACATTAGAATGGAATGAATATTTAATAATTGATATTATTAAATAAATTCAAGATAAAATTGAAATGGAAATGGAGCATGGAGACACATGGAGACTATGGGGCCCACACAAGCTAGAATTTCTGTGCCACATGGCATCCTCCTCTTGTACTTTCGAATCCATGGGAAGCATAAATGTTCTTGGATGATTTATAAGGCTAATAAAATTTTCCATATGCATCATAGTTATAATTTGGAAGTAAATGTAACTTACATGGGAGAGGGAGAGTCATTTTGGAGCTAGTGAGACACTTGGACTAAATTCCCTAGCTCTATGACAACAATGATGAAGATGATATGACACCTATGACACAAATCAGATATAAGAGCTGAAATATGAAATATCTGAAATGTCAGGTCAAAACAGAGCATCCAAGAGGGCACTCGTGTGATTTGGGGAAGCTCAATGGGTTCCTACTCAAATTTGGGGAAGATGGAAGGCTAGGAAAGGGAGGACACATGGCAAATATTGAGCCCACACCCAAATTAAAATTGGATTGAGTTTTTGGATGGATTGGTAACCTTATAAGGATAATTATGTTTTATAAATTATAGGAATAAACCAAGATAAGGGCTTTTTTTCATTTGAGAAATTGTCATTTGTGAATTGTGAGAGCTAGTGGATGATTAGTATTCTTGACTTAGCCAATTTCGAGGGTGAAATATTCCCACCCAAGTTGGTGTTTGGAGATGAAAATCAGGTATTTCATGGATATTTAATGGAGTTATATTTTCATGTGTAATATACAAGGCATCTCATGGTTCCTTCTATTGCATCACTTTCTCTCAACCATTTCCAGTTTTTATGTGATATTCTTGCTCATGGAGGGATTGCAATTTGGGTGAGATATTGTACTCTTTGGGAGAGGTTATCCTGGTATATTTAAGATTTTAATAAGTTAAATATGATATTTTATTAATTATCATAAAGTCTCAGGTAGAAATACCCAATGGTTGAATGTAAAAGTGATTGTTAATGAGCAAACAATGACCATTTCCCCACTATATTGATGTATTCCAGTGGATGATGATGATTTATAGATTATAATGGTACATTTATGATTGTAATGAGTATAATATGATATTTTATTTCATTCTTAGAAATTCTCAGGTCGAAATACCAAAGGTTTGTATGCAAAAGTGAATATTAATGAGCAAACAATGACCATTTCCCCACTATATTGTTGTATGCCATGGTAATGATGATTATTTCGAATGGGAGAATGTATATATGATATATTTATCATGAATGGAATGTAATTTATGATTATTACAATTTTCATGTTCAGAACTTAAGAATTTGAAGTTATCTTACTCAGTTTAATTGCATTTGGAGAAGATTTGATGCCATTTCCCCAAGGTCGAATTAGTGATTTTGTAGCTGTTTGGGAGAGGGTTATAAACGGATGTATAAACTGAATAATTATGAATATGAGACCTTAAAAATTTACCTTAAACATAATATTCTGATTTTCAGAAATTCAAGTGGGTTTGGGAGCATTTGAGAAGCCATTTTCAACATTTACCTAGGGGGAATTGGAACCCCAATTTGCTAGTAAAGACTCCTACTTTGATCAGAAAATAAAAATAGTTTTAAGAGGTGATTGGAAGGTTATAAATAATATCTGGACATAATATTCAAGTCTTAATATCAGTCATACACACTCTGAGAATATTTGGGAGCATTTGGGCCAATTTGGAGACCTAGACATCAAAACTAGTCAAAGGTCAAAATAGGGAAAAAGTGAAAAATTGGTCATTTAAAAAACATTAAAAAGGGAAATTACAGATCGAGGTTGATGGCTAGTGAATTAGTGAATCTAGTGTGATAGGAGGTCTACAAAACCAATTTGAAACTATAATGAAATAAAGGTATGAGGAAAAAATGAAATGAGATATATCCAATTGAAAGAGATAAAACAAAACTTAAAACATTAAATTAGTTTATGTACATGGGTTCCTTCATTGATGAAGACCGAGGTATCATTAGTTGGCATGGAACTTTGTTGAGGTATATATTGGTGGAGTATTAGTGTTAGGATTTGTTATGGAAATTGGTGAGATGAAGTATCCAAGCAATTATCAGTGCTCAAATGATGAGCAATAGATGGATTTGGGACTAGTGATGTCTTGGTATAGGTGATGGGTGTGTTACCGAGCTATAGTTGGAAAGATTTTATTACTATATTATGAAAAGGGAAGAGGTGATTTATTATTGATGTTGAAACATAGGGGTGATTTTTCCTATATGGGGTCACTGAAGATGAGGGGGTGGGGTTAATTATTAAAGAATGTTTATCATAATTCTATAAGTTGGGGACATTAATGAGTCATATGACCCCACATATCACATACATAAGAATGGTGGGAGTGTTGTGGTTGAGATTTCAATGGTAGCTTCAAAGGTGTACTAGGTGTTAGAAAAACAGGATCGCATAGGAATACCAATTATACTATTAAATAATTAAACAAGATGCAAATCTTAAACACATTACAAGAGAGGCACATATATAACATGGTCCACCCAAGATGGGATATGCCCACATAGAAATTTCCAGTCCTTTATTATTATACCATCTTACAAAATGAAGGGATACAACCAGAAACAACCCCATTTCACTTCCTCTCCACACTCTCATAGTCTCTCTCACACAATCACAAATATGGTTTACAATGCTATAATACAATACACAACCATATTACAATGCCTTCCTTTTATAAAGGGAATACCATGGGAAAATTCCATGTGGTGCCCAAATACTAAGGGACCATAAATCACCCATTATTGACCAATTCATGACTTTGAAATTACAACATTTTACAAGGATTTGTTTCCTAATTTTTTTCTATGGGGGCACTGCCCCCCCCCCCCCCCCCCCCACCCCCCTAGACCCCCCTAACGACTATATTGGGGGGGGGGAAGCACCCCCACACCCCTGTCAGGTGTTGGGATCCAAACATGACTGAAATAACATCTTAGAATGAGGAATATCATCCTCCACAACCAACACTAGGAGAAATTTTATGGTTTCCCCTAGGATTTTGGATACCATCTATGGGGTTTTGAGTTTTTGAACCCCAAGAATTATGTTTCTTCTTGAAATTCTAAGGGGAATATTAACTATTATTTTGGTTTTAAATAGAAGGTTTTGTGAGAGTGGCATATGGAAGGATAAGTGTGGCAATAACTAGGGTCCTGACTATGCTTGGTGGCATATAGAGAAAGTGATCAAGTGGATTGGATTTATGGGAATAAACACCCTTGATGGGTTTGGTGGGAAATGAAAAGTTGACTTCACAACATATGGTAGAATATATGAGGTAAAGGATACCATTATGGTTGGGGAAATAGGGCTTTGTGTTGGGGTAAGGTGTGCCAAATATAAGTCATGATGCCTTGTCATAAGAAGAAACAATGTAATGGAGGTTGAGTCATGATTATCGACTTACAATAGAGATACCTTATAAACCTAGAGAAAGGATAAGTTATTGAAAATGTCAAGGGAATCTCCATAAGTATTGGGAATGTTATATATCTTGGGATATTGGGTAGAATATTATTATTATTGGGAGGGGGGTTTGGTTTGAAGTATTGAATTTGTTCAAGGTTGACAACTTGGAATTCTTGGGGGGGATTTCATGATGTGAAATAATGAGGATGCAAGCACTTTCATGTAATACATGTGATTATAATTATCAAATGTTGTAATAAAGTGAGAAATCCACCACATTGATATCAGTCAAGACAATTTTTCTCTTAATTGCATTAGAAAAATTTGATAATTCCTTAAAGCTTGAGAAGGGTGATTTTTGTAGGAACACAAGATAATGGTTAAGGGGGTTAACAATGGAGATTGTACTTTATTCTTAACAAATTATGATATAATTTAAATGGAATCACCCTCATTTACAGTACAATAATGAACAAGTATATTTCAAATTGTGACAGGAATTCAGAAAGCTATTAACATGGGAAGCCAAGGTTTTGCATTATCTAAATAGAAATTAATTCAACTAGGGTACAAGGGATCCATGGATCCTAAGTTGTACAACAAGGAATTTCTATATGAAGGGGAAGTCTAAACAATGTCTAAAGTTGACATGGTGGATGGAGTTGTAGTCAAATAATCCATAATACTTGAATTTTGAGTTGCCCTTTCTTTCATGTGTCTTATGCTTGGTTCACTTCAAATGTATTTTAGGCATGCAACAATGATAATTGACATTGGGTTGAGGTATCAATAATGGGTCATTAGATGATGGATATGGTTCCTTTGTTTCACGGTATTCAAGGTTGGATAGTCCACATTCATGAGTGGAGTGTTTGAAAGTGATTATCATTTGATGCACACATTTAGATAACTTGTTTGGAAAGGTCACTATTGGGAGATGGGTTAGAGTAAGAGGGGATGTAATACTCATGATCATTACCCACAAATTGTTTTTTTGGGGAATGTATTTCAAAATAATTTAAGTTATATTGGATGAGTAATCACTAAGGGTTGGTTGGAGTAAAAAATACGCTACATCATTATCATCCATTAGAACTCAAATATTTATAGACCATTATAGATATAATTCCCATTAACACCTCAAAGGGTGCAAGGAAAGTTAATGCGAGTCTAAGTATTCATACCTTGCTTAGGTTGGTTGTTGTCTCCCCATGCCTTGTGTGGTTGATTAGAGTAATTCCCCCTTGCTCCTAATTTTGATTTAGGATGGTCCAGGATGTTTTGGATATTATTCTTAACCTTATTTTTGTTGTCTAGGATAGCTAAACGTTCAAGTTGATTAGGAGAGGGAAGTTTGAAACAAGATAATGTTGATAGAGGGAGATGTATTATCGAGAATTGATGATCTTGTTTAATATGGGGGCACTTGTGGTGCAACTTGAGGGTAGTGTTTATACTAACTATTATGAGATAATCGTCCAAAATCAGTATGTAGGGAAATAAATGAGGTACTCACCCTTTCTGTTTCATTGTAGGGAATATGTGAATAAATTTGAGGAACTATTAGTATTCCAAAGAATGTGCTAGTGCTTCTATAATGATTTTCAGAAAGACTATCTTTGTGGTTAATAGGAATATTCCCAAACTAGTCAACAATGTGAGCCATCGACCCAATAATGTTGTTAGTAGGGTGGTATTCCCCCAACATTGATGGAATATGGGATGATGATATACAAATTGTGATTGAGCATGTATAAGGTCAAATTATCGATCATTCAAAATAGTTTCCTCTTTAGTTTAGGTATTAAACACGATGACATATTTTTTGATGGCAAGGGGAAGTTATTTTATGAACCAATCCATGAGGAGTGGTTCCTAGATTTCAATTTTGCATGGGTTGCACCATTTACACCACTCATGGATTTGATCTGTGATATGCATGGTGGTGGTTCAACGAAATATGTGTAACTCAACTCCATTATCATGATAGATTTGTAAATTTAATAAGGTCAATGAGGTTTTATTAATGGATGAAAATGTATCATGACCACTTGAGGTCTACTCAACATACCATTTGGTGGTGAGTCTTGTGAGGGTTCATTGAAAAACTTAAAATGGATAAAGTATTTTGTGATGCTATTACATGAACACCTTCATGAAAACATGGTTAATATACATTAGGGAAATAATAATTTCATTCTAGATTCAGTTAAAAGAGAACAAAATGGATATATTAGGGGATAGATCCTCAAAATCAGACCCCGTGGAACATTCATAAAAAATGTCCCAACGCATTTTCTTGGAAAACAAAAAATTAATTAAAAGAGACGCACATACACAAAGAGAAAGGTAAGAGAGGCTATTGTAATTGAGAAATATGAAAATACTTTTAATAGATATGGCGAACTAACAATACACAACACTTGAATGTCAATAATTAATAAAGTAATAAAATCCCATTGACATGAATGGAGGGTAGTAATTTGTGAAGCCTTGAGTCAACCTTACTCCTCCACCCATAATTCATCATTATTTATATGCTCTCGTGAAAGAGGAATATTCATCCTAATCATTGCATTGTGATCCCCTGGAGATTGATATAATTTAATGGAGTATGGAATGTTGGGGTTTTTAAATAACAACAATTTTCTTCCACAATTTCCACACTTTCACAAGTCATTACATGGTTGGATGGGTATTCCCCATATTTCCCTTCTAATTTGGGGATGTTCAAGGGAAACTTGGTAGGTATGGGTGGACATCTCATGTCATGGGATGGGGTCATTAATTATTTTTGAAAGTTTTGAAAGATTTAAATTTTCCATGAATGATAAGATGTTTATGGAGGGGGTTATATTGTTGGATAATTAGTCAAGGGTGGAGTTGGGGAAAGTAGTGCAGGAGGTGGTTCTCAAGGTCATCGTAATACTTTTTTTCCAATCACACATACCATAAGGGATCTCTATATATGTATTGTAGTTGTATGCCTAAACAATGAGATGGGATATGGTGGGATACTATAAATCCTTTGATATTGTTGAGGGTGGTAATGTAAGATTGCAAAAGTGAATTAATTTTGTGTGTTTTGAACTAGATAATTGTTGATGCTAGAAGTGTCTTGATTGTGCAATATATTACCATAGTAAATTAAAATGATGAAACACCACCTCTATGAATCTAACACAACTCAATAAAGTGTGTATTGGGAATCATGAATTCCAAATGAATTTACACCAGGGGTGGTACAATTTGTAGAGGTTGCACCCAAGTGAAGGTAGAATGAAATGGTTATCATCAACCTAAATAAAGGTGATTAAATACAATGAGGATTAAATATATGATTCATATACCACACATAACCCCATGAGCAATTAAACTTGGAAGAAGTGCTAACAATGACCATTGAGTCACCTCTTCATAGTGATAGACTAGGTGTAGCAATTGCTAGTTAAGTGTTTACATTGGGAAAGGACTTATGGGATTAATCATATGGTTGAAACATTATAAAGAAGGAGTAACTTTGAAGTAATCCAAAAACTAGATGAAGTTACCTAATACACATTCGTCCAATGATTAATTGTGACAGGGGAACTTAAAACTTATTGAACTTAACCTAGTACTTTACACTTGTATGAAATGAGCTCCCCTAACAACCAATATTTGATACTAAAGGGATTATACTCAAAGTATTAAATATTTACTTTGTAATTAATGTTGAATATGGAATTGTATTACCTATTTCCAAAGTATTAATCTAATATAAATTTAAGAGTTTGATAAACAACCAACCAGCTTAATTTTATTATACCAAGTTATTTCAAGTCTTTATAGACACCATGAATGATTTATGTAGTCCAAAGTATATTTTGTGTGCACATGTAGGGTGAAATCGATATTATTGAAATTTCCAATATGTTGAAAGCAATAGTGATACAAAGAAACCTCAATCTCCACTCTTGGTTCACTTAGTTCACCAAAGAACAAAGTGAAGAGAATATATATAACAATGAGATGTGTTCCCACATCAATATTACTTTAAAAACACAATAAATTCTTGAAAAATTAATTAGCAATGATGAGGATGAATAGAGAAGAAAAAACAAAGTCACATTCAATCAAAATGTGCTTAGTCAAATAAATTTGGTTAATTTTGCATAGTATGTTGCCTAAGAATAGTAAACACTTATATAAAACCCAGTAGTGAACCTTGAAAACAAGCTTGGTTAGAAATGGATGTAAAAACTAAATTTTAATCTAAACTTGATGGGATTCACATAGATAATAACATGCAAATGATGTGGTACCAAGGCCATTAAGTTGCATATGGTTATGAACTATATGAATATCACAAATAGGACTCGCACATTGGTAGGAAAAATATTAAAATTTGGAAATTTGGAAAGAGTGGGAGGGTTTTTGGTCTCCTAATTTAAAGTTGGGGTGAGAAGGTATTTAAATCTCTAGATTACATCAAACAAGGGACCTATGGCTACATAATAGTTCTGACAACACTTCAGATTCGACTAAAAAAGAAGAAATACTGGATTTCTTCCTTAGTGGAGTTATGATTTTATGGTGGGATATTTTGTGCTAATGGGTACAAAACAACTTCTACTAATAGGATGGAACTATTGGTGTATAAAAAAGTTTTGAATACCATTCAATAAGGTTTCTTAAGGCATTATTACTTATTTCCTCTTATATGCAATGATAATGAGTCTAAAGAAACCTTTATAGAGTCACTTCTTATGTAGATTGACAATGATAGTGTTGCAGGGATGATTTTAAGAACACTCCCAAAATTATATGTGTAATAAATGGATGAATCTCCCTAATATAAAGGAAACATTGAAGGCTATTTTATCAATAATATAATATTTAAGTATAATTTTTTGACTAATATTTCATTCTATTATAGAATATTGTAAAATCTTGGCTAATAGTTCACTAAATTATAAGATTTTGTAAAATATTGGTGAATGTTTCACTGAATTATAAAATATTATAAGAACTTGGCGAATATTTCATCAAATTATAAAAATTTGTAATGTCTTGGTGAATATTTTTCTAGGAATACTTAGATTTTGATTATGTAGACGATTAAGGTAGCGCAATAGAAGATCATATACCAGAGCTTGAATCTCTTGAATCCTAGACCCTCAAATGAACAAATGCATGAATGAGGAGAGGATGGATTTATTTATACATTTCACAAGTAGTATTGGGTCACTCACAATTGGAGGTGTTGGTGAAACAAAACTACACTAACTAGATCTAGGGAAAGTGGGGACTCCACTTTTTATCTCGTCCCTTACTGGTCCAATGGACACGTGGGGACCCAAATATTGACATACCAACAAACTAATAGAATTGAACACTTTACATTGTGGAGTGATTACGGCACCCATGAATCATTATTACAATGTGGAGTATTATCGATACCCACAACCTTAATATACTATATGAATTCCCAATTAGATTATTCTTCAAATCTCTGATTTTTAAGATACCCTCTAAGAAAAAAATAACATGCTTATCTATTTATAGATATGAATGCCAATTTTTCCTTTCTTTTGTTGACAATCAAAATATGAGTGATGTCATTTGATTTAGAATTTTTAGAGTTAGGTAGAAAATTTCAATGGTTATTAGAAAGAAGAACATACACTAACAAGAATATAAATCACTCTAATGCATCATAATGCATATAATTAGAGCTACTCTGTTAAATACTACATTTTCTAAGATGCACTAAGGAGGTCTTTGTATCCATGTCCTTAAATTTTTTAAAAGCATGCAAAATGTGGTAAAATTGTTTTATCGCCCTCATTGAATGCAAACCACTATATATGAAATAGCGTAATGTCTACATCACATGTCAAACATGCCCTGTACATGTTATACAATCATGATGGAAATGAAGTATTGTGCTCCAACTAATTCATATATTTATCATACATAACTAGATACATTTTTGGATGATGCTAGAAATTACACATCAAAACAAATCACCATAAAACATTTTACTTCTGAATGACCCTTACAAAAAAAAGATATTGTAAAACCAGTGTCGAACCCAACAAATTTAGGTCACAAATAAAATTGACGAACTTGGAAATATGAATAAAAAATATACCAATCACGAACTTCTCAATATAAATAAAATAAGATACCACTATGCTTTGGATAATTGTACAAGAATACAACCAAAATGATGACCATTCCACTATAGCCCCGCCATGATAATCAATGTGCATTCATTTATATTACAAACACCCCAAACATCAACAATAAAAGACATAAAATATGAACATATACACTCTCATTAATGCCACAGATCCAATAATAATTGCATAACAAGATCCTAATAAAATCACGTTTTAAACAATTGGGCCAAATTCAGTTTGAATGTATAAAAAACATGCAGTCTCTCCATCAAGGCTAGCATCCACTAACAACATATGATTGTCAGTTGATAGTTTAAGCATGACAAGGCATAAAATAAACCATATCTTTTGATGTCTATAAAATTTTCATGGAAGCAATAATCCTAAGATAGAATAAAACCCTAATAACACCAAATGATTCCTAAGAATCAAGAGTGCCCTAGAATTCAATAGGCCTGAAAAAGAATCCATGATAAAAAGCATGATAAAAGGTAAATTTACAATACAATAATTTATTGTAACTATGGATAAAAAAGATTAAAAATCATACCATGTTAATTATTGGATAAAAATCATGATGTGAGTTTGTATTCTCTAATAAATTGCATGTATGTCATGCCCCTTCAGGATCCGAGCTTTCGACAATGGAGATGTTTTGCAAAGATTAAAATGTCAAGAAAACTAAGAATGAAAAGTGGAATCACATCACCCAAAACCTTCACCCTGCAAGTGCAATCCGATGTGGGTGAACTATGAATCACTATAGTCTTTATATAGAACAAAATAGCCCCTCATTTTCCTTTAATACTGGAAACCAAGGGCTCAAAGAAGGTATCACATGAAATTGACTAAAAATACGGGAGAATGCAAACATATGCTTGAATTACAAGGAAAATGGAGGGCGAAATAACCCTTGGGAGCCTCCATCACTGAAAATTGGGGGTGACGGAGTGTTTTCACTAGATTTTCTTTAGAAATTCGGAGCGGAAGATAGATTGAAGGGAGATTTTTCTAGGGAGAAAATAGTTTTTTTCATTTTCCTCATCATATATATGGGAGGCTATTCATTTTGGATTTATTTATTTTCTAATAAATATTGGGCAAATATATTTTAGGTGAAAAAACCCTTTCCATATAAGAAAATATACCACTAAATTTTTGTAACCCCCTTAATATAGCCCATGGGCTATATATAGTCCCTGAAATGATCCATGTAGTGTAGCATAAGGAGGGACCTTTACATGAGGGCATCATCTTCATTCTCACACAAGATATCACAATAACAAATGACAATATCAAACTTTCCACATTGTTAATAAGTTAGAAAAAAAATAATACAAACATGAAACAACCACTACAAAACATATTTTGATGGGGTAGAAAGAACCTAAAAATTATATTGTTAAATATGAGGGAATAAATTTACAAAAAGTAAGAATAATGTCAACTAGGAGTAGCCGTGAGATGAGATTCCTCTTTGGGTAGTTCCTATACTCTTTGTGCATTTCTCTTGAAATTAGACCTGGAAGAGACGTTCTTTAGAAAGGCTTAATGTCGATACAAATGAGAAACAACATAGATGGGACTATCATATGATTGAACTCTTGGTTCAACTTGTGCAACATAAACTTACATTGATTGAAATCACGTAACTCTTAAAACATCCCCATATTTATAGTTTTTTTCGGAGAACACCGTTAATGAAAATTGAAGATGTTTCCCAATTTAAACCATGAAATTGCCTCTTTAACTTTATCACTTTATTAGAACTAGAAAAACATATTATTTTGATCCTTTTCTTAACTTCGAGTGTGCATGAAAACTTCCAAAGTGTGTAGTTTAATGCAATGGTGATGTACATGAAGAATACATGAGTATTAGAGGATTAATGACACATATTTTATAACCTAAACAATTGAGGTGCCACATAACTATGAATTTAGTCAACTTGATGGTTCACATTTGGTTCTACATATGCAATTCAACCATTTATTGTAACATACTAGTTCATTGGGTTCATTGTTGGGTTATCACATAAACTAACATTTAATGAACCTGAATAAAAAAGTGTTGATACTAGTATAACCATATTTTTTTTTCAGGGGTAAAAATTAGAGCCATGGCCTAAACTTCCCATACCGTTGTTTACAAAAAATTTAAAATCAACCCTAAATTGGAAAAATATTTTTTTCTTCAAGAGATAAATTACAACTTTTTTTAAATTTGCATATTAAAAAGAAAACAAATATTTCATAAATAATTTCACCACTCTAATAATATAAAATCAAGGAAATTATGATGTGATTCATAATGAAATGATATATTAGACCATACAAGAACAAATGATTCATATAAATATTCAAAAACTCCTTTAGAGTTTCAATTACAAACATCATACTAATAAAAATCATCTAAAATGTTTCATATGAAATTATTCAAATTCATCTATGGATTCTGACACCCTATCATAATCTACATTTTATGTAGATAAACGATTGGATATAATAATAGTAATAATAATAATAAAACCCCTAATTCCCTATCCCTTCCGCAAAAACATTATATTAAAAACAATGAAAAAAATTCAACACACCCCTCCTAACCCCCTAAACCCCCCAACAACATTACATTAAAATTTTTTAAAACACCCCCCTAACCCCCTAAATCCCCCAACAACATTACATTAAATTTAAAAAAAAAAAAATTGTAAACTCCCCTTGCCCCCCTTAATTCCCTTAACCCCTCGACAACATTACATTAAAAAAAAAATTAGAACACCCCCCTCGCCTATCCCCCTAAATTCCCTAACAAAATTACATTATAAAAAAACTTAAAAAATTTAAAACACCCCCCCTAACCCCCTAACCCCCAAACAACATTAAACTATAAAAAATTAGAAACATTCTAACCCCCCCTCCTCCCCCCCTAACCCCCAAACAACATTAAACTATAAAAAATTAGAAACATTCTAACCCCCCCTCCTCCCCCCCCCTTTAACACCCCCCACAACATTACATTTAAAAAAACATTTAAAATTTCTTATAAACCAACTCATAATCTTTATATTAAAAAAATAAAAAAAAATAAAAAAATAAAAAATATGAACCCCCCAACCCTTCCCTCCCTCCCCCACCACACTTCACAACTACCTTTTCCCTCCTCCCTCCCATGCGACCCTCCTTCCTCCATGCTCATCCTCCCTTAACCCCCCTCGTCCTCCCTCCTCCCTTACCCATGGACCTACTCCCCTCATCCTTCCTTCTTGTCCTCCTTGCCCCTCCCTTCTTCCCCCTCCCTCCCTTCCCTGCATCCCTCCTCCCCTATCCTCCCCCCTCTTCCTCCCTCTTCCCCACTCCTAACCCCTCTTCCTTCCTCTTCCTCCCTCCTCTCCCCTCCTAACCCGTCTTACTCCCTCTTCCTCCCTTCCTCGCATCTCTACTCCCCCATTCTCCTCCTCCACCATTGATCTCCCTTGGGTGCTAAATGAAGGTCAATGATGGAGGAGGAGGGGGAGGAGCAGGGCAACAAGGAAGGGAGGATGAGGGGGAGGAGGGTCTCATGTAAGGGAGAAGGAGTGGGGAGGAGGGGGGAGGAGGGCTGTGTGGAAGGGAGGAGGGATACAATGAAGGAAGGATGGAAACATGATAAGGGAGGGG
>LPNX010468690.1:30542-72334 GCA_001517045.1 Pseudotsuga menziesii
TTGTTATTTTAAAAAAATCTAATGTGGAGGGGGGGTGTTTAAATTTATTTTATTTTATTTTTAAATGTAATGTCGATGTTAGGGTTAGAGGGTTAGGAGTGACTATAAACATCCATAAAAATCCACGAGTGTTGATTAATGATCTCATAGATACATTTTCAAGAGAAGGATATCGGGTCTTATATTTGTTCTTAGGTTTAGGTAAAATTTATGATATTACATATGAAAGTATATTTCAAGTTTTATTGTTTTTTTTTGTTCTTCATTTTTTTTTGAAGTATGCTTCTTTATACTATTTGACTTAACTATTTTTGTTTTTGTTTTTGGTGGTTATGCTATTTGACTTAATTATTTTTGTTTTGGTGATTACGTACAATAATACCATGCTCCTTATAGAAAGTATGAAATTGCATATCCATTGATAATGATCCACTAAAATGCAATTAGATCGAGAAAAGAATTAATGCTATTCAAGTTCTTCCAAATGAATTGCAAGAAGTTGATCTGAAGAAAGGGGAGTCTAGTGAAAAACTTGCAGTGAAGATGTCAAAAGAGCTTCAACCACTAGAATTTTTGATCATAAAATATGACTACTTAAATGTTTGATTTTTGACATATTGATGTCGGAAATTCAACAATCCTATCGTTTTTTAAATATCAGTTGAATTTTGGCATTTTTCCAACAATGAAAAACCTCGTCTAAATTCTGAAATACACCGGTCACATTTTTGATGGATAATTTTGCCTAATAGATTGTAAAAATTTGACCAAGTTTGCTTCATGGATGTCAAATAACCGATGGTGACTTCACTTTATGGATGTATCATTTTCGACGGTATCTCCTTCGTAGATGTCGAATCATCGACAAATATCCCTCCAATTTCTCATTAGAAGTATAACCACGTCTTCGGATTTAATAGACATTCGACAATAAATTTCAACTCAATTATATCATATATCCAATGGTGTGTCCTTAATGAATGCCGAATAATCGACGGTGACTTCACTTTATGGATGTCACATTGTCGACATAATCTCCTTCGTAGATGTCAGATACCTGAGGGAGAGTTCACTTCGTAGATGTCAAATATCCGATAGACATCCCTCCAATTTCTCGTCGAAAGTATAACTGCGTCATCGGATTTAATAGACATCTGACAACAAATTTCAAACCAATTATGTCTGATATCTGACAGTTCGTCCTTCATGAATGTCAAATATCCGATGGAACTATGTAAATTAAAAAAAAAGTATTTGGATAGACTTGGAGGCTCATGGACCTATATGTAAATATTTGAAATGGTCTTACAGTACCTCATTTACGTAGTAGAGAATTCTAGGATTCTGTGAATTTATGCTATTATCAACTGGGTTAATTAGAAGTAGACCCTTGAAGATCATGAAACAAGATGGAATATAAGTCAAGTTATTTGGATCTCCCACTCTTTTTTTAATTATGAAGTACATGGGATGTTGGTCCTTCATAACAATCTAGCATCCAGAGACCACCTACATCACTCCGACTTTACAAATAGGAATGGTTTATTACAAATTGGAAATGGTTAAGCATGTTATGTGGAGCTGCACGGTTTCCTTAGGTTTTTGGGCATGATTTTTTGTTGACTCAAACATTATTTTCATTGCCCCTCTTCATTCAAAATGGATCCCTTTTGGGGATAAATCGATGATCTAACAGGCCAGAAGGAGTATGTGCAATGTGATCAGAATAACATGCATCTCCTTTCTTTGAAAAAGACAACGTTGAGCTACCCTCCATGCTGCAAATAATATTTGTATATTACATTGTAGGGATATAATTTTAAATCAATAACAAATGCAACAGAAAGAAAAAGAAATGTTAGGTTTCTCATGGTACATAGTAAATTTCAATTCTTTGGCTATAATGGACAATGGAAACAAGACTGTTAGCTGTGCAAAGTGCAAGGGAAATAACTTCACCTTTTGTTTGTTGCGATTGTCAATATTTTTGCTGGCCTCTTTTGTAAATGCTTTGTATTGTTGTTTCGGATAAAAGAATTTTTCAACTTGTTAGAATTTGTAATTTGATAAGGTATGCAAGTTAGAAACATGTATAATAATTGGGAAAATTACAAAAATGGTTATTTAGTTTTTACTCTTTTTTAAATTAGAAACATGCATAGGAGATTAGAAATCACAACAAGATTTTTTCCTCACTTTTCTTTTAGTCATTTTTCTTACCTTTTCTGTGTTTGAGTATTTGCATTTTGATCCATTTTGCTCTCTTGCTTCTTGGTATTTTTGTTTGGGAAACTGCATATCTTAGATTTGTTAGGATCTTTGTTGTTGGCATGCAATGCAATATTCCTAGAGGGGAACAAACTTTAAGTAAACAACAAAGGGAGTTACTAATTTGTAAAAAGGGAAAACATGCATTTGATTTTTTAGTTAGCATGGGGAGGGAAAATAACAAATATTGCTCAGAAGTATTTATCAACAAATGAACATAGGACTCTTGCAATGTGCTAGATACTTTTTTCTATGTAGTGCTAATAAATCTGGAAAGCATGAGGAGACATGTATTTTTTTGTTTTCTATACCAAGACCTTGTTCAACTAAAGCAAAATTGATAGAGAAGAAAATGAAAATGGAAAATTTTATTTATATTGATACCCTTAAATAGAAAATAGCCACATTCACCTACCTGCAATGAACATTCTATGTTTAGTTCAGGAAATCATGTTGAAGTCTATAAGAAATGTCTAAACATTGTATCAGCCAATAGAAGAATTCTATTTAAAGACAAGATAGTTTTTTTGAACCATCTAGCTGACGATGTCCATCATGCCAATTTTTTTATAGAGATTTGAATATCATAATTTTTTAATTTCGCAAAAAAATTGCATGTACAGAGAAATTTTTGGAGCCTTAACCATTTTTTCCCACTTTTAATAACCCTAATTTGCTATTTATCATCACTAAAATTGCTCTTTGTTTTCCCCCCCTTTTTAGTATTTATATTCTAGTGTAAATTTAATGCCTAGTTTGGTTTTCCTAGCGATATTGCAGCAACACTCTTTAAATTGAAAAGGAAAATGTTCAATGAATCTTCAAGCAAACAAAGAAGTTGCATGAAGCTTTAGTAATAATAGCTATGCCCAATTCAAGATGATATCTGAAATACATTGCACATATGCATTTGGATGGAAGATGGAACATTTATAAATCAATCATACATTCCATGAAGGGAACTTCCTCTAAACAATAATCTACCTAAATATTCCATGCAATTACATATCCTAATATGATATAATAGTCTTTGCTTCACTTTTCCTATTTGCAAATACGGAGCATATTGTATATGATGGAATCAATGTAAATGAATCAATGCAATATGTGAAGCTCTGATGCCAAGATTCATGCAACACCAATCTTATTAATAAAATATACAGTGGAGAAACAAGTTTGGCCTTTTATGTAAAAACTTTGCACCTCAATGTAAATGAAATTAATCATTGAAATCGCAAAGTTATAAATCTAGAAAACTTGAAATGAAAGATACAAATTGTATAGCAAAGAATTTGTGATGCCCATCCAAAGCACATGTAACATGTATGGAACAATATGTTGTTGATTAGTCTCTAAGAATTTAATTGGAAAAGAATGAAAATTTCAATAACTGGAATTAGATACAGTACTAGCAAAGGAAAATGTACTATGCTAACTTTTGTAAAATGCAACTGCTGCAAGCTATAATTAGCTTAAGAAGAAGGAAAAGAGGGCTTGCAAATTTTGAAATTTTCATTTTCAAGAGATGAGAGTGCATGCAAAAGAACATATTCCCATGTTTTATTGTAAAGCCAAAATTTTATTCTACAAAGGAAAAATGATATTCCTCTTTAAAATCTCTTTTTTCCCACTTTTCTGGAACATTGTCTAGGTTAATGCAATTGGAGTTGAAATGAATCTTGCGGTGGTCAGTACAATATGGATAAAATAGACGAAATACAGTGTCACTATTCCTTAGGTTTGACCAAAAGTGGTCAAGAATTAAACCATTTTTCATTTTTTTGGTTGTATGCAATTTGAAACCATTGCTTTGAACCCATTTTTAATTTGAAACTACTCACCCACTTTCCTGTTTGTTCCAGGGAACCACTAACATCTCCAGTACCACATAAGGAAGAACCGTGAGGAAACTACATCATTAATGTCAGATTGACACATATTAGCCTAAATGGGAAGGTTAGAAAACTTTTATGACTGCCCAAAATGGATTGAAATAAATCACTGAGATTACATCCATTACAAACAAATGCATTCTATGTATTTTGTAACAAATCCTATAGTATGTGAACAATCGTAGATTAGAGAATAGTCTCAAACCTCAATGGTGACAACTTGCCACCGTTGCATACACTCACAAAATGGAATGTAATACGACACCTTTTGTATAGAAACATCAAGGATAGAATCTCTAGTCTTAGCATCAAAAAAATGATAAACTTGGAAATGCATATTTCCTTGCATATTCATCACAATCAAAGCGATAAACATATTCTTCGAGGATAGGCATGAAAACCATATCCCATGGTGTATGGTGAAAACCTCCAAATCCATCTCTACAGAGAATTACATTTTGTGGTGCTAAGCATTAGAACCTCAAGGAACAACCTCAAAGAGTGTTTAGTGCAGAATTATTTTCTTTGTCATATAGCTTGGTTCCTCCTTAATGACAACTACTCTTCAATATGTGAAACCAGTTGGCTACTTCATTTAAAGGGACTGCTCTGATACAAGAGCTACTTTGGGCATATATACATTAAATTCATAACCTAATCAGATCTTATTTATTTTGCATAACATTATGTACTTAATATTGCCTAACATGTTTTAATTTTAGTACTCCTACATGCCACCTACATCAAGCAATTTATTGGTATTTACCTCAATTATTTTTGCCATGTTATTTTACCATATGTGAGTCTCAAATGTCAAATTTTTCAAAAACAATCCGTAAACTAACAGATCTCCAACAACAAGGAGGTTAGTAAGAGCACATTCAGAAATTTTAACTGCAAAAGGATCCTATTTTTTCTATAAACCTAGAGTTGAATCTTGAGAGCCAAGTGTGATTGTCTTATACTACATCTTTAGCTCCTTCAATATAGAACTTTAATATAAGGTTGATAAAAACATTACTTTATATGACACCAACAAGTACATTATTTTTCCCTATCTAACACAAACATTATTTAGCCTTTGTGTTCCCTATGCATTGAAATTTTTCCAAGAACAATGATGTGTGGTGTAGGACTGTATAACTTCATGAAATCTGACTACTCATAGTTGGATGGTTTCACTGTAATGTTCACCACCAATGAATCATATTTCAATGCAATGGTTGGTGTCCATGCATTTATGGCCCTTAGTATATTCAATTTTTTTTCTTAAGGTTCATTTCAATAGAAAATTATAGTTTGGAAACACTCATATTACATGGAATGAGGTGGTCGTTGGGGGGAACTTTCTGTAGCCACCTAGTATAAATTTCCACCTAGTAAATAGCATAATAGGTGAAGCTAAGCATGTGGAAAATAATGGAGCAGAGTCAGAGATCTAAGGAAGAAGCTTCATGCTTATGTAGGTAAACATTATTTATAATTACTTGTTTGGACATTTATGCACCTTCAACTTATCATCTAGAAGGTAATGCAGACAAGTTTAGCATCAGGAAGGTGAAGGGAATGCAATTGACAAAAGTTGTGACACTAGATTCATGATGGCTAGATGTAAGGTTAGGGTTTTCTAAACTAAATGGACCTGTATGATTGGTCAAGGTTATTTGTCTCAGTAAGGTTGGGTCAAGTAGGAATATGTTAATGTCTATATGACCCATTTGGGGGTTTGAGTGGTCTCATCTCTTCATTTTCATTCACTATGCAACACTACAATATTTCATCTGAGATTTAGATCTTGAGCGTTTAGTTGTTAACCATGAAAGAGGTTAGTATGAGCCATTATTGAAGTTATTGAAAGTTTCTACAAGAATATAGATCTAGGATGTTTTATTTTATGTTCATATAATTTATGTTTTATCTAATAGGGGACTTACGAATTTAATATAACAATTGTGTCCATATCAATAGAACAATTTTCCAAAATATATTTTCCAATGTAAGCATATAATTGATCGGAGAGGCTGTAACTGATTTATAAGCCTAACAGTATATCCTTCTTAATTTCTCTTGTTTGTTTTCCCTTCATTTCTCTTATATTTTCTCTTATCCTCGGTTATCTTTGTTTTTTTAATTATTTAATTCCCTTCAACACATTTTTCCTCTAAGATGGAACTTGGGTGCCTAATGGATTTATGTTTGATTTGACATGGGTTTGAACATCAATAACCACATGAGTGTTGCAAGTCATCTTGGACCTCATCTAAATATTTCCTAACTTGTGCATAGAGTTTTTAAAATTTGATGTAATATCACAAGTGATTTAAGATCTTGGGAAACCCTAGGTTTGTATATGCAATCTAATTAGATGTGAAAAATGTATCTATTATGTAGACAACGATTGTGTTACAATGAAAATCAGTCAAAACTGAGAACAAGGATCTAACATTTTCAACCAACAAAACATGTTGTCCATGTTTTTGGACTTCTAACATATTTCATAATTTCTATGAGCAATTCAAGCAAGAAAAAATAACAGGGAACAAAGAATGGTCCAGATTGACCAAGTATGGAATACAAATAAAATTAACAGAAGATAAATAGGTATGAGAATTAGGAATCGGTTGTCGATACTTACAATTTCTTGGTACAACTTACCTTGATTTGTGGAGCTTGACACTGTCTTCTTTTGATTTACCTTTCAAAACATCTTTCAACATACTACACATATTTTCCTTTCGCAATAATTTTAGTTAGGACCCATCAAATAAATATTTGCATCTTTGTGAAAATAACAAAATGAATCTAAAAAAATACAGTTTGAGAAGTTTGTCTCGATGAATAAAAACAACATTAATAATGAACATTTTATGTTTGATAAACATTTTTAATTTAACAATGTAAATTAAAATAATATTCAAGTAAAATAATTGGTAATAAGATATCACCTGAGGAAACATGGATAACAACAACACTAAGTATATAAGGCCATCGATCACATAAAAATGCCAAATTTTCCTTTGAAATATGAAAATGTTTCCAAGGGCTATCTGTAACAAGTTCCAAAGGGTGAGTGAACTAGCAATAGTAAAATTTAAACACTACAATTTAGAAATAACCATGGGAAATGTATAATTCCTTACCATTCATTAAGCTCCTCTATGTTTCGAGAATAATTTAATATTCTTTACTAAAAAGGGCCAACCACGTGAAGGTGGAAGATCTTATGGCCCCTCCCCCACTCACATCACTCTCAATTCCCCAAACCCAATGCATCTACTTGCAAATAAAAATTTAGTGCAAATTCATTCATTCAATAGCTGAAAAAAACATTTATTAAAGCATTCATTCATTCAATATCCAATAAAACAATTCATTAAAGCATTCATTCATTAAATAGAAAAAAAAACCATGCATGAAATTGTATTATAAAAAGAATTACTCAAAATTTCTTCAGTCACTTCTATTTTACTTTTCTTCTATTTACAAAATGAACAAGAAGCACATCTTCTAGAATTTGTCGTTTGGTTCCTAGTGCTTCATTAACTTGTTGTGATGTCTCCCTAGTATACTTCTCGCTACATGGATCTTGCGGCAAGCTGGGGCTTGGGATTGTTGCAATAATGTGAAAATGTTGCATTAATTTATTTTTGTTTTTATATTACAAATATTCATTTAAAAAAAATTACAAAGGTGTTTTTTACCTGGTGTGGGCACATCATGTTCTTCATTTTCCTGTCTAGGATCAACCTGTACAATGTGACCATCTACATGCTTTGCATTTGAAATATGGAGAAGTATAATTCATGTTCACCATATGCAATTATCTATACAAAACTGTAGCATATGAATAAATTCTTACTAGGAATCGAAGCATGATCTTTGATTGGTTGTTGTCCATCATCGACATTAAGGGGATCATTTGTTTCCTGCTCAAAACAAAATAAATATTTTATGTTAATTGTTTATAACGAATATATACGACATGACAATTAATAATTTTTCATTAAACTACATATATATTTTATATACCTATGCACCAAATGGATCACCAGAAGACCGTGTATGCCCATACAATATTTTTCGACGTTCAACAACAAATTCAAAGCCGTGTTGGAATCTAAGCCTCAAGTCTTCCTGAGTGGGCACTTCTTTGAATCGATCGGCCTGCATATTTGCATCATGTCATTAATTTTACATTTTGCATTGGATTAAACTGAAAATAATTTTTAATTTATTATTTGGATGCATTATCGAGTTTTCGATACTTACAATTCGTGCCACCAAATTCAAATAACCACCAGGCCCAAGCTTGTGCTAACCAATTTTTTCCAGTCTTGCCTTTGTGGCATTTGATGTGTCTGACATCCTAATCAAGTGTTGAATTACGTTAGATGCTCCAAATTTGATATAAAATTAATAATAATAAGGGTTACCATTACATTGTGGAAAGTATTGCATACCTCCTTGTGCCTGGTGGTATCTTTCCTGCTTTTCTTAGAGCCCTCTCTTTTCCATCTTCCACTAGGGCTTTACACTCCCTTGATGGAATCATGGGAGGGCGCTCATACCTAGGTTTCCTTTCTAGGTGAACCCTATATTGGTCTCAGACAATCTTCATATGTTGTCCAACCTTCATTAGGACCTTCGTTGTATCGAAGGTATCATTGTCGAACAAGCCAACCAACTGATTAGTCAACTCATCCTTTAAGTTTTTTGTCTGCCTGTCCGACCTTGTGCAGATGGTGGGCCCATATATCTCCAAGGTCAAATCATTTAGATTTTTATAAAAACATCATTTCATGCAAAACAATCATGCCATCATTAGTTTAATTTTTTTTATTGGTATATTACAATCAAATTACAAAAACTAAATTGAACAATGTATACTTACCTGGAATCTTATCTATATTTATTGAAACGGGTTCCTCGTTCACCAAAAATATTGTCTCTATTGAACCCGTGTTAGTGGCATAGGAAGATCCAGGAAATTCTTCTTCAGCATCAACATTACTATTAGGCTATGCATCCACCCCTTCTTCTACACGATCTGGTATGAGTTGGTCAATAATGGATGCACTCTCGGTTGGCCTCGGGGTGTCACCGAATGTGTTGCTAACTGTTCATTTGACAACACAGGTGTAGTATGTGGTGCATGTGGAGTCATTTTCTCACTGGGCCCAACATTTCCTTCACCACTAGTGTGTGTTCGTATAAAATACTATAAATACAAACCATTCAATTATAAGTTCACTATCATATAAAAGTAAAAATTATAAAGTTCTAAATGAATTGATATTATGATTCAAGATTTCACAACTTGCTTTCAAGGCTTGATATCTCTTTAGCAACACTTCAACCTTTGATTTAATCTCATCTATCTGCGGAATAATGAATAGCCGACGAAGCATATCTGCATTGATTTTTTTCAAGGTCTTCTCTATCACCTTAATCGGGTCTAGAGAAGAACCAATGTAAGAATCGTTCAACAACTTGTTCACATCAAAATCTATGGATTATTGTGTTGCTATTTCATAAATCGAATCATTGGTATGCAACAAAAATATATAAACATTAATTACGTGTTGAAGCAATAGTCTAAGCAAAAAATTATATTAACAAAACATATCTATCATGATTGATTCCTCGAAATACATCTAGATTTAACTGATGTCTGGATGTTAGTGTGGTCTGAACAACAGTTGGGGACTTTCCCTGATCATCCACCCGGAAAAAAAGAAGTAGACAACATTATCATAATGAAAGCAATTATACAAACGCAAAAACACATAACAAAATAAACATTATTCTACATTTTATATATGTGTATAATTTTTAAGTATTTAAATTGTAGAATTACATTCATGTTTACTTGTTTCCTCAAGGCTGCTGTCGTCTGATCAAAATCTGGGTGGCTTCCCGGATCAACACTTTGCATCAAATATAGATAAGATTATATAAACCAAATGAATATACTCTTGAAAAAACACGACAACAAAACTATTTGTACATATTAAATTTTGCAATGGCATCTATCTATACCTTCCTCCTCGAGGTAGGTCTGGCAACATATACTGTGAGGGAGGTGCCCCTGACATAACCCTGCATCAAAAAATTACCTAACGAAACCAAAATAATCACTAAATTTTTTTAATAACATAACATTTTGATGTATACCTGTTTCCTCGAGGATGGTGAATCCTCTGACCAGTTGCTAGGGTGATGCGTCACTGATCACCTCCCTGTGAAATAAACATAGAAAATCTAATAAAAAATTATAGCTATCTACTAACGAAAAATTCCTAAAGATGTTAAAATAATTAATAAAAGGTTAGGTAAATTGTTGGATGTACCACATCCATAGTAACCGTGTTTGTATAAGATACTCGATTCAAATTGTAATTAATAAGTAGCTTTTCTCCTGTAGCTATTGATTTAATGGAAAATAAAAATACACAGTTTCCTTCACGTCCCTCAAATATGCACTTGGGTTTCTTAAGTCTAGACCCTGGTTGTGTACTGTTTATAAACCTCGCAATATTCCTAGTTGTCTTTGGCCTTCCGTCAAATTCATGTACATTGGAACAGGGGAATCCAATCTTGGTAGTTGTAAGAGGGTCCAACATAGTCCATTAATTCTTTACATCTACTGTAACCGACCTTTATGCCATCCATGCAAAAAAAACCCAATCCATGTAATGACGACGGTGTGATTCTATATATCCTCTCATTCACACAAATATATGTGTTTACTTGAGGAAGATACTTAGGTACCAATTTATTCACTAGATGTTTGTACCTTAAGGGAACCTCAATGTCGCCTATTGTCTCATCATCATAGGAACGTGACCCTCATCCTGCGAGAAAAAATTCCATGCATTTATTGAATTTTCTTCTGATCTTTTGACATTTAGTTGATCTAGCCCTTGTATACCTATTGGATGTCTCACTTTCCTCTAGCCTTCCTAAACTCCCCTCGCTTGAGGAATATAGGTCTGACAAATATCTGTTTGGTTCCACCTGCACCATGGCCTTAAAAAAAAAAAAAAAAAAAAAAAAAAAAAAAAAAAAAAAAAAANAGAAAAGGATGCACAAGATAAGATCGATAAATAAAAAATATATTTAGTTAAAAATGCCATCGACCAACCCCATCAACCAAATCCTCACCAAAAACATTTAATAGTCTACACCTACCAAGGATTGTTACATTGAAAACCACAACAATTCCTAAAGACACTAAAACAAACCAACATCCTTTTGATATTGTGTGCTGTAACTGTCTAGACAACATTACAAAAAAATCATATAGTAACTAAAACACGTTAAATAAAACACATTATCAACAACACCATGCAAGAGACACAATATATAGTTTTTTAATCTTTTATAATTGTTCAACCAGCTACAACCATGAGGTAATTCAACACCTACTGAATCAAAAGCACCTACTTATATTCCAAGGCTTAGCTTGGTATTTTCTTATATCTAACTAAGAAAAATGGTACAAGGTGTAAGGAGCTTTAGATATACATATTATCAAGTGGTATACTATACCAACTTCACCAACATCCCACTAGCCATCTTACCACAACAATGATCGTCGAGGGTTTCAATTGTGTATCATCGTTTCCACATACTCCATTAAGCATGGCTTCTTTTATACAAGAGATTCAAGGTATATTCAAATTCCTTTTCAAAGCAAAGGACCAAGCAAGGGCTTCTCATTATGTGTGGAATATTAGGGCTTCCACAAGCGAGGGTAAGAGGATTCCTAACCTCATTAAGACACAAATGACCACATAATGGGTCATTTGGCTCATTAGGTGTTCAAATGGCTCCAATTCCCACATCTAGGGTTCTTCATGCCATTTCATGTCATTTTCCTTTGTTTTATTTCTATGTCATCACTTCAACCTTTGTCATTAATGGCTTGTCATCAATGACAACCATATTCAACAAAATCCCCCTTTTTCATTTATGAAAACAATCTTCCAATCTTCAATTTCTCTCCCCCTTTGACATTAATTACAAAGGTTCAATACATGTCCACTAAGGAATTCATAATGACCAAGAAAAAACAAATTGGATGCTTGAATACTCTCCTCTTTGCATGTATATTTTTTTCTCCCCTTGAGATGTTGGTAGTTTGTTCATTACTATTTTTAATAGGCTGCAATGTTTCTTGATTGGTTGAGTTGTCTTCTCCCCTTTATTAACATGCATATTTCTTGACAAGAAAGGTTGTCATTGATGACAAACCATTAGCGACAAAGGAGGAGTCAAGACATAGAAAAGGAAACAAAAGTCAAGGATGACAAGCAAGAAGAAAAGCATGTACATGCTTCAGATACAAGTGACTGTAAGCACTCTCCAATAGATGAAAATTGTGAATGTAATGATGATGAAGTTATACTTATAGAATATGAAAAATAAATCTTGTTGAAAGTTAATAATTCATTACAAGCACATTTTTTGATATTGATCTTAAATTCAATCCTAGACTCAAGAAGAAAATTTTGAGAACATTTGAAAAATACAAAGAGAAGACAAAAGCTTTGTTCATGAGAATGAAACTTAAGAACAAAGGTTTTGAAGATGAGCCAGAAGACCAAAACAATGAAATTGGAGGATTGAAGTCTAATTTAGCAAGAGAACAAGAGAAGAATTCACTCAAATGGAAAATAACGACTCTGCAAGGAAACCTCAGGTCCAAGGATCATGGTTGAATTAGAAAACTAAAGAAAGTTTAATAAGTGATGAAGTTGGCACGCTGATAGGGGGGCGAGTACGAAAGCAAACACATTCTTACCTTTTATGAATGTACTAGATGACTGTTTGAAGATATGGGAGATGCTCACAAAAGATAAGTAATGTTTTTAAAATGCACGCAAGGGACTGCAAAAATTTAACATGCATGTAATGACTGCAATACTTGGAGAGAAGTGCAAAAACTAAGGAATAAAATGCAGACAAGATCTTCGTGATATACCCGCTGATCACTCATAAATACACTGATTGATGAGAATGACCACAAGCAATAATAAAGTGCCCACATTTGGAATGAAACTGTCCACTATGGCATGAATTTGAGTTATGTAATGAAACTGTCCACAAGGTGATGATGCCCGTAGTCAGTTAAAAGGTGTATCTTCAAGCATCAAGATAATTCCCTCCTGATAAATGAAATGCGTGATGAATGAAGGAAATAGTGAGAAGACAACATTATCCTTTGGGACACATGAATTGGTTATATGCACACACAATAAAAATGATGTCTGCAGGGAATAAAATGTGCATGCACCAGTCCACAAGCACAAGGTAGATATTCCCACAGGATTTGGTAGAATGGCCACTAGATAGAATCAAAATGTCCTCAAATATTAGAAGAAGGACTAATTAGGTTGCAAGTCTAATTAGTATAAATATGCTTTCCATATCATTTAAATTGACTAAGTTAAAGACAAATATTCCCACCAAAAGATGCTTGCAAGCAATTAAATAAATTCTTGCAATATTGAAAAAGTGTTTGTAGTGTTTAAAACTATGCCCACAACATGCATGAAAGTGAGAATAATTCCTACACCAAATTGTTTTTGCAATAAAAATACCTGCAAGTCTTGGAGAAGATGTTTGCAGGGATTTAAGAACGCCTGCAAGACAATAGAATGCCTGCACCACTCAACTATACAATCTCTACAGAAAATTTAAAAATTCCCACAACAACTAAGTGATGGGAGGAGGTTGTCATCATATTGGAAACATATATCAACCTTGTAAATATTGGAATACAAGAAAGTTTTCACCATGGCCAATTTTAGTGACAAGTTAGAAATGGTAAGGTGTGTAGCTCTGAAATGCCCACACAGTCCACTAAAATTCCCACAGGATTGGGTTGATAAAAGTTAAGGGCTATTGGGTTAATTTTTGTTATATTTATTATAAGAGTGGTAACTAGATTAATTGAGTTTATATCCATAATTATAATTATAATGATTATTGTTCTTGGTCACTAAAACATGTGATGGTTTTTTTGATGCCCATATATTGATTATGCGATGACCTTGTGTTGTAATTGCAATGAAATAAATTGGTATTTTTCGTCGATATTGTGACATGGACAAATTTTTTTTCAATACTGACTAACAAAGACATGCCACGTGGCCTGTTTTAGGTTCTTATGGGTTTATATTTTTTTTGAGCAGTTTTCGTGACTGCAATAGCCTATTGTCCATGTTCCAATGGGTTCCAATGGAATATCATCACTATTGCAATGATCGAGTGTCAATGTTGCAATGTTTCATCTTGAATGGCCAACACGAAGGTGTCTAGAGAGAAACGATTATACTTTTTTGACAAATCCTTCTGTTAAGAAATAATGTCAAGGATGCATCAGATAAATCTCTAGAAAAAAATGAATGGCTATTGATCTTGTGGCGAAATAACCTCAACAAGCTAACAAAACCTCATATCATTGTGATGATAATTTTATACCAACAACAAATAACTATCTCACTTTGCGACATAAAAGAATCATTGTATCGACGCAAAGAGAAAATGTTGTAACAACAATGCTAAACTAACAATGGAAGTTTACAAGTTTAATGATGAAAACACATCGATGTATTGATGTTGTCTAAAGAAAATAAAAAAAGAAATATCCCAACAAAAGGGATTATAAAAAATAGAATCCATAGAAGGGCTTAGAAAAATAGCCTTACAATTATCAATGACATGATTGAAAGAGACATGAAACGTATACTCTTAGTTATTGTTCGAAGAAGACAAGGATGAGGCCATACAAACTTGAGATGGATCAAGCTCACAATGTTGTAAGGTCTTCTAGAACTAGACAAGTTGATGGAGGTCAACATTGAAGACTTATGAACAAGTTAGAAACTAGATGTGCTTCTTTGATAATTTTGTTGCTATGAGAAAGGATACTAGTGGACACCCACTTCTTTGTCTCAAAATGGTTCTAAATGTTGGAAGTTAACTATAATTCTGTAGGTGTTGAACTTTCAATGATTTTTTTGAGCATACCCATCCATTATTGGAAATGGATTCATGCCCACAATATTTTACCGTGAGGCCTACCAAACACGAATTATAGAATAGGATTTTTAAAGTTGAATAAAGGACCCAAATAAAGTGTGTATGTAAAAGTTGTGGATAAGGATGTCACACCTCTCACTAACCCCAAGGGTTGTTAGAACATATTATGAAGTTGGAAAGGTTGAAGTGATTCATCTTTAATTAAATGAAGGATCACTTGATGATACAGGAGCATTGTGGCATGCCAACAATGTGATGAGTTGGTTACATGCTGTGGCATATTTTTAACTGTTTTGTTGAGTCATAGTTTATTAGCACCTGTAGGAGTGATTGCACATCATGAATCCCTGCATGGAGATCAAGCACGGTTTGTTTTTTTTTGGACATAGACATTTTCATCATGCTCTGTTTCTATTTTTTTTCAGTTGCAGGACTACTTGGGTTGTAGGAGGTTACAATTTATGATAAATAGGTGGCTTGGAGAAGGGAGAAGGGTTCTGCTCTTCAGTATTATAATTTCGAGTTTGCAGAGAAACTGAAAGACCTACGTCTGATTCCGCTTGTAAATATTTTAATAGATTGAAGAAGAGATCCAATTGTGTGTTAGTGTGTTTTATTAATAGAAGGTTAACTATGTGATTGTAGAGTATTTAGCCTAGATGCATTTACTATTTTGGACTGTGAATTTATGAAGGGCCGACTTCGGCAGTTTCCTGAACATTTGTGTATTTCTATGGGGTTATGGATTCAAATGTTGAATTGTTGATTGAATGAATGAAATAGGTTGTAGATGCATGTGTTGAATTGTTAAGATAATTAACCTTAGAGATTGTAGGTTGGATTCATCGATTCCATGATCAATTGACGCAACGTGCATACTTTTTTCTTAACTAGTTTTTGTAGAAAATGAACGATGGAGATTGAGTCCATAGGAAAAGATATGATAGCTAGAAAATTACGGAGGGAAAGTTGTGGAAGGGAATTGCAGAGAGGCAGCTTTGAAAATTTGGTTCCACATCCCGCATCTCGCAACCTGCTTGCGGAAAAGCTATTGCAAAAGGAAATTTGCAGGGGAGCAACTTCGAGACATTGATCGCACATCCCGCATCCCGCATTCCGCATGCTGAAATATCATTGCAGAATCAGAGTTGCGGAAGCGCTGTTGTGGGAGAAAAATTGTGGGGAGACAATTTTAGCATAGAATTTGGCCGAGGGCCAAATTTGGTAGTCCTGCTAAGTGTAGAAGCCACCAGATCCTGGAGGTGCTGGTTGGGTTGCCTGTGGTCGATCTCGGCTGCACCACTTGATCCCTCACACAAAATATGAGAAGAAGGTGAAGGATATGTGTGATGATTCAATCAATCTATATTAGAGCATGAACATATCCCATGGGAATCTTTTGAAAATAAACTCCCAGTACACAAAAACAATATTGATATGGTAGTGAGGTATGTAATGAATATCAGTAATTTAAGAAATTGACTCGCAACCATAAAAGATTTGGTGCATGAGGGTGAGATAGTGTGGATAACTGTGAAAGGGTTCCATACATCTTGGGGCATGTTTGTTTGAGGTGTATGTGCTTATGATAAGTTTCCCACTTTTGAAAAACTATGGGATGAATTTGTTTAATAGGAAACAAGAATGAAAACAATAGCAACCAAATATGTTGAGGTTCAATACCTAAACCTTATTGGTATGATAAATAAGGATGGAAGTAAAGGACTCAAGAGGTATCAAAAGAACTAGAAGGAAGAATCAATATAACTAGGTTCACAATGATAAAATTATCCCATGATTATGCAAATAACCTTCAACTCCACAATTACGCACTACTTGCATGTTAGTTCACCCCATACTTTCCATGTGACCCACTACTTACACATACCTATGTCACATGCAAGTACTGGGCCATTATTGAGTTAACTGGGCCACATGAAAGAAGTGGGTCACGTGGGTACATTTTTGCAAATCCTGGTTTTCACCTGATTTTGTTATAGAGTTGCATTGTATATCTGTTTGGAAAATTTTTGATGCAAGGTCCTAGATATATATATTTTTACGAAGTTTTTAGTTTGGGCTCCCAATCCTTTTCTCAACATTTTTTCCCATGCATCAAAATGACAATTACATTTTGGAGGATGAGGAAAATCAAATGGGAACTTTTAGAGTCTTGATCTTGCTATTTTTAGAATTTTTTATTTATAAACTTGATCAATTTTACTAAAAATTGCATAATGAACACTTTAGAGACCTAGTATTTAGTTCTCTCATTAGGTACCTTCATAATTTCAAAATTCACAATTTTGGAAATTTTTTGATTTTAGATATGTTATCTTCCTTTTAATCTAAAAGTATATTTGGATACCCATTGGAGAGTTGTGCATAAGATGCTAGTTTCAAATCCAATGAAACTTGTCCAACCCAAAGCATAAAAGTAGAGAATGTCAGTTTTAAGAGATGTTCACATATTTAGTGATCCAATATGGAGTATAGTATGAACATGAAGTTTGGTGAAAATTAGATAAAATAATAGTAAGGTCAATAATTATGTACAATTTTGTATGATGTCTTGGTTCAATGGTTAAGTGGTGGTGATTGTGTCTCATGTGCAAGCATATTTTTTGAATTGGATTAAGGTAGGTGAGAGTCTTGAGCAATTTTGGTGGAATAGAGATTCCTCATCTTTTACATCTCAACTAATGTTTTTTTTTAGAGTTGTAAGTAAACCACACTACATTGTAATAGTGTCTGATTTTGGAAGGAGACAAACATGTTTGTTTCATTATGATAGGAGGAAGGATCATATAATATAAGTATATATATACATTTTATATTCCTCTATCACTGAGGAAGAGTAGCATGAGTGTAGTGATAGTCAAGGGATTAAATATGTATCAATTGAGAGAAATGAACATATGTGTTCTCTGAATAAATGAATAAATAAAATATTGAATAAATAAACTAACATACCCTCTTTTGGTGATGATTTAATATGCATCCACCATGAGTTTCATTTCCTTTGCCAAGGCTTGTAGAAATCATCAAATATTAAAATTTTATATGACTAAATAATAATTAAGTGAATAAACATGGATTTAAACATGTGCAAGACTATATAAGTCTAAATTGGAATACATTAATCAACTCCTCTTTGTTTTGAGAATAAGTTATTCTCTACTGAATAGGGTTTATAAAAGTTAAGGGCTATTGGGGTAATAGGACTTCAATCCCAAGATGATTGAAGTAGCAATACCATTGGGAGAACATAAGGAGCACAAACAACATATCCAAGGAGGAATGGAGGGTGGAGAAAACACACACCCCTGGGGGATGAAAACAAAATATATATCCCCAACTAAAACAATAAATATACTAATGTATCCCATACTAGAAAGAAAAAAAAAGAGTATGCCGCATAAATAAAAAAATCTCCTAAAAGATATGTATCATTCCTTCCTCAATGATTTCTCCTTCTAAAAGTTTTGAGAAGGAGAGGAGGCCAACCTTCATATTCAGTGCTTCCTTGGATAAATGGCCTGCACTCATAGTGTGCTCCCTGTAGACATGCATAAAGTCATATAACCCATGAATTGAAGTCATCGGTAGTATAGCATATATGTCGGATTTAATGGATATCCGAAGACAAATTTCACTACATAGATGTCAGAAATCCGACAAAGTCTCTTTCATAGAGGTTGGATAACTAACAAATTGATGTCATTATCTCAAGGACTTATAATCACGTCATCTTAGTGACATCAATCTGTTGAGAAACATATTTGATAGAAATATAAGAATGACATCATAGTGATATCATTATCTTGAATAATATCAACAATTCCCTAGTATAACAATACATCACATAGTCTTGTAACACGAGATAAATATCAAGTGGTTCCATAGCAAATGCTTTAGCCAATTTATCTCAAAATACAAACTACGTTTTTGTCAAATGATGTAGGTTTAACTTTTTTAATTTATTTTGTTTCCTCACCAAAAATATTAAAGACCTAGTTTACAGATCTCAAGATATATAATAAAATCATTTTGCTAAGATTTTGTAACTTTTTTTCATGAATAAAAATAGGTGTTGGTATTCAATAGTGAAACAAAGGTAACTTGTACATAGTCTTGACAATAATTCATTCCAGACGCGAGTGGAGATAAGTATCAAAACAATTTCCCAAGGGGAGGGATAGAACCCACAATCCCAAGATCATTGAAGTATCAATACTACAGGGAGAACATAAGGAGCCCAAACATATTATCCAAGAAGGCATTGAGGGTGGAGAAAACACACCCCTGGGGGATGAAAACAAAATATGTATCCCCAACTAAAACAATAAAGATGCTAATGTATCCCTTACTCAAAAGAACCAAAAAAGAGTATGCCACATTAAATCCAAAATATCTTAAAAGAGCTGTATCATGCCTTCCTCAATGATTTCTCCTTCTAAAAGTTTCGAGAAGGAGAGCAGGCCAACCTTCATATTCAATGCTTCGTTGGATAAACGGTCTACACTCATGTTGTGCTCCCTGTAGACATGCCTAAAGTCATATAACCGACGAATTGAATTCATCGGTAGTGTAGCATATATGTCATATTTAATGAATATCCAACAACAAATTTCACTACATAGATGTCAAAAATCCGATGAAGTTTCCTTCATAGAGGTAGGATAACCCACGAATTGATATCATTATCTTGAGGACTTATAAGCATGGGTGTACTTATACTAATAATAAGTATTTAAATGTGTAGTTATAGTATTTTTGGGTCTTAGTGCCAAGTTAGTATACTTTAGTTAGAGGATGAACTAGTCCTTAGAAATACTCTATTCCTAGACTTCAAAGTTCTGACATATAACCATATATCCCTTGGTAAAGGTTTAATCCAAGACCCTTTTGTTACACATCCTAACTACATAACTATGGTACTACTGCATGTGCTCCAATGCTTGAGATTCATTTCATCTAGGCTCTCTAACTCTACCATAAGTGTGGTGACAAGCTCTTCATCAATTATAGCATCATGTAGTGCAATGCTAAGTGATGGGACTAAGACCTATTAGAAAAACATAATTTTAGCTCTATATACCAATGAGTAGGTCATCATGGAGATATGTAATCTCCAATGAGTGGGACCTTTTAAATTATAATGAAAGTTTTGTAATCCCATAGTGTAGAATATAGCTTGGTGTACCAATGGTCACCTGAAGAATTAACAGTGTGTTTAAGGATGGATAGTAATGTAACATTTATGGCTTCAACCTACCGTATTCTCTGTATATAGTAGGGTGTGGAAAAATTATGTTTGATGTTATACTTAGATAGGAGTCTCTTTATGTATGTAGATATGAGCAAGCTTCCATTGTCAGCCACTAAGGTATAATGGACTATCAAATGATATATAATTTGGTTTCTAATGAATTTCACAATAACATATCCTATGAAACAACTAAGGGCTATCAAACATGACTGACACTAATAATTCGAGAAACAAATACCATACCCAGAGATTAATTAATTAAATTGAAAATATGTTTTTATTTCTTGATTTTATTATTTTTAATTATTGAAAACTTTATTACTTTGGTCTATTAAAAATAGTCATCAATCTTTTATTTAAAAAAATCACTAAAATTAATAAACTATTATTTTAAAATACATCAAAATTAAATTAAAGATGATATTATTCAAATAATTTTTTTTTTACATAATTCTATCATTAAAAATTATCTTATTTGAAACATATTTGCTCCTCTTTAAAAACTTCCTATAATAAAAAAACACCTAAAATCATCTCCAAAAAACATTAAATCAAATTGCAATTAAAGTACCAATAAATTTTAATACACAACCATAAACACTTATTTTGCATTATTATAGTATTTTATTAACCTCCTCGATCAACCATCTAGATTAATATAATTAGAGCCTCTGCAATTCTCAATCAGTAAACAAAATTCCAGAATTGCAATGCAATAGAAATCTTTTGACTAACTTTTGGCACTGATGCCGATTTGGGAGTGGAACCCTTGCTAACAAAATGGGAAGACCTTGGGGATGGAGAGTACTATAAAGGAATGAACCTTAATTGATGAAGACAACAATGACCAAACTTTGCAGGACATAAAAGTCCCTAGCTCTAACTGAGTGATTAATGAAGGACCCGTGGAGATCATAGGAACACTGAGGAAATGGAGTGAAGGCAATGAGCAGCCTCAGAGGAATTCCAACTCACTAGGCCATGTGGACACCTAAGAGAAAACAAGGGAGGAATTCAAATAACTTAGATTCCATTAATAATAACCCAACTAACAGTAATCTCAATGATTTCCACAAGACAATTTAATAGGTTGTTCGAGTCACAATCGCAACTGGTACACACATCCATCCGATATTGTGATAGGAAATGGTCGCAGGAAGGATAAAAAAAAGAAGAGATGGAAATGATTACGTGAAATTCCACTCTCAAAATTTTTTCCTCAATATTGAGGTTTCCCAGATCTATTCCCTATGAAATTTGATCCTTAAGGTTGCGTTGTTGTGCAACCTAGCAGGCCTGAGATTGCAAGGAGGAAACTGGTAGTCACACTAGCAGTCTTGTGTTGTAGTAACACTAGCAAGCATAATCAGTTATGCCTAGTAGTAACACACAATCACACTAGAAGATACACTTATTTATGCCTAGCAGAGACACAATCATTCCCAACAATGATGTTGTCACACTAGCAAAGGAACTAAGTTATTCCCAGCAGATACAATTAGTTATGTGCAATAGAGACACAATCATGCCCAACAATGTCACACAATCAGATTAGCAGAGATACCCAGTTATGCCCAACAGAGACACAATCATGCCCAATAGTTACAAACAGTCACACTAGCCGAGACACTTCATGACCAATAGAGAGAGGATGTTTTACTGGGAAACAATAATACCGACCTTGGTAAAATTAATAAAATTCTTCCACTCTATGTAACAACTCAACTAGGGTTACTGTTTATTTTTGCTGCTACTGGGAATATTATTCCATTAGGGCCAGAATCCACTGCTTATTTTGGCACTTTGGGGCTATTTATCAACACTTATATTATAAGACCGAGGATTGTTTCCCCTTGGACATGTTTCTTATTGGATCAATGCATATTAACATATTTGGGGTATTTGATCTAGGTTTTTGATTCCATCTCACATCTACATAATTCTCTACAAACAAACCCTCGAAACTCATACAATACTCAATGCATGGTCAGAAATTGCTTCCTACTATTAACTAGACTACAAGGTTACATGACATAAATAATTTAAGAAGGTTACAAATTTTATCTATAAGTCCTTTAAGTGGCAGCAAGAGTTCAATTACCACAGAGGGAAAATTCCCCATAAAAAGGAATAATTAATTATTAACATAAAAAATGATGTGGCTAAATTTTCAATTCACATAGGAAATTGTATTTGTAGAATAAATTTTTGCAGTCAATGAACTCCTGAAACCAGTCATGATGTTCTGAAACCAGCCATGGTGGTTCAATAAACCCATAAAGGAAACCGACAGAGCAAAGAAGGAACCCATGAAGGAAACTGACATAGAAATGAAGGAACCTGTGAAAGAACCAATGGATTCGTCGGAGTTTCAAGAATCAATCCAATGAAGGAACCAACTGCAGAATTAAAATCTTAAGTCGTAGAGTATCAACCAGAAGTAACGACAGGCTCTACAAGGGAACTCCAAAGTATTGGACTGTAATTTTTGTAATGCGCGAGAGGGGACTTAGGTGCAGGTAAGTGAATAATGAATGAATGGTTTAGTGTTATATGTTTTTATTTTTTGTTTATTTGTTATTTGTTAATGTATTATGAACCCTAGACAATTAATTTAGATCTTACATCCCTTATTTTATTTCATTAACCACGTCCAAGGCCCCAACTACCATGCCTAATATAGAAAAGGTGTTAATGACACTCATATCCCACCAAATGACAACGATCCAAATTTATATGGTGGTTGATGTCCTAGTTCTCAAACTAGGGCCATAGAAGCTTCATTTTTGGCCAAAGTCTATAGATCCATATCTTGTGTGTAAAACCTCGTAATGGTACCCATATTCCACTCAAGGAAAAATGTACTTCTGTTGAGGCCTGGAAATTCGTAGGAAACAACAGCAAGGGATTCTCCCCAGTCAACGTTCCCAATTAGCCCATGACTGTTTGGTATAGGAAATCTGTCCGGTTTGCGGTCCGGCTACCGTAGGTCAAGTAACAAAAAACAAAGGTTTTACCGGTTGCGGCCTGGTCCACCGTGTATTTTGTATTTTTTGACTTAAGTATGATATGCAAGTGCCTAATTAACAATGCAGGGTGATCAAGATGCAAAGAGTAGTCACAATGTGATGCGCAGGTTCTTACCTCTCGTCTTAGAACTCACAAGCATCCAAATCATGCAAGAAAATAAATACTAACTAAACTATCTCTAGAGATCTGGGTATTCATTCATGAGTAATGCACCCCTGTTCATGTGTTATGGCAAATCACAGATAGCTGTTCTTATAACCAAACATATAAACATGAAGAAAAGTATATATGATCAGATAGCTCATCAACAGTTAAAAAATCCATTACTCATAGTGGAAAAGACGTCATAAAGGTACTGAAGAACATTCAGACAATAACATAGGTTTAAGAAATTAGAATGCTCTTACAGCTAATGAGGCACAGTTGAAAACGAAATAGTTCACATTCAACATTGCTCATTTAATCACATTGACATATTCCACACAACACTTCCTCCAACAGGCAAAATTTGCAGTCTATGGTTGTAAAACAAAATAGTTCCTCTTACAAGCATTAAGTTACAAGTTTTTCTAGGGAAAAAGCCCCTTTTGAGTTCTAACTTTCCAATATTTAAACTACAACAGCAGATCATTTGGGCTGCCCCCAAACGTGTGACTCTCCAGTCCCTCGAACGTTTCAGATCCTTCTTTTCTGCGCAAACCCATGATCGGGTGAGTCACTGACGGACCTTTTAGGTCTGTGCCTTGGTGGCTACTACTTTGTCTTCTATTCCACTTGTCCTCCTTGTGATCCTGCTGATTTCAGCTATACCTCTACCAAACGGTCCATTTCCCTTAGCGCCGTAGTAGTTTGACTAATCTCCGGAAACCACCTGCAATCAAACGACATGCATCATTCATTGGAATCGCATTCAAACCATATCAACTAAAATAGCTAAGCATTAAGAAGGCCATGTACTGTGTTGCTACCACAAGGCTTGACAAACGCTGGCACCACTACTTTGTTTAAGTATGGGTTCGAAGGAAAACACCCACGACAGGAAACGTGAACTTCATCGGAGGCCCAGAGCGCTAACCTCGGCAGGGTAGACCTATTCATAGCCACAACGGAGGAAAAGAAGAGGTTAAGGACACGTGACCCATGGGTGGGAAATTCTTAATCGAAAGTCGGAAGATATTAACATCAGAATCCAATTTCTCTACACAGCCGCAATGGCGGGAAAGGAAAAGACTACAGACAAGTGACCTGCATCGACGGCGGAGCGCTTTTCACTTCAGGTGGCTAATTTCTTTGGGATCCATAACGATGGAAGTGAAAAGGTTATAAACATGCGACTAGAGGGCTGACACACATCGGCGAGCGGAGCACTTTACACATCGGGCGCTTAATTGCTTTGGGATCCACAACGACAGAAGGGAAATGGACAACGGCCGCTGATTTAACATAGTATGACACCCGATTAATAGAAAATTGATTGTTTGGATAGTTTTTAAAAATCAACAGCGGTCAAAATACATTTCACCTCCGAAACAACGGCCTTTCAAAGATCCATCAACAGAACCAAACTCACAATCGGTGACCCAAACAACTTCAAACACATGCAACCTCCGAAAATAGGCTGAGAGTCAATCCTTTAAAAATAATCCAACACTAAAGCATGACCAAAAGGTTCAAAGGATCCAATGATTAAAAACAATGCTAAATCATGAGGAGGGGCCAAAATTTAAGAAATTTGGGGAGAACGGTTGCTGCTGCAACAATTGGCGATTACCTGGTGAACCTAGATCTCTGGGTGATTATTATTTGAGTGACAGACTGTTTAACAACGAATGCATCTATTGAATTCTTCCAACTATCCGGATTTCTCAAATGGCAGAAGTGTGTACCTTTAATCATTGATGATAGTCCAATTTGGGAAAGTAGAAAACAAGATTTTCAAGTCCAGATAACTATGTCGAGGCCAGAGGATGAGTTTCATTATTACTTTTGTCTTTAGGTAGCTGATAGCTTGTACACCACAGGATTGTAGCATATGGTAAACATAAATATTTGTTTGTTCCTCATTCCCATGGTGCTTTAGCACTTTTTGTGCTTTTGGACCTCTGTCCCTTTTCATATGAGTCCTCCTGCATGCCTTTCTTTCTGAATTTTAATTCAGGCTCCTCTATCCCATAGTGTCCTTTTGTGTGAGCGGTGTACTTCATGTTTCAGCTCACGGACGGAGAGGAACTTTCAGCAATTTAGTACTTATGATACAGCATTTGCTTTGATGTATGATGCTTTCATAGGAGTTTTTGACTCTTATTTACCTTTTGGCATTCGTTTCTTGGCATGGGATCATTTATATTTAATATACTGTTCACCTTGATCCTTTCCATGGGTCCTCTGCTGTCGCCCCTTCGAACATTTTAAGTGTGACGTGGATGGAGCCTCAACATAGTATTTCCAACTCTTTGAATCCGGTTTATTTCACAGGGGTTAAGCAAGACTTCGATGCACACAGAGCTATTCGAGAAAGCTGCTAAACTGGAAGAAGTTCTTTTAGACAATCAGTATTGTCATAGTCTGATACCCAAAAATGTTTATCATTCCCAAAAATTTTGATGTTCCCCATGCAATCGTAGGTTTGTTCGGCACTTTATTGAAATCAATAAACTTAAACTAAAACAAATTGAAAAACATGACTCAAAAGACAGCCAAACAGATTATTTATATACAAGACAGAAGAACTCAAAGAAACTCAAGAAAAATAAGGCTTGAGAACCAAACCATTTACTAGTAAGTTCTCTTCCCACCCCTGTAGATCTTGCAATTTATAAGTAGAAGGGCCAAGCTTTGTCGCAATCTGAAAAGGGCCTACCCACAATTGCTGAAATTTAGTATGCTTTCCTTTCTCATCATGGGGGTGATCCCATTTGAGGACTAAGTCTCCCACTTCAAAGTATTTTGTTCCAGCTTTATGTTTGTCGAACCATCTCTTTATTAACTCCTTCTGTTGCTTAAAGCGTTCTCTGGCTTTAGATCTAGCCTCTTCTACTTTCAGAAGATTGCATATCCTCATCTGCAAACTTCATTCTCTGACCCTCTGGACTCTTGAGCTATCATGGAGGATGGTAGCATGATATTGGGGGGAAGAATGGCTTCTTTACCATACACAAGGGTATATAGTGACACTCCTATCGCAGACTTGGGGGCGACTCTATCATCCCAAAGGGCGTTTGGTAGCGCGGAGTGCCAGCTCCTCTAGTTTTGTATCATAGTCTTCTTTAAAATTCTAATCAGATTTTTGTTAGTGGATTCAACTAGGCCATTTCCTTGTGAATAGTAATTAGCAGAATAATGTAATTTTATCCCTTTATCATGAGCAAAATCAGTTAATTTAATTGATGAAAAGTACGTAGCATTATAAAAAATTAACAAAACTAGAACTCCAAACCTGGTCATGATGTGGTCCTGCAGGAAGCTGATGACCTCGTCTTGATTTATTTTGCGCAGTGGGACTGCTTCAACCCAGCGAGTGAAATAATCGGTCGTGGTCAGAATGTACTTGTGTTGTAGGGAGGAATTTGGTTTTATTTCTCCTATGATATCCAATCCCCATTGCTCGAATGGCTCCGTGTTCATCACAGGCTTTAGGGGTGCTGCCGCTTTAGGTTGTCCCCCACTACACCTTTGGAAAATATCACACTTCCTGACATGTGCATGTGCATCTTTGAAGAGTGTAGGCCAATAGTAACCGGATCTGAGGATTTTTTGGGCTGTAGCATCCCCTGAATAATGTCCCCCAGTAGGCCTGTCATGCAAATCTATCATTACTTTTCCCGTATCTTCTTTCTCTAAGCATCTCAGAAGAACTCTGTAGTAATTTTTTCTGAATAATACTCCTTCAACAATTTAATAGGAAGCTGATTTAAGATGTAGTGCTCTTCTTTTCTTAAAATTCCAATGTTCTGGAAACAGCCCCGCCTGCAGGTAATGCACGAGGTCTCTATACCAAGACTCAGGAGCTGTAAACAAAGGACATACCTCCATTACATGTAATTCGACTTCATCCTCCCAGGCGTGTTCTTCATTTTTTTCATTTTCAGTCATCAGTTTGCACAACCATTGTCCTTTAAATATAGAGGCTGGCTTGAATTCAAGGTCGTACTCTTGAAGAGGTGTTACCCAGTTGCCCCTTCTTTCTCCTAACTCCTTCTGTACAAGAAGGGACCTTACAGCTGGGTAGGGGACGATCACATTGGTTCGATTTTTTAAGATATAAGGCCTGAATTGCTTTATTGCTTTGAATACTACATAAGCTTGTGTATCAATGGCTGGGTAATTTAATTCAGCCCCTTATAGACCCATGCTCATGAAATATATTGGGAATTCTTCCCCTCCATCTTCCTTTTGCGTAAGCACAGCTGCTAGCGAATCATCGGATGCAAAGGCATACAGAATGAAGTCTTTATCGAAATCCAGGATTTTCAGGGAGGGTGCGTGTGCAACCACAATTTTAATTTTGCTGAAATCATTCTTCTCAATCTCAATCCACTTGAATTGTGCATTTTGCTTCACCATCTGCTGCAGCAGCTTGACAATCTGAGCGAAATCAGGCACAAATCTTCGTACGAAGTTTATAGTTCCCATAAATGATTGCATCCCTTTTTTATTATGGGGCAACAGAATCTGTTCAATGCCATTAATTATTTCTGGATCTATCGAGATTCCTTTCTTTGAAACTATATGGCCCAGCAATTTGCCCTCCGTGACAACGAACACACACTTTTTGGGATTGAGCGAGATGCCATATTTTCGACATCGTTCAAAAATCTACCTTAAATGAAACATGTGCTCTTCTTTGTTCTTTGAGAATATCGTAATGTCATCAAGGTACACTATAGCACTACGACCAATCAATCCGCGGAAAGCTATGTCCATAGCCCTCTGAAACGTTGCTCTAGCATTTATAAGCCCAAAGGGCATCCTTCTGTAGGCAAAGGTTCCCCATTTGGTCCTGAACGTTGTCTTCAATATGTCTTCTTCGGCTACCAATACTTGATTGTAGGCAGAGAAACCGTCTAATAATGAAAACAGTTCAGAACCTGAGACCATTTGTAGCAATTGCTCCATGGGTGGCACAGGATAGTTATCTTATCTGAAGCATGGTTTAAATTTCTGAAATGCATGCATAGTCTGATTTCTCCAGATTTTTTCCTCACTGGTACCAGATTTGATACCCACTCAGAGTGTCTGACCTTAAAAATGATTCTAGCATCCAATAATTTCTTCACTTCACTCTAAATCAGCAGTTCCAATTTTGGATGCATTTTTCTTAAAGGTTGCTGATACGGCTTGACGCCAGCTTTGATGGGGACAACATGCTTGATGATGCTGGTGTCATATGTTTTCAAATATTCGTATGTCCAGGAGAAAACATATTTATATTGTTTAAACAGACTGACGAACTTATCTCTTTCTGCTGGTGAACAACATTTGCCAAGATTCACAAATTTAGGATTTGTCTCAGTCCCTAAATTTATCAGCTCGAACTGTAAAGATGAGCTGTGAGTGTTCACGTTGGCTGATATTCTGAACTTCTCATTTAAATCGAACTCCTTTAGGGATGAAATTATCATACTTCAGCTCGGCCTGATGTTCTTCATCATCTATAATTGCTCCTTTAAATACCTCGTCATTTGTTAAACATTCTATAATTTGCTGGTTATCATTGAACACTCGTAGGTTGGTAATCATATCAGGTACTGAGGGCCTGAAAAGAAATTCAACAAAGCATCGATTATTAGTAGGTACCAGCCTAGCGGCTGATGTGGCCAACAGGTCAGCTGCTTCATTTTTAAGTCTTGGAATTGAGATAATATTGAATGCATTAAAACATTTAAGTAGGTTCCATACCTCATTTTGGTAAGCCTTCAAGTGAGGGGAAACACAATGTATTTGATTCCATATTTGTTTCACAATAATTTCAGAGTCTCCAAAAACTTTTAGATTACTTACCTTTAATTCAATCGCTTTCCTTAAGCCCTACACCAGCGCTTCATACTCAGCTGTATTATTCGTACATTCAAACTCTAATCTACATGAAAGAAAATGTTTATTCTTCTCAGGGTCAATCAGGACACAGCCGGCCCTTGACCCTTCTAACGTCTTAGAGCCATAAAAAAAAAAGTCCAAAAATCACTAACTAATGAATGCGAATCTATTCCTACTGCTAAGTCTACTATTTTACAGTCGATTTCATCAGCCTGCAAGAATCGAAGGAGATCAGGCTGGGTGTCTGACATATTGCTGGCTTCTTCTGCATGGTAATTTCCTGGTTCCAACTCAATAAAATAATTTCCCAACACAGAATCCACTGGTTCATTCTTCTCCTCAAGTCGAGTAACGTTATATTTCATGTGAGGCTCCCTCAAAATCTTAATTTGGTTTGGACTTCCTTTATACGGAAACCACAGATGTGACCAATCAGAGGAAAAATATCTGTTCAGTTTCACTGACCAATCTCTGCTCAAAACAAGACCGTAAGCATCTGGTATATCTACCACCACGATATTAATGACTTGGCACACTTTATCATTTGATGACAGGCGAATCAGGACATCCTCCATCTCACCCATTACCTTTACATCCGTCCTGTCCAACTGGACAACTCTCCAAGTGGATGGCTTAGGCTGCCCATTTATCCTTTTACAGAGTGATATTGGCATGACATTGACCGACGCCCCTGAGTCTACCAGGAAATTATGTACGTTGTGATTAAAAATTTCAAACTTGAGGAGGAAAGGTGGATGTTTGCTCTTAGACTTACCTCCAATGCTGGTTTCTCTGATTTCTTCTTCTTCTGCAAGATGATTGTCAATGGGAAGCCTCTCATCCGATGCTTCAAGTGCTTTCAATAGTCTTTATTTTTGCTGTGGCACTTTATACATTTAGAATAGTGAAACATTCGCTTTTACCTTCTTTAAATCCTCCACGACGTCATAATCCATCTGCTGTTCAATGGGATGAGGTTTATCAGCATTCATCTTTTCTTCATTTGGCTTGGCCAATGTATTATTATGCTTAGGATCTTGGCTGGTAATAGTGAATTCTGGAATTTTATCAGTTAAGGATTTATTTTGAAATTTCTTAACATTTCACTGAAGCCTCTTAATATTTGGGAGTATGAGACTGTCTTCTTTAACCGACCCTTGGCTTCTTGTTGCTACGTTGGTTTCCATGACGTCCTTGTACCCCTGATTCTTTTCCTCTTCAGCATCAAATAATGAAACAGAATCCCACAAAACCATGGTTTCCTCTTCTTGTTCTTTCGTTGAAGTAGTATTCTTTTCTTTCTTCATCTCCCTCTTCTGTTAATCTAGAATCCACTTTTCCTCCATATCTCTAAATATAGAACCATCTGCAGGAATTCGAATAACGTCATCTTGAATTATGTTCCTTGCATGGTAATCCATAATTTGCGTTATTTTTTTGCACCTGAACAGTCGTTGCAAATGTGGAATGATGGGGATAAAAAAAATAAACTTGCGAGGCACTTTTTTTGTTACTTGATCTGTTCGGTATCTACTTATATGAAATTCCACAAATTTAGTTGCAAATTCATGCTGATTGTAATATATAACATGGTCATTGGGGCATGCATGAATTACTTCATAATGCATTCCAATCTCTTTCATGATGGCAGATAAATATCGATATGTGAGAGGTAAAATGTTTGATGGTGGTAACAAAAATTCAACTATGGTATTCTCAGCCATTAGTCCCTTGTCTCTACCATTGTTCTTCCGTGGCTAGGATCCCTCTTTCATGAGTATCATTCTTATATTCCATTTCCATCCTTTGATACTCATTTCCGTCACTGTTTCAGGCCCAGGGGTTTCCTCATAGCTACTTTTCACGACAAATAGATCTTCTTATGAATCTCTCTTTACAAGCTATCCCTTTATAGGACTCCCCGTGCTTATGGAGTTTCTTTAGGCCCAGGTCTGACTCCTTAAAAATAGACTTGACTGCCGAGTTATCTCATCCGTTCAAGCTCGTTAAGAATATGTGAACGGGCATCCACATTGGTGGTAGGTTATCTCTTTCTCGGACCATGCGGAATAATACGAGAAAGGATCACTCTCTTTTCTTCGGAATTGAGAAGAGTATTCTCAGGTATAGGTTTATCACTTTTTCGGACCCGAGGGACTAAATTTATGGAAAAGGAACACCCAGTTTGAGCTTACTTTTTATTTTTCATGCTCTGGACCCAAACATGAAAAAGATTCCGAGTGTACTTTGTGTCTTTGTCATGCTCGTTAAACACTAAAGAACAAAGCAACGAGTTTATTGTTGTAAGCCCCATTTCTCGTAACCAAATGGATCTTTCCGAGTGATCTTGCTTTCCTTCACACTCATAAAACTCAAGCTATTTTATGTTGTTATAGAAGGAGCGTTGGGTAGGTGGTAATTTAACCTTTTTCGGACCTCCCCGACTAAGTACGAAAAATGTTCACCTTTTCTTCTTTGGAAGTTAAGAGAGTTCTTTTGAGGTTTGTTTTATACTTTTTCGGCCTTAAGAGACTAAATTGGATGAAAAAGGACCCCCCTGGAGTCTTCTTTGGCATTTTCAGACTCTCTAAATATGAAAGCACCAATCGAGCATGTACTAGTTCGGGCTCGTTAAAATCCACGGATCAGTGTATCAAGCATTATTTTCCCATCTCTTCAAGCTTGTTAAAAAATGAAGAGGGAACTGAGTTGGCTTTCCTGGACTCGTTAAAACTTAACAGGGAAGGAAAGGAAGAATTTTTCTCTTGTTTTCGGTAATGGCAGCATGTCATCCTTGAACATAGCACCCTTTGCCTTCCGATATCCATGTTTCAGTATACACTTGTGTTCAGCTATCACTTTGAGTTTCTGACTCCTCCTCTTGTCCATTATACCTGGGGAATCTGTTCATGTCTCCTACATGACAGATAGGTCTAGTTGTTCTATCTATCCATTGTATGCTGCCTTGGGTCATCTCTGTGTCGTGCTCACTGTTCAAGGATTATACCTCGTGTCTGATCTATCACCTGATCCTATTACTCTTATATCTGTTTTCCATTTCCTTGTGTCTACCTTCTTTTGCCCAGTTCCTAGTCACTCTTGTGATCCATTGGAGGATCTATTGCCTTCCCTATCATGGTATGGTTCCGCTTCAGTATCTCCTGATGATGATGACCTAGAGTTTTGACGATGGTACCTCTGGATTCACTTTCATCATTGGTGAACTCCTTTGCTTCAGCTGTCAATTATCATCTATTGGTTGACAAACTGTTGAATCCTTTCCATGTTCGACTTCAGCTTACTTTTTATTAACATGGCTTGGATTGTACTGGTTCTTTGGGATCTTTATGAAGACCTTAGTTCCTCACTCATGAACTAAGTTGCACAAGACTATGTTCCATTTCTATATCCGGCTTCCAGATCTTTGCAGACTCATCATTATTGTATTGTGGCTTTGCTCCACCTTTGTAAATACATGGTTTTTACCCATATCATATGATGTACTCACATATTGTAAAGGAGCTAGTGTTCCAGTAAATTGAACATAGCATCCTCAGATATAATTTTGTTTATGACATTACTATGTATTTGTTTCAGGTACTCCTTCTGCTCCACTGGACTTCTGAGTTTTCTCCTGAGTTAGTATTATAATGTATTTCGGCCATCATTCCCCTCTGACCTCACACATTAGGGGGCATCTGTTATACACCTGATTGGCACCTCTCCGTCCGAGTGCTGACATCCCTCAGGTCGGCACACAAAAGGACACTTATGGATTGAGGTTTGCCTAGTTTCACTATACCTTGGTTTATGATGAAATACATTGCCTATATGCCCAGCTGATTACTTTGCCATTATGAGATTTTGAGTGGCATGCACGACTATACCTATTGACATCTCGCGCATCATACGCGAGTGTCATGTTCTGCAAGTCGCGCATACATCTATACACGGGTTGCATTCTTATAGAGTCGCATATCATACGCGGGTTGCCCTACTACAGACCCGCGCATAGTTTCCTCAAAATTAATATTTAAAAATACTCGATAATGGAAGATTAGTTCATTCATTTAACTTAATCTTCCTAACTACTGCAACCTCCCTAACCTTCGAGAACTGCCTCATTTCATCCATATAATTAGAGGCCTTGGGGAGGGGGTTGGATATACATACTTGGAGAGAAAAGTTATGCTGGTGGATTGTCTACAGAAATCTTTGGAGCAGAGAAACTCAGAGTCCTTTGGTGACAGAGGAGTCCTTGTTCAGACATTGGGTTGTAACCTAAACTCCCTCTATTATTGTTAATAAAGATATTACTTCTTCCATATTGTGTTTCATGTGTTGTGGATTGGTAAATGTTTACATTTCATTATGATATATGATTTTCCTAACCTGCATCTATATATATGAATTTTTTTGTATCTGGAAGAGTGTTTATTAACAGGTGAAGGAGGAACTATCCTGGAGACTTTGAAAGTGGAGCAAAGAGGAAGAAGCTAGCTTGGATCAACCTTCGTTTAATACAAGTAAGTTCCTGCTACTTTCCTATTTCCTATTCTGTGCTTTTAAAGTCAAATTGTCTACAAGTTAAGAGTATGTTGGTAACCCCCCAGACCTAGGTTATTAGGTGAATTATCCTGTACAACAGAACTGGCGACTCCGCTGGGGAAGCCTAGTCTGCTTTAGGTCTTTTTCTGTTGTCCTGACCAGTCATTGCTCAAAGTTTTGTTTGTGATCTTTTGTCCTATTTTATTATGTACTGTAGCATTTGAAAGTCTTGGGTCTTTCTCTGTTTTTGAGAAGTTTTCATGCCCATGCGCGGGTTGTCTTTCTAGATAGTCGCGCATACTGAGTTGCATATGTGGGTTGTTCTATAGAACAGTCGCGCATCATTCGCGACCTTCACTACTACACAGTCGCGCATACTCCTGAAAACTGTGATTTTTGTGTTAAAGTTTGCTTGTTCTTTAGCCTACTATAAGTCCTGTTTTATTTTGAGACTTTCTTTAAGAGTGTTGCAGAGTTGTCTGAGTGTATCAGGTGATCACATCTTAGTGCTTCCCGAAGCCCTTGGGTTCTTTTTACTTGTGTTATTTACTGTCTGCATCTTGAAACTTTCTGGCCTATTTGGGTTGTTGGTCTGAGTGCCTGAGTCTAGATAAGTGATCAAGGTCTTAGACTCTGTTTGTCCAGTCTGCTGTCTGTCAGTTATTGGTTTGCACTTGCCTGTTTGAAAGTCTGAAGTGATCTCTTGGTCATTGTCTGGGCCCAAGTTGAGGTCCTGGCCTGCTTGTCTTGCTGGTTTTTAGGTTCTATTTGCCTGTTAGTTTCAGTTTGTGTTTTTTATACAGTCTATAAGTGTCAAGTTCACTCAAGCATTGCATTTATACATGCACAGTAGTTTTTTGAGCATTTTTTAAAGTGAAAACAAAACATAGTTAATCTTTTGCATTGTAATTTTTTGTACTAGAGTAGTGTTTGTTTCAGTTTAAGAAATACTATCTCAGAAAAATACAAAAACATATAGGCTTAGTTTCTCTTTTTGCTGCATATAGTTCATCAATATTTATTTGAAAAAATAAAAAGAAGTTAGTTTTACAGTGATAGTTTGTTTTAAATGCACCTTTTGCTTTCATTTATTTTCTGCTGAGTCATAACATCATACAGTCCATCACTTCCACTTCCTTTGAGTAAAGAACAACCCTTAAAATTAACGCTTAAATTTAAAATCTATTAGTAAGTTTTTATTTTTAGGGCCTTCCACCTACTAGCTTAGGCTAGGTTTGTGGGCTAGGGAGTGTAAAATTCCCACAAACTATAAACTCAAACATAGTGGGCCATTCGTTAGGTAAATCCTTGGTTCTACCGCTGTATCTGGGAAGCTCCTCTCAAACGGGAGTTAAGCACTAGGCCGCATGGAGGCTTGGACAGAGGGGATAACCCCCCGAATCCTTGTCAAAGTGTAACCCAGGACTTTTACGCATCTAAGGATTCTGTCTAGGCAGAATTTCGGGCTCATCTACCCTGCCCATGCGTACGAGTTCGGCTTGCGACTATCCCCCCAGACAGTAGGTATTGTCAAGGTAGCCTTAGTCTCTTGTCTTTTTAGGGCTCACACCTAGGTAAAACGGAAGGTTATTTTTGGTTCACCTTGAATGGACTTGGAAGGTAACCCTTGTGGAAAGTGTAGGAGGGTGGTTGGGTGATTCCTCCGCTTGTGCCTAAGAACCCCTCAAGGACTCCAACTAACTGTTCATCAGCTTTCTTCGGGAAAGCATATCTTTATAGCCTGTTTTGATTGCTTGAGACTTAGGATCTTTTTAGTGTGTGCTCTGTGGATCTGCTTGTGTTTAGTTGGCCTTAGGGTGTGATTATTTAAATTCTTAATTCTGGAGGACCAACTTGTTAGAAGGTCAAGAAGGCTGAGAAACCTTCCTCCTCTCTCACCATTGGAACCTCCACCTTTACCTCAAAGGTGGAGACTAAGCACAGGTGGTTCTTTTGAACCAGTAGGAGTAAGTGAGGTTCTTGGTGAACCGGAATTAACAGCTAACCACTTTGACCTTGACACAGTCGAGATAGAAGAATTGCAAGCTGATGAGTTTACAAGAAATTATAATACCCCCTTGACTGATTTGAACGATCCAGTGATCGTGCAGGTTAGGCCTTTTAGTTCACCAGTGCTAGGTGTACCTGTAGGTAGAGCTATGTCTTCTGAGGGAGAAAGTTCATTTGTCTTCACCTCAACCCTTCCGGTTGAAGGGGTGCTACCTCCCCCGGTTAGTACCCCTAGAACTAGTTTACCTTCCACACCCTTAACTCCAGCAAGCCGGGTGGCCCAACAACTGGTTTACTCGAACATTGGAAGTATGTCTGGTGATATGGCTACTGGGATTCCTAGTATGCCTACAATTCCTTCTTCCTTCCCTTACACTACCCATAGTGGTCCGGTGGGATCCTCGGCCTTTGTCCAAGGATTCCCTTGGAATGGGGGGCACATACCATCATCCAGTCCATATGTAGGTCCACCTCCTTCATATGTAGGAGTGCAGTTTGGTAGCAACACCTCTTATGGGAAAAGCTACCAAACCCCTATTTCAGTCCCATACACGAGCTCTCCCTTCTCTTTGTTTAGTGGAGGGATACTAGCTCCAGTCTTTCAGACCCCTACTTCCATGGGGATGGCCCGAAACACTTACATTGCACCTCCCACCCAAAATCCGGTGGCTTACAGATGGAACCCGTTCCAAAGCAACCTACCCACCTCACAACCGGTGTCTGGGGGCAACCCCACCTTTACTTATGGGCGATCGGGGACAAGTCCCTCTAATCCCCAATCTAGTACCTCTAGTACACCGGCTAGGCCAAAGCTTCCTTTTCTGGCAACCTTGAACTTGCCAGACTTATCAAAGTTGATGAACGATCCGGTGAGGCATGACCCCTTGTGGCCACCTGTTCCCACCAAACTGCCCTCGGACATCCCTAAGTTCGAAGGTAAGGCTGGTGAAGATCCTGGGGCACATGCCACCACCTTCCATTTATGGTGTTCCTCCAACTCATTGAATGAGGATTCAGTGAGATTGAGGCTGTTCTAGAGGACCTTGATGGGCACAGCAACAAAATGGTACATTGAGCTGCCTTCTGCTGCTTTTACCAGCTTCTGGGATTTGGCTACTGCTTTCCTTAGCCACTTTCAGCTTCCAGTCCGTTACGACTTTATAACGGATTTGTTGTCCACCTTTAGACAAAATAAGGCAACCCACATCTCGGATCATATCAAAGAGTGGAGGAGGTGAAAGAGCCTCATTAAAGCTACCATCCCTCCTGAGTTTCTATTAGAATGGTTCCTTAAATCTTTATTGCCCTATATATCTAAGGATGTCTCCACATCAAGAGTGACTAGTGAGGAAGAAGCCATACTCAGGGCCCAGCAGTTGGACTTGATTTATTCACAGTCTAGGATTTTATATGAAATCATCCCTGAGGCACCAAGGCCTTCTCATGAGGCCAAGAAACCCAAGCCTGGACCCCATGCCGATGGTGTGGTTGGGTCTGTAAACTCTCCCACTGTAGAGTCTTTGACAAAACAACTTCACCAATTGTATGTCAAACAGTCTACGGCAGAGGCAGCAAAGGCTGCCCCCTCCTCCCAAAGTGCAAATGTTTTTGCACAAACCTCTTCGAAGGGTAATCAGCAGCCCGGCGAGAAGAAGAAGAAAGGAAAAAAGGAAGAGGGAAACCAAAATCAAAACAAGCCAAAGCCTGCAAACAATGCTGATGGGGGCAAAAAGGAAAAGAAGAAAGTCAAGTTTCCTTATAAGTTGTGCCAAGGAGACCACCTCACTCACCTTTTTCCCCTCATGGAACAAGCTTAGAAGCTGTTACAAACGCAACCGCCGGCTGTCCTGAAGGATCCATTTCCCCAAGGGTAGAATTCAGCTTCAGCTTCTACTGTAGTAGGGGGCAGTCAAGCTGCTCCTGACCCTAATTATATCAACATGGTTAGATCCTCAACTTTGTTACAAACCAGGAACAAGAACTATGAGAAAGAGACCGATGAGAAGGGTAAAGCTGTAGTTGAATCTTCCAACCCTCTCACTATAGAGAAAGCTACGGAAATAATGCCAAAGATACCCAAAGGTGTCTTTAAGAAGACTTTGCATAACCCAAATGCCCGAGCCGCTTCTAACTACTCAGTGGTTGAAGACTTGGCCCAGACTCCTTGTGCAATGTCAGCTTTGGAGGTGCTACAAAGTTGTCCTGCTCAGCGGAATGCCCTTTTAGCGGCTCTAGGTAGTATGGACTCTTCGAGTCTCTTAGCGAAGTTTAATCTCTCAGATGTTAAAATTTTCCTCCCTTATCATGTAGCTTTATCGATAGATGTTGTCCATGGTGGTAAGACCATTGGACGAGCGGTTGTTGATGAGGGAGCCTCCACCTGTGTTATGTCTCTGGCTTATTGGAAAGCTCTCAGATCCCCAGAGCTGGTCCCATCAACCACTTTACTTACTGCTTTTGATGGAAGGTCTTTCCGTCCACATGGTATCCTACCAGCTTTCGAGATTAAGCTGGCTGGCAAAGCAGTCTCTGTTGAAGTCGAAGTGATTGATGCTCCATTGGACTACAATTTGCTTCTGGGTAGGAATTGGACTTATGCAATGTCTGCTGTTGCATTTGCTGTCTTTCGTGTCATGGTATTCCCACATGAGGGAAAGCTGGTCACTGTTGACCAACTTGATTTTACTCGTAAAGGCCGCTTAGAGTCTAAAGATTCCACTATGCCATTGGTTGATCAGACCAAACCTGTTGCACAGAGCTTGGGGGCTGGACTGTACGCATCATTGATGGGCACATTCGATATTCCAGCTCCAGTCCTTTATCTCGGTTCTACCACTGTGGGGAAGTCCATTGATTCGGTGGTCGATAGGATTGATCCTTGGGTCCTCCCAACCCCTCAGGAACCGGAAGTGCCCTTGTCTGCAGTGGAAGTGGCGTATCAAGCTATTACCCAAACCACTGTAGATTCCATTCCAGATCCTCTTACAGTATTAGATGATCTGGAAGAAGTTTATATGCCTGCATGGGAAGATAACTCTTTACATTCCATAGATTGCTTAGACACTGTTTTACCTTCAGATGAAGCTATTCTGGAAGCTATGTGTTCACGTGATAAGATATGTGAGGATCTTCATCATCGATCTTATTTCCTTCCAGAGCTAAGCAAGATAGAAAACCAAGAGTTCCATGTGAGACTGTCGGACGATGTTGATACACCCGTCAATCCTTTACCTAGGGAAGGAGTGTTTGCCGAGGGGAATATGGAAAACATTTCCGCTACTATACCGATCAACATCTCCGTAAAGCCAGATGTCATGGAAAATATCTATATAGGTGCAAACTGATCTCCGGAGGAGATTGCCATTTATACTACCCTTTTCAAGGAATTCCGCGATATCTTTGCCTGGTCATATGAGGAGATGCCAGGCATTGATCCATCTATTGTTCAACATGAGATCCCAACCTATCCTGATGCTAAGCCGGTTCGGCAAAAATTACGCCCCGTGAACCCGCGTAAAGCGGCGGCTGTGAAGGCAGAGGTAGAAAATCTGTTGAAAGAAGGTTTTATATATCCCATTGCTTTGACTGAGTGGGTATCCAACCCAGTTCCCGTTGATAAAAAGCAAGGGACTATTCGCGTTTGTACGGACTTTCGAGACCTTAACAAAGCCTGTCCCAAGGACAACTACCCTACACCGTTTATTGATCAAATCATAGATGCATGTGCGGGTAGTGAAGTATTTTCGTTTATGGATGGTTTTTCCGGCTATAATCAAATCCAAATCAAACCGGAAGACCAGCATAAAACGGATTTTATTTGCCCTTGGGGTACATTCGCTTATAGAAAAATTCCCTTTGGATTGAAAAATGCAGGGGCAACCTTTCAACGAGCCATGAACTTTGCTTTTCATGATATAAAAGCCATTGTCGAGCCTTACCTGGATGATCTTCCTGCTCATTCTCGCAAGAGGATTCAACATCCTGATCATTTAAGGTTAATTTTTGAGAGATGCAGGTACTACAAAATCTGCTTGAATCCCCACAAGTGTGTTTTCTGCGTCGAATCAGGTAGATTGCTTGGATTTATTGTCTCTAGTAGGGGCATACAGGTGGATCCGTTAAAAGTAGAGGCTATTGTAAATCTGCCTCCTCCTCGCTCACTTAGGCAACTTCAGAGTCTACAAGGTAAGTCTAACTTCCTTCGACATTTTATCGTAAATTATTCCAAGATCACAAAAGGTTTCATGCGCCTGCTTAAGCAAGACACCCCATTTGTATGGGATGAAACTGCACAACTCGCGTTTGAGGCATTGAAGAAATCCTTGTTGTCGGCTCCTTTATTACGCCTGCCAGATTATTCTAGGGATTTTTTATTATATCTGGCCGCGTCGGAGTCTACCATTGGGGTAGTGTTAGTTCAGGAGGATGACAAGCTCGTTGAGCATGTTGTCCATTATCTTAGCCACGCTCTGGTTGGGCCTGAGCTTAAGTACTCCCACGTCGAGAAGTTAGCCTTAGCGGCTGTGTATGCTGTACAGAGGTTACGGCACTATATCTTACTGAGGACCACTACTGTAGTGGCAGATGTAAACCCTTTCCAATATGTTTTATTCCGACGCATTGTTGGGGGAAAATTCAACAAGTGGATAGTCATTCTTCAGGAGTTTGACTTGGTTTTTCAATCCGCTAAATCCAAAAAGTCCTTAGTTTTTGCGGAGCTTATAGCAGAATTCCCTACGGAAGAAGATGTAGTGATTCAAGATGACTCATTCCCAGATGAGCACATCTTCCTTATATCAACCTCTGATCCTTGGTACGGAGATATTCTCATATATCTCCAGACTTTGAAGTATCCTACCGCTTACTCTAGGGAAGACCGACGCAAGTTACGTCTTCATGCTAAAAGCTACCTCATAATCGGAGATACATTATATCGAAGAGGGGTAGATTCTGTCTTGCAGCGCTGCCTTACTCATGAGGAAGCAGAGATTGTCCTAAATGATTCCCATAGCGGAGCATGTGGGGGTCATTTATCTGGGTTAGCAATGGCCCAGAAGATATTACGTGCCGGGTATTTCTGGCCCACCATCTTTAAAGATTGTGTGGAAGCTGTAAAACGCTGTCATCCATGTCAGCTGTACACCAGAAAATGCGGTCGCATCCTGCTCCCTTGTTTCCGCTCGTCTCGGTAGGCCCCTTTATGAAGTGGGGGATCGATTATATGACATGCAACCCAGCCTCGGCTGGGGGGCACAAATACATCATTGTCGTTGTCGACTGTTTCACAAAATGGGCAGAGGCAATGCCTAATTTTAAAGACAATGGGGAAACGACAGCTTACTTCATGTTTAATCAGATTATTGCTAGGTTTGGTATTCCCAAGGTGATTGTCACTGACCATGGTAGTCATTTCCAAAATCACATGATGACAGAACTAACCACCATGCTTGGATTCCGACAAGAGCATTCTTCTCCTTATTATCCGCAAGCGAATGGTCAGGTCGAGGCTGTAAACAAAACTTTGAAAACTATATTCAAACGTACTATTGATACAGCCTGTTCAAATTGGCACGTCATGTTATATCCTTCTCTTTGGGCTTATCGAACCAATGTCAAAACTGCTACAGGTTTTTCCCCCTTCCAACTCGTTCACGGGGTGGAAGCTATTACACCGATTGAATGCGAAA
>LPNX010468693.1:0-32015 GCA_001517045.1 Pseudotsuga menziesii
TAGAAAATTAACATCGAATAAACTCATCTTCGAATAATATTGAAATGAAATATAATTCACATTTAAAAGAAGACGAACGAACTTACAGAATTAAAATTACAGGTAAATATAATTATCACCGTTGAGAAAACGGACGATAATTGACCGAAAAGTGAATCAAAATATAACTACTCGGAAAAATTTGAGGTTGGGAAAGTTACGCTAGCAGAGTGTCTGCGATTGTGATTGTCCTTCGGTTTCGATCCCCTGATCTTGCAGAGAATTGGGGAAAATCCTCCCCTCTCTTCCTCTGCTTAACATTCTCCTCAGTGAATGGAGCACAGTTTTTGAGGACTGCGACCCACTGTGCAAGAGCACCTGTTTCTCGCTGGAGAAACTCCCAGCCCTATCAATGGCGGTTTCCGGCAACGAGGACATTCCGCTCGTGGACGGCCCTTCGTCCACAGCGCTTTTCGCTTTTTCAGAGCTCGTTTCCCCTTGTTCGAGTCCTGGGCCGATGCGGATTTCTCCATTACCTGAAGAAATCAATTCTACGTCCATGGAAATCTCATCAGCATTATTATTATCTGCCCTCTGTTTCGGCTGAGCGCCAGTTCTGCAAATCGGGCAAGTTGAATGCGAATGAAACCACATATCGATACAATCTACGTGAAATCTGTGTTTGCAATTTGGCAGAAGCCGGCCTTTCTCGTTCTCGTCGAATTCCGACAGACAGACTGCGCATTCCAGCGTGTCTTTGAAGCTCTGCGCTTTATACTCGAAGACGGGCAGAGTCTCTATAACGCGCGCGTCCAAACCCACGTTGCGGAGGCTCAAATGATCCTCGCGCGCAAACGAAAATCCACGGCGCCAAGAGATATTCCGTCCAGATCTCAGAAAGTTTCTCCGGTATTGCCTGCGGCGGAAACCGGCGTAAACGCAGATCAGGAAGAGGAATAAAACGACGGAGAATACAGCCACGAAAGACGCTAGCATGAAGATCCCGTTGGTTGCATATGCCTGATTGTTGTCGGCTGCCGGCGGCACCTTGTCACGGGGTCCGTAAGGCGGAGGCAGGCCATTTAAGGACGGCCGGTTGTTATTGGTATCGTCACCTGGTGCCATGGCTGGGCCTGAAGTTATCTCAGATTCCGTTGGCGATGAAGCTTGCTCATATTCCGAAGATCATGGTTGTGAAATGCATGCAGGAGCGGATTATATTTAAGAAAAAAGCATGGTGAGAAGCCCCACTTTGAAGAGCTGAATGGGGGATTGATGAATGAAATGGAGACGGAATCGTCCAATTATGAACTGGATGGGTGGAAAATGGATGCAGAGCGATCGCGATTTGAAGATAAACTTTGTGTGCGAGAAACGGCAGAGAAAGATAGAAGTTCTGAAGTTTATTCCGCCCCTTTATCACCAAGTTTCGACTTTGTGGCCTACATCACTTTCTTACGGCTCCGTGTGTGAGGGTTTGTTGACGCTGCTGAGTGGGGTCATTGACCGCGTAGCTTCCGGGAGGCTCGATCCTGGGTTAAGTGAACAGGATTCGTTCGTCAGAAGGTCATGTTCAACGGCTTTTTAATGTGCATGCTTGTAGTAGGTAGTTTGATTTCAAGTAGCTTGAGATTCAACGGTCTGTTCGGCAGCTGTCGTCCCAGTAAAGCAGTAGCTCCCAGTGAAGCAGTAGCTACCGAATGCTTGCTGTGTAGATGCGGATGTTGATGCTTGCTGTGCAAAGGCCCTTGGATCTTAGATCTTGAATCTAACGGCTTGCTGAGCAGCTACCCCGAACTGGTTTGTTATTGATTGCCCATGTTCAACTCTCCAACAAAGGCAGCAACAAATATAAATTTTATAATTTAAATAAAATGTAAGCTGATTTTGTCCACAATCATTTTTTATTAAATTTTCATAAAATTTAATAAATATAAAATTTTATTAGAGTTCATTTTCAATTTGGATGTGATATAAAAGATATTAAAATAAAAATATAAAAATAAAAAATTACAATCTCATCTTGATAGAAAAAACAAAAATTATTAGTTTTAATTAATTAAAACTAATGAACTTGGAGACTTACTAGATATTATATATTATTATGTAATTTATTTTTAATCCCATTTTTTAAGGACATAAGTTTGACTATGTCTAATTAATTAATCAAAGATCGGATCCATACTTATAGAATGCAAACATCAGAGCAACCATCTTCTTTGATTTGATAGAATGCAAACATTCCTATGAGACCCCAATAGCATCCAAAATTTGTCCCTTCTTTAGAAAGCCAAATTGCTCTTTTGTTATACACTCTATCAGCTTAGGCTTGATTTGTTCAATGATCATTTTGGAGATGATTTTATAGACAAGATTGCATAAAGCAATCGCCCTAAATTCCTCAAAAGAAGAAGGATTAGAAATCTTTGGGATCAAAGCTATAATTGTGGAGTTCAAAGATTGAGAGATGTACCCAATGGTCCTAACCTCTTCCATGACATTAAGGAGGTCCCAACCCATTAGCTTAAAGAAATGCAGAAAAAACTTCATCCTCCAACAATCAAGCTCAATAATTCTTTATTTAGCAAACCTTTTGATAGTGGATTCTACCTCAACCAAAGTAACCGGTCTACCAACATTTCCCCCTTCCTTGTCCCAGAAGAATCTGGGGAATTGTTGAACAACCTTCAATTGAGAGTCAATCTAACTAAGCTTAGGGTCTCTAAAAACATTAGAGAAATGTGTAGCAGTTGCATGATCCAAATCCTTTTGAGAGTTTATATCATTCCCGACATAATCTTTTAGATCCCATATAGAGTTAAAATTCCTCCTCTGACAAGTAAATATATGAAAAAAATAGAATTATAGCCTCCATACCGAATCGATGTAGCACGACTTTTAAGTCTCCAGGTCTCCACTTGGATCCTTAAGAGACTGGGTTTCCTGGATTTTGAATCAACCAGTTGCGCCTGGACTTCAATGGGGAAAATACTTGTAAGGTGTTGTGCATAGATTTTCTTAATCATATTTTCAAGCCTAGACAATTAGTTTCCTACTCCTTTTTTCTTTTTTCCCACTTACCGACCATAGATTTAAGCATTTTCAACCTATTAGTTAAAAAATGCATTTGCAGACTCCTTCTATCCTAGCTTAGAATCCACCTAGAAATCATTCAAATGGGTCTTCCAACCATACATGATTAAATTTAAAAGGATGCTTCTGCACAATCTGGATCCACATATATTGGTAGACAAATAAAGTGATGGTATGAAATGCCCAACTTGGTGATCCAACTTTTAAAACTCCCCATTGAATCGCTAAAGGTCTCTAAAACAAGGAACTTTCCCAGCCTCTTAGGAATGACATATTTCTGATGCAAGGGCATCCTGATCCCTGACAAGTAGTCGAAGTTGAAAGTCAACCAAATCCAACTAGGGAATGGGTCGACAACCCCTAGTGCAGTCATAATTCGTAGTCGAAGTCAGGAGAGTCGACTGGTTGACTTAGAGAGGAATTCGTCGAGGTAGAGGTGAGCCGAAAGGTTATGCTAACAGTGAGCGTTTGGGAGAAAATAGTCAAAGACAACAGAGTAGATAGTCGATGACTAACGGGTGACATAAACCAACTAGTCTAATAGTTATATCGTGTGGCAGGAGTAGTTGCAGGAATGAATGAGCAATTATTCCAATAGTTGAATTAGGCTAGGTGGCACAAGGAGATGAAGCAGTTGTAAGGAATACCTAAGGAAGATCCGAACTTTCTTAAATTCTTCAATAATTTCTAGAAGAATATTTGTTATGCAACCAAATCCCAAATATAACATAAAAAGAGCAGAAATAGACAATAAGAGAGTAATCCACACCTAAAAGATGAATAATAGAGATAAATATCAATCCTCTTCGAGGGAGGAACCTCCTTCCATAATGTACAAGACAATATAGGATGATATGATGCCAAAATGAGAAGATCTCCTTCCTATATATAGGAGATAAAAGTGTACAATAACAACTAATAAACCCACTAATAGACCCAAGCCTACATAGATAATATGTAATGCACCACAATATAGGGGGTAATGTGCCACACTATATGGTGTAATGTGTCATCATTAAGGGCTTAACAAGCCCCTCCCCTTCAAAAAGTGTTGTCCTCAACGCTGAAGTAGTTCTGGATGCTGATGTATAAAGGAATCATCTTCCCATGTTGAATCTTCTGTGGGTAAGTTCTTCCATTTAATGAGATACTCTAAAATTGATCGATTTTGAAGTTGTCTGGTTCGTATTTCAGTAATTTCTTCAGGCCCCAAGATGATTTTTCCTTCCTCATCAAGTTCTGGTAACATCGTTTGAACTGGTAGCTTGTCACCTATAACCTTCTTTAAACAGGAAACATGGAAAAATGGATGGGCTCGTGAAGAGGCAGGTAGTTTTAATTTGTATGCCATACTACCAATCTTTTGTAACACCTTATAGGGACCGTAGTATTTAGGTGATAATTTATTATCCTTCTTGGTGTTCTTCATGGACACCTGTTTATATGGTTGTAGTCTTAAAAACACCCAATCCCCAACATTAAAGTTCCGTTCACTACGGTGTTGATCTGCTTGTTGTTTCATTCAATTTTGTGCGAGATTCAGGTTGTCCTTTAAGAGTTGAAGAAATTGTTGTTGACGCTCCATGTGGTCTTCCACTGCTTGAACCTTAGAGTCTCTTAGTGAAGATGTGATGGATGGTGGATAGTAGCCATACAGTGCCATAAATGGGGTCATTTTTGATGATGTATGGAAGGAAGTATTATACCACCATTATCAATCCCAAGGGTAACCACTTGACCCATTCTGTTTATCCACCCTATCTTCAACCTGGATCTAGATGCTAAACTATGATTAAATAAAGGGTATGCTACTTTCAACATTGAAGAAGCAACACATTCAATACCAATTTCAAATCTAATAAAAAAAAGATCCACCTCGTAGCACAAGAACCGATCCCAACCCCTAGAGAACCTACATAAATTTCAATTCTAGGACAATTAAATTCATAATAGTGTTTTGTGAGCCACATACACATGTCCCTATCAGAAGGGAATAAAGTGGTTTTCTTGAACACTATGGCAAGAGTACAAAACAATGTAGGTGAAGTAAGTAACAACATATCACATAAAGATAGATCAGCCCCTAACAACATACCTTGACCATAAAGATCAAACAAATAAAAACGTTGAGAGCAAGCCTTGATATTGATATATCAGAGTTCAAGAGAAGATCTTGACATATGGACAAATCAGACCATGAGCAGGAATGGGGTTTATACTTTTAGCCATTAAGTGTTTAGGCTTTTTCACATTATTCATTAAAAAACATTTTTTTGCGGGGATCAATGGGTCATAGAAGCAGTCGAACTTGCAGGAATTGTTTGATTTTTCATAGGATCCGTTTCATGGGACCAAGATATGTTTCCTTCTACATGGGATTCGTTTCCATGGTGGATCCAAGGCGGATCTGATCTGAATACATATCAAATCCGTGGATCCGCGGATCCTACACACTGGAGTGGTGAATCCGATAACACAGGTTTAAAGCCTTAACATTCTAGAGCCTTGACAAAAGTGTTGACTCTATGATAGACCCCCAAGGTACATGGAAGGTGTCCAAGAAAAACTATGTAATATCCCCTATTTTTAACCCCTTTTTTGAAACTAAGTATAATTGATGTGATTGTAACTATGTATGGGTTCATGGAAACGATCTTAAGGCCAAGGCCCCACCAATGAATACTATGACATTGAACAACATTTTAATTGTGTGGTAGAACCATGCCTTGGTAAAGCATGGTGATGGAATAGCTATAATGTATTATTTCGAATTCCCAAAATCTCAAATTTATGTGCCAATTGATGTAATCACGATGGATTTCATAGACTCTAGACCTTTCCTATGAAGTAATGTAAATCATTGCACTATAATTCTCTTTCAAGCTTCTCGGACATGACTAGACTTGTTCATTTGAAACTAACTCCACCAATCCTTGCTATGGTTCCAATTGAGTCCTCACCCAAAGGAGAAGTAGGTCAAAATCATGACCCACATACCGAACAACGCCCTCTATATGCATCGCAAGTATAGATCAATTCATCTTTGTTCATAATAGACTCATTTTTGAGTTTTTTTGTTTTGTTTTGCTTTTTATTTATTATTTGTTTGTTTTGTTTTTATATTTATTCTTAATTTATATATTAGGTATATATTAAGTATATTAAACTATATATTAATTATTATATATAAACATATTATCTATGTTAATTTATATATCGATATGAAATCATATATATATATATATAGTTGAATAAACTATTTATACCCCTAGACCTAGAATGTACCACCATATATGCACCTTGTTGAAGCAGTGGGGATCTTTACATGTTTCCTTGTATTTGTTTTCATTTCCGTTTCAAGGAATGTATTTGTCGAGTTACATGCAAAATTACAAAGGATGTAACAAAAGATTAATATATTTGGCATCCATTATTTTGGTATATGTTGTTTAATGACCCACGTAAAAAAATTCATGTTTTGGTGTCTGAAAAATGTTATGGTTTGAGTAGGTATGTGCTAGTTTGATACTTTGTTCCAGATATGCAAATAATAAGGGAAATTCAATATTTTTAAGAGCATAGTCGATTTAGTGTCTCGCCAAGTCATGACTAGCACTAAATTGTTCTATGAGACCCCTTTGCTTATTAGACGGTATAGGTCCTCTTGGTAAAAGTGGGTGTGGTTTTTATACATACTAACCAACTACATTAATATCTTATATTAACCTTACATTAATTAATAATCTCTTAATTTATTAAACGACAGTCCCCCATTCTTCCATTTCCAGTAAGTTATAATTTTATGCAAACCTAGAAAAGCGTATGTGGCCCCACTCCCACCCCACCTTATCCGCATGGGACTATTTTGCAATTTGTCGACGAATTTTTATCCTCAAAATGTGGAGATGTTGGGGTTTCCTCTACAAGCGAAGACACTCCTACATCCCGTGACCTGAGCTTTTCCATAGCACACAGCAAAGATATCCAATAAACTCTATCAAATTCTGTCGCCTGGCTTCGCAGTAGGTAAAATGAAAAATAATACTCAAATATGTCAGTTCAAGGGAATTTCACATAACAAACAAAACTTCTTTAAACTTTAATAGGAATTTGACAAACCTCAAAAGAATCGTCGAAAATTGAACCAATTATTATGAATCTTTAACAAAAAATCCACCAATGGCATAAAACTTGAGCAACTACTGCTTTTTTCCTTGAGAGATGTTCGCTTATAAGGCCAAAAATGTAAGAACATTTGATCCACTTCTTCAAAGTAACACTATGGGAATTATTGAAATGCTTGTTGCTTCATTCCATTTTAAACCAAGACCAAAATGTCCTTAAGAGTACAAAGAAAGTTAGCTTTTGTGTTAAGATTGATATGCACTTCTTGTGCCTTGGATGTTCTTGGTAAAAATGAGGGTATGGATGGGGGGGTTGTCCAAAACAACCTTGTAGGGATACATTTTGGTAGCACCGTGATAGGTGGTATTGTACTACCTTTCTGAAAGGGGGTGTAGGGGGGTTGGGGAACTACTAAACCCAATGGCCATATCAGTCAATGTAAAACCCAATGGCTAACAATATTTTTATGGTCAACACTTCACAACCTCTATTACTTGTTATCAAATCCAATATCTCAAGTTTTGCAGTATCCAGAAGCATTATGACATGTATCATCATCGTGGACATTGACATTGTCATCCTCATCATCATCAATTCCATATGGTACATCAACATCATCTTGATCATCATCCTCATTATCATCATCATCATCAGAATTGAGTACATCATCAACAAAATCATCATCATCATTGTCATTATGGTCACAGATATCCCATTAGTGTTATTAATCACTCATCGACATTAGAATTCATGTCATGTAATTTTTAAGGTCATTTATATGTCGTTATAGTCATTTTGATGATAATAGGGTTGTTTAGATTTTGTTACAGAAATTTAGGTGCCATTAGAATCAATTAGGATCCAAAAGTGATACCACATGCATAATCATCGTTGAAATCCACATCCACATCGTCATCATCATCATCATGCAACAAATCAACATCATTGTCATTGTCGTAGTCATCATCAATATAATTGCGATAATAACGAGCAAGGTGCCATACTACCTCAAAAGAATGGATGATATAGTCTTATACTTATCAAATCATATCCATACTCTCCATCATAATTATGATTGTATAATGCATTATCTTCATGTTGTTAGAGACAATAATATGCCATTAGGTTCTATCAAATGTTGTTGGGGACACACAAATGCCATTAGAGCAATTTACCCCTCATTAGGATTAATCAAGATCCAAAAGTTCCATGATTACGATCATTTAGGTGCCACTATGATAAATCAAGATCCAAAATTACTATCACATGAATCATGATCATTGACATTGACATTGATATATCTGACGTTATGTCGAATATTTTCCGAACAGAATTCCTAGCTCTAAACCTAGTGCAATTCCTAGAGCGGTTCCTTTCGCAATTTTAGGCATTATTCTAGGCGCCATACCTGGATCTATACCTGGCGCGGTGTTGGATGTTTTCTAGGCGCAATTCCTGGCTCTATACTTGGCACTATGTTGAATGTTTTTCCTATCGAAATTCATGGCGCAATTCCTATCGATAACCTTGGATTAATATATGGTGATATGCTATTCAGGACGTTTTTTTGGAGGCTATTCTTGGAGTTATATGGGATGTTTTTGTGGACACTAATTGGGACACTAATTGGGATGCTAATTGGGATAATAATTGTGATGCTAATTGGGAGGCTAATTGGGACGTTAATTGGGATGCTAATTATCGTCCAAAATAGCGCCAACTTTTAAAAGGGGTCGATAATTGGGATGCTAATTGGGATTCTAATTGGGACGCTAATTGGGATTATAATTGGGATGCTAATTGGGACACTAATTGGCCCCATTAATTGGGATGCTAATTAGCATCCAAAATAGCACCAAATTTTAAAAGGATGCTATTTGGGATGTTAATTGGAATGGTAATTGGGATTCTAATGGGGATGATAATTGGGACGCTAATTGGGACTCTAATTGGGACATTAATTGGGATGCTAATTAGCGTCCAAAATAGCGCCAACTTTTAAAAAGGGACATTAATTGGGATGCTGATTAGGACGCTAATTGGGATGTTAATTGGGACGCTAATAAGGACGCTAATTGGGATGCTAATTAAGGTCCAAAATAGTGCCAACGTTTCAAAAGAGACTCAAATAATGCCAGTAAAAGTGCCATCCCATGGAAAAGCGCCCACTTTGTCCAAAAAATGATGAAAAACACACTAAAAGTGATAGTGGACACTAAAAAGGAAGCTAAAAGAGACACCAATCACAGGGTTTTTTTGTAGTGTTTACATCATATTTTCTTTAATAAATGTAACTTTAATCAAAATGTAAAATTATAAACAAAAAAACTATATAGAATGCACAATCCTTGTGTGTTTATCATACATAATCTTGTAGGAAATCAGAGTCATGTTTACACTACTATATCATTATCGCTACTAAGATATACTATTCATTGAGTTTCTCTTGTAGTATACTAAGCATAACTCTTTCCTTACTTCTTGTATCTTGATTAAATATTAAATTGTTTAAGCGAGTACTAGCTTAACTATATCTTGTCCTATTTTCAATCATATTTAACACCATATATCCAATAGTCATTTATCATAGCTAACCTAACTATGCTTTTTACTCTTCTAGCATAATCTTGACAAGTCATTCATATGCTATCATTTGAGTTTGTGCATCTAGCTTCATGCATTCAAGCACTTGATTCTAAGCAAGATAATTCATGTAATTGGAAATCATAACATTAAAACAATATTTTTTCTATAACATGCATGACAAGAAGTGAACATAAAGTCTCATATTCAAATAATCAATTCTTCACGAGGTTCACAACATACGTGTATGAAGGCGAATCCATTAGATCCAAGTGTTGAGAGCCTGCTCTGATATCATTTGTAACAAACCCAAACTCCACTTTGTTGGGTCACTGATTTGTCCACATTTTCATCACATATCGACATATATTGCATCCCTCTTCTTCCTATTATTATCCATTTTTCATTCCATTTTCCATCCATTTGTTGTAATTACCCGTAAAATACCATATTACTCCCGTTAATGCTTTAATGGTTAATAATGATTATTTTCCTTTATTTTTGATGAATTGAATACTATTATGCATAATTTTACTGATTATGGTTTGTGGAGTGATTTTTCATATTAACAGTAGTAGCACTCATGGTTCAAGCCTCCAAATTTGGCATGCTAGCACACATCCACATGGACATTCACAACATGGTTTCATTCCTAGGATTGATTATCTGGATTCAATTCATGCCCAAGTCCAACATAGCAACCTCCCTGTCATGATCAAATGGCCTTAACCAAAAACACATGCCAGATAAGAACACATTGATTTGCATTTCGATTTGCAGGAATATGGAGAAGAATATCGAAAATCTAGGACATGGGTTTTGTGCATAATGACCTCAATTACCTAATACATAGGAAACCGCCAAACAAAGCCATAGATTGTGATATAAAACTAGTTCTATAAACATGTAATTCCTAGATTTGCAGTTACAGTCATGTCTCAAATTAGCAAATTTGTTAAAATGGATTCCAAGTTGGGAATTCAGTTCCTCATCCTTATGAAGGATTTTTATGTATAAATATGTAATCAATCTCATGAGAGGGGGGATAGGAGAGAAAGAAATGTTATGCTGTATAATTTGATCCAGACTCTGTTGTAATGATTTCATTCTGATAGTACATGCTGGTAGTTTCCTAATTTTGGGAGTTGTAGACTTTCATTGTAGAGATCTAGCTCTACTCAGTGGAGTAAGGGCCCTCTTCCATGAGCGGATGTTGGTAGTGTTGATTGTAAGTGTGTTATTATGTAGATTTGTTTATTATTTAGTTCATGTTTTCATTCATTATATTTATCATAGTTTTTTTCCTCTTAATCCATTTTGATAGATCATTGGTCAACATAACACTTCTTTTATATTTATGTAATTAGATCTTGCTTCATAAGAGTTGATTTTGTTTGATGAGTGATTAGATTTACAGTGTAATTTTATGAATATGTTTCGGGTTTGATTTATTTTCAAGGTGTGAACTAGTTTACAAAGAGTTTTGATTTCATACCAATAGATCAACAGTGCTAGGTAGAAATTGTGCTTGCATAGATATTGCACAATAGATTTGAAATAAAATACTTCCTCGGATTGACAATTTATGTTTTGGGAATTTGAGTTGTTTATTTCATTAAACAATTAATTTTCCCAACATTTTGACGTCATTGTTGGGGAAGTTATCAATGGTACAAAAATACATCTGACATTGTTTTGTAGATGCATTGTTAAAATAGAGCATGGTAGATTTGTTCATGATCCTGAGGTGCAGGGCGGTAAGACGGAGTGAAGAGCTATGCATTGTTCGACATACTGAAACAAGCTCAACCTCATAAGGGTTAGGGCATGTAGTTTTCATAATTACTTTTCAATTGATTGAATTTTATTTGAGTGTGGATTTTCTTTTTTTGCATTCATTTTTATCTCATTCTCAATTTTTGGTGTGCAAATCTTATCATTCACCTTAGTGGTGTTGTAAGCACCACCCATTCTACTAACAAGTTGATAGGAACATTTGAAGAAGGATCCTAATAATAACACATGAAGAACCTAATGAACATATGGACGGTAAGAAATATGAATAAATGTTTACCTTTGAATTCCCTATTAGATATTCAAGAGGAGTGGCACCAATACAAAGAATTCCCCCACATGTTCAACCAAATTTTCACGGTTTGGAAAATGAAGACCCTGATGTATTTTTATTTGAATTTGAAGTTCTTTGTAGAGGATATTATTGTACTAATGATTAAAAGTTGAATATGTTTCCCCTTACTCTAAAAAGAGCAGATCTCTGATGGTTCATGAGCCTCAGTGGGAATTGCATACAAACTTGGGAAGACATGAAACATGTATTCTTGAAAAGTTACCAAGATTATTGCAAGGTCAATGAAGACATATTAGAAATGACACAAGGAGAAGAAGAGAGTCTTGAGGACTACATGGAATGCTTTCAAATACAACCTCCAAATATCCAAACAAAGGAAACTAGGGAAGGAGACCTTGAAAACACTCCTACTTAAAGGAATCCAAGATAAATATTTAGAAATCTTAAATCTAATGGGAACAGGTGATGTATTTCATCTATCATATGATGATTTTTGTGATTTATGTATAAGGTATTCAAGAGGAAAATCCAATATTGGTAAGAATTCTAAGGAACCTACCTCTCGATTTTTGAAATATGCTACCAAAACAGGAGTTATAAGAGCTGAAATCATAAATTTATTTGAAAATTTTAATGATGATATCAATGGTTCACTAAATTCACAATTGGGTGTTTTGCATGTTAAGGAAAGGAATGAGGAATTTGAAGAAATGATTTTCCCTCGATGCCAGAAGCAGCATCTTGTAATGGATTATCCTTTGGATAGTCTCACAATTTGTGGCATATGTGACTTGAATCATTCCATAGATTGTTGCCCCTCCTTACCCCAGATGAAAGCAACATATCAAAGAGATATAGGAGTTGCAACAAACTCATTACAACAATCATGGAAACCGTGGCTTACATGTATGTTTCAAAACTATATCCCTCCATTTCCTTACTCTCATACTCAATCATTGAATACTCCTCCACCATGGAAGTTGTTGCATCCTCAATAAAACTCTTACCTACCCTATACACAAGGTTGGAATGGCCTATCTTATGATCACATGGCCACTCTCCCTCATGTTGGAACACAACTTGGTCCATCAAGATCAGCCTCACAAACCAATCATCTACACCAACCACATCTATCTTCTCATCAAACTCCTTGGTATCCATCACAATTTCCTATCCAACCTGCCCTCCTCCCTAACCATAATAAAGAAGTACAGTATGCTTTCAATGTTGAACTGCAAAATTCTTCTACATTTCCCTCCTATTCTACCTCATCTACACCACTACAAAAATATTCTGCATGCTTACAACAAGTCCACACAATTCTTGAACATATTATAGGTCCAAGATTTGCAGATGGAGTTCAATTCTAGTTCTCATTAGCAAGCAGACAAGATCAACAAGCCACACATAATATTTAATGAAGAATAAGGATTAAAACCAAAAACCGAAGGACTTCCAACATCATTGTCACCATATTTGAATCTCTTATGCATTCAGGAAGATCGTTTTTCTAAAGAGATTCATGATGTAACAACTATGAGGAGTCAATGGCACAAGGACTATATTGAAGATTTGTTTCAATCTACCATTAGTCTGCAACATCATTCCATACTTTAGAAATTCTTGGCACCATCATTACAGGGGAATTTGACCTCTCATATCCTAGCATTCATAAAGTTATATTTTTCTGTTGGGAGTATGCCATATACTTGAGTCATTTCTTTGAAAGTGGATCCATTGTAAGTTCTCCTACACTTGAGAAAATTTGTTATTTCCAAGTAGTCTATGACATTGTAAATAAATAATATAGTAAAGAGAACAATAAGTCTAGTTGTGAAAACCAGTTTACTAGCACCGCTAGACATGAACTTTGCTTGAAGATCTGAGTGAGGTAAATTTATGGTTGAAAATGAAAATCATTGCTTTGATTGTCACAATAGATTATGTTAATGTAATTGTAACTTCGAAATGTATTCACTTGTATTTCTTATCTATTGTAACCCGATGCTTATTCTGAGATGTACTTATGTCATGTCATGCCCCGATGTTCCTATCGGAAAGATCTATAATGTAAACAAGTCATGTCAAGTCATTGTGGGTAACCCTCCTATTGTCTAAGGGTTAAAGTCCCCACAGTTCCGGGGCACTAGGGTTATTAGACTCTCCTAGAGAGGTCAGCCCTAGTAGGGTTTTAGTCATGTTAGGAATTAGTATAAATAGAGAGGTGACCTCTCTATTTATCACACACTCATCCACACTCAATTGTAGCACATAGCTGAGGAAGAGAAAGACACTGGGGAAAGGAAGAAAGAGCTTACTGCTATTAGGAAATCATCTTACTTTTTTTGGGTTTCACTGTGGTGTTGATTCTATCTCTGAGGAAGTTGCAGGGTTTTCTCCATTTATGGTTTCCCCTAGGAAAAACATTATGTAAATTGTCTCTTGTGTTTAATTGATGTGCTTGTTGTTCTCTCAGTTAAAGAGCCTAATGATCTGATAGCTTAATGTTAAAAATCTAACATGGTATCAAAGCTAACCTGAGAAGAAGACACTATGCAGTTGCGGGAACTAGGGATTCCTATTTTTTGGATCTCTCTCCACAAATTTTCAACAAAAGTAGGGTGGAATAACTCTCCTCCCTAGGGCGCATCTTTTTGTCGAAGCAGAATGCAATTCTGAGGTTTTTCAGTTTTGGACCCGACACTACTGCCGAAAATTAGGGCTTTTCACATAAGTGGAATTTTTTAGTGAGCCCGGGCCTGTATTGATCTCCTCCCAAAAAATCAAAGTTAGGGATCAAATTCAAAGCATTTGGTTGGACAGAACTCCGGAAAAGAAAAACCCTATTCTGCTCCTGAACTAGCACTATAGGATTTCAGCTCCAAAATCCAGATCAGACATCTTGACCTGGTAAGATCTAAATCTTTTGTATTTCCATTTGAGGTTCTCAGTTAAGATGTCTCATCATACCAAGCTTGATGAAAAGCTTGAGGGAGCTGATAACTTCCGAGCCTGGAAGTATAGGATCTCCCTGGTCTTGGAAGAAAATGAGTTGGACTCCTATATCCATGAGGAGATTCCACTCCCAGAGGGAGATGAGGCCAAGGCCTTATATAAGAAGAAGTTGGTTATGGCAAAGAGGATCATTTCATTTTCTATCAAAGATCACCTCATTCCACAGGTGTCCTCTCTCAAGACACCTAAATCCATGTTTGATGCCCTAACCAAACTATTTGAAGGGAAGAACATCAATCGGAAGATGACTCTAAGGAACCAGTTGAAGAATGTCAAGATCCAAAATGAGGAGACCATCCAGTCATACTTCACAAGGGTCTCCCAGATCAAAGAACAACTAGAAGCTGTAGATGAAGAAGTGGAGAATGCAGAAATTGTGATGACAACTTTGAATGGCCTCCCTAGGTCATGGGATTCTTTCATCCAAGGAATCTGTGCTAGGAAGAAGTTAGTCAAGTTCAGTAGACTATGGGAAGAATGTTCACAAGAAGAAGCTTGAATAGCAGATCGAGAAGAAAAGATGGGAAGTGAAGATCAAGCTCTCACAGTACACTCCAAGAAAGGAAGAAGGGAAAAGCATCATCACCAAGGTAAGCATTCTCATCAGAAAGGTTCATTTAAACTCAGATGTTATACATGTGATGAAATAGGACATTTTGCTAGAAACTGTCCCATGAATAAGAATGGATCCAAGACGAAGAGGAACTCCAAAAGAAGACATCATGCTCACACTGAGGATGATGATGCTCCAAGGAAGAAAGTAAAACAAGAAAGTGAAGACTCTTCAAGTGAAGATGAATATGTTCTGATCTCCGCTCTCATGGGAACTGTCACTCATGGAAGCAAAGATTGTCTTATTGACAGTGGGGCTTCCAAGCACATGACAGTTTTCAAGGAATCCTTTGAGAAACTATCCGAACATAATTCACCCCATAAGGTGAAGCTTGGGGATGACTACCAATATCCCATAAACGGTAGTGGTGAATCCTCCTACAAGCTAGACTCCAGAAAATCTATAAAAATGAAGTATGTCTTGTTTGTACCAGGACTGAAGAAGAATCTTCTATCCATATCAACATTGGATGCAAAAGGCATGAGGGTTGCATTTGTAGATGACCAAGTCCTAATGTGGCCAAGAGGAAAGACTATTGATGATGCAATAGTGATTGGAGAACAAGAAGGAGGTTTATACAAGCTAAAGGGCCATCCAGAACAAGCTATGGTCCATGACACAGTAGAGCCAAATGAAATTTGGCATAGAAGGCTTGCACATGTGCATTACAGAGCACTACCACTTGCAAGCAAAGTTGTTGAAGGTCTTCCATAAATCCAAGCAAAACATGTAGGGGTCTGCAAAGGATGTGCAAAAGGAAAGAACACAAAGAAGACATTTCCAAGTAGTGAAAGCAAAGCCAAATGAATCTTGGAAATCATCCACTTCGATGTATGCGGGCCAATGTCATCAAGTTCACTAAGAGGGTATGTATACTATGTTTCTTTCATTGATGACTTTTCTAGGAATACATGGATTTACTTCATGAAGAACAAAGATGAAGTTTTCAGCAAGTTCAAGGAATTCAAAGCCTTGATCGAGAACCGCACAGAAAAGAATATCAAGACCTTTCGATCAGATAATGGCAGAGAATTCACATCAAATGAATTCAAAGATTTATGCAAAGAATTAGGGATTAAGAGGGAGTTTTCCACTCCTTATAATCCACAACAGAATGGGGTTGCAGAAAGGAAGAACAGAACTATCATGGAAGCTGCAAGAGCAATGCTTCATGATCAGGATCTTCCCTTGCATCTATGGGCAGAAGCTTCTAGAACAACGGTGTATGTACAGAACCGTACTCCACACAGAGTACTCAAGAACAAGACTCCTAAAGAAGTACTCTTTGGCAAGAAACTAGAAGTCATCCATCTCAGAATATTCGGCTGTCCAGTGTACGTACACATTCCAAAAGAGAAAAGAAAAAAATTAGATCCTTCAGGAAAGAAGGATATATTTGTGGGATACTCTGAAAGCTCGAAGGCTTACAGAATATATTTCCCATGGTTCAAGAAGATCGACATCAGTAGGGACATAACATTTGATGAAGACATGACTTACAACAAATCCAGAAAGAGACCTGCTGAAAATACTGAAGAAGCAGAAGCACCCAGAATTCATGATACAACCATGAATGAAGAAGTTCAAGAAGAAGATCAAGAATTTGAAGAACCACAAAGACCTGTAGATCCACCTCAGTATAAGAATCCTCACAAGAGGAAACTACTTGGGTACAAGAAGTTATCCAAGGTGCGAAAAGATATGGGGCTCCAGAAGAGAATCACAGAGAAAGAAAGAGAACCAGACCTGCTCCAGATATGTAGCCTTACTATGTGATGTTATCGATAAAGAACCTTCCAACTATGAAGAAGCGGCAGAACAGGAAGAATGGAAGGATGATATGATCGAAGAGTATCATTCGATCATGAAGAATGATGTTTGGGATGTTGTCCCAAGACCAGAAGGGAAGTCAGTTGTAACTTCCAAGTGGATCTACAAGATTAAGCATGCTACAGATGGTAGCATAGAGAAATATAAGGCAAGATTCGTGGCTCGTGGCTTCTCACAAAAGGAAGGAATAGATTATGAAGAAACCTTTGCTCTTGTAGCTAGATACATTTCCATCAGATCAGTACTTGCTTTGGCTGCAGTAATGAAATGGAAGATACACCAAATGGATGTCAAGACTGCTTTCTTGAATGGTGTAGTGGACGAGGAAGTGTATGTAGAACAACCACTCGGTTTTGAGACACATGACAGGGAGTCTCATGTGTGCAGACTAAAGAAAGTCCTGTATGGTTTGAAACAGGCACCTAGGACACAGTACGATAGAATTGACAGCTTTCTATCCAATTTGGGCTTTACCAAGAGTAAAGCAGATTCCAACCTTTACTACAAGGTTGAAGATGGCAACCCAATGATGCTTCTATTGTATGTAGATGATCTGTTTGTAACAGGTATGGATGGGTTGATTGCTGATATGAAGAGAAAGCTTGCTTCCAAGTTTGAAATGAAGGACTTGGGTATGATGCATTATTTTCTAGGCATGGAGGTGTGGTAGAATGCGGATGGAATCTCCCTCGGACAAGGGAAGTATGCAGTAGAGATCTTGAAGAGGTTTGGGATGATGGACTGCAAGGCTATGACCACACCTATGGCATCGAACCTGAAGCTATTGAGTGATGCTTCATCCGAAACGGTTGATGCTACGATGTATCGCCAGATGATTGGGTCATTGATGTACCTGACGAACATGAGACCAGATATCTGCTTTGCTGTGAACACCTTGAGCCAGTTCTTAACAGATCTGAGACATGTTCACTTGATTGCTGGAAAGCATATTCTAAGGTACCTAATGGGTACAATTGATTATGGGCTCAAGTACAAAGCGAATCAGAAGATTAACCTAGAGGTTTATGTTGATTCAGATTGGGCAGGCAGTGCCATTAATAGGAAGAGCACTTCAGGTTTTTGCTTTAGTATGGGATCAATTGTGATCTCTTGGTTTAGCAGAAAGCAATCCTGTGTGGCACTAAGTACAGCTAAAGAAGAGTATGTCACAGCTTGTTCAGCTAGTTGTGAGGCAGTATGGCTGCGGAAGCTAATATCTGATTTATTTGATCTCCAAATGGATTCTACTTGTATACATTGTGGCAACCAGAGTTGTGTGAAGTTGTCATAGAATCCAGTGTTCTATGACAAGTCAAAGCATATCGAGATCAAGTATCACTATATCAGGGATATGGTGAAGAGGGGAGCAGTGAAGCTCCAGTATGTTGCGATGGAGGAACAGATAGCTGATGTATTGATGAATCCATTGGCTAGGGTGAAGTTTGAGTACTTCAAAAAGAAGCTTGGTGTTCTCCAGATCGAGGTTTCCTCCAAGGGGAAGTGATGAGACCCATAGCCATTCTGACATGGTGAGAAGATTGGTTCCTTCCATGGTCAGATGTAAGGGTTGAGCCATTCTATCATGGTGAGAGGATTGGTTCCTTCCATGTCAAATATGAGTGTTGAATTCATGAGCCATTCTAACGAGTAGGTCAGATGTAAGGGCTGAGCCATTCTATCATGGTGAGGATTGGTTCCTCCCATGTCAGATATGAGTGCTGAGACATTCTGATGTGACTGTAGGATTGGCTCCTACATGATCTGAAGTAAGCGTTGAATGCCATTCTTGGAATGGAGGCATCTGGTCAGTTACCAGGTAGCTCAGTATGGGACTGGGGGCCATTCTGATATGACTGTAGGATTGGTTCCTACTTGATCAGATGTGAGTGCATGCCCTTTCGAACATGCATGTTGGATTGGTTCCTCGCATGTGTCGGATGTAAGTGCAAAGCCCTTTCGAACATGCATGTTGGGTTGGTTCCTCGCATGTGTCGGATATAAGTGCAGATCCCTTTCAAACATGCATGTTGGATTGGTTCCTCGCATGTGTCAGATGTAAGTGTAGATCCTTTTTGAACATGTATGTTGGATTGGTTCCTCGCATGTGTCAAATAAAAGTGCTGAGCCTTTTTGAACATGTATATTGGATTGGTTCCTCACATGTGTCAAATGTGAGTGCTGGGCCTTTCTGACATGGTTGTGGGATTGGTTCCCACATGATCATATGTGAGTGTTGGGCGTGCCTTTCTGATATGATTATAGGATTGGTTCCTACATGATCAGATATAAGTGTTGGGTGAGCCATTCTGACTTAGGGTCAAATATAAGCGTTGAAGAAGACCTACACGGAGGCTAGGCCTACAACCAGCATGAAAAAGGGTTGGCTCTGTAGAAATTCCTGTGACGAGAAGAATCATGAGATAGCACCTATGAAGATTCAGTGTTGATGATCCAGTAGAGATGATCCAGATCGAGGGAAGATCCAGATCCGGAAATGATGCTCCAGAAATGATCCAGATCGAGGGATGATCTAGATCCAGTGATGATGAACCAGATCGAGTGATGATCCAAATCCAAAGATGAATATGACTTGAAGATGAAGATGACTTGAAGACGAAGATGACTTGAAGATGCAGATGACAAGATGATCTAGAGAAGAAGACCAGTGATGAAAATTTGTGTCGAGAGAATACCTTTCTAGTTAAGAGGGAGTGTTAATGTAATTGTAACTTCGGAATGTATTCACTTGTATTTCTTATCTATTGTAACCCTATGTTTATTCTGGGATGTACTTATGTCATGTCATGCCTCGATGTTCCTATCGGGAAGATCTATAATGTAAACAAGTCATGTCAAGTCATTGTGGGTAACCCTCCTATTGCCTAAGGGTTAAATTCCCTGCAGTTCTGGGGCACTAGGGTTATTAGACTCTCCTAGAGAGGTCATCCCTAGTAGGGTTTTAGTCATGTCGAGAATTAGTATAAATAGAGAGGTGACCTCTCTATTTATCACACACTCATCCACACTCAATTGTAGCACATAGCTGAGGAAGAGAAAGACACTGGGGCAAGGAAGAAAGAGCTTACCGCTATCGAGAAATCATCTTACCATTTTCGGGTTTCACTTTGGTGTTCATTCTATCTCTAAGGAAGTTGCGGGGTTTTCTCCATTTATGGTTTCCCCAAGGAAAAACACCGTGTTCATTGTCTCTTGTGTTTAATTGTGATTGTTGTTCTCTCAGTTAAAGATCCTAATGATATGCTAGCTTAATGTTAAAAATATAACAGATTACTATTGAAAACTCTGATTTGAAACCACACTCTCCAAGTATCCCCTGCAACCACAAACATTGAGTAGTTGCATTTACAACTCCTCTATACTCTGCCTCTGTAGATGAGAGTGCTATGGCACTGTGTTTCTTACTTGACCAGCTGATTGGTCCTTCTGCAAGCATGAACACATATCCTGAGGTAGAATTTCTATCTGTGTTGTCACTTGTCAAATCACTGTCAATAAATCCAACTAGCTCTAAGTCAGACTTTGCTTTGTAGAAAATCCCATGAGTCCTTGTTCCCTTAACAAAGTTTAGGATCCTCTTGGATGCTCTCGAATGGATCTCATGAGGATGATCCATGTATCTTGAAGCCACACTAACTACATATGATAAGTCAGGTTGAGTATGTGTAATATAAAGCAAACACCCAATCAACTACCTATACAGTGTAATATTTACCATAGGAGAAGACCTGCTTTCTCAAGCTTAACTCCTGAAAGGAATGGAGTCTTTCTTGGCTTCCAATATTTCATGTTGAACTTGTTGAGAAAATATGAAGCATAATTGGACTGGTGGACTTTGATTCCATGTTGGGATTCAACAATTTCGAGACCTGAGAATTGGCTCAACAATCCCAAATCTGTCATAGAAAAGGCATGGTTCATTGCATCCTTCAAGGAGGAAATATTATTCTTTGAACTTCCTGTAATCAGTAGGTCATCCACATAGAGAACAATAATCATTACAGAACCATGAATCAGCTTCAAATAGACATTAGGATCAGAATTGCATCGAACAAAACTCAGTGACAGCAGCAAGCCATCAATCTTGGCATACCAAGCCCTGGGGGCTTGCTTGAGCCCATTCAATGATTTATTTAACCTACACACTAAAGATAGATTAGATACAAAACCTTTTGGTTTCTGCATATAAATCTCTTCATTCAGATCTCCATTTAGAAAGGCACACTTCACATCCATGTGATGTACCTCCCATTGCTTCAAAGCTGCAATGGCTAGAGCTAGCCTTATGGATTCCATCTTTGCCACTGGTGCAAAGGTCTCATTGTAATCAATACCATGTACCTTAGATTAGCCCTTAGATACCAATATTTCCTTATATTTAAAAGGTGAACCATCAGCATCAAACTTAGTTTTAAAGACCCACTTACACTTCACTAGCTTTCTCCCTCGAGGGAGATCAACCAGTTCCCATGAGTTGTTCTTCTAGAGCGACCTGAATTCTTCTTTCATGGATATTTTCCATCTTGGATCATGTGTTGCATCTTCATATGTCTGTGGTTCAAAATCTATCATCAAATAACAGCTTTTAGCAAAGAGTGGATCTTTCACACAAAGGGCACTCTCAAATTGAGATCTAGTCCTCCTAGTGTCATTAGGATTTCCAGCTAGTTCCCCAGCTACATGAATGGTCCTTGCTTCCCACTTTGGTCTTGTAGGGATGTTTGGATCTACAATTAATTCATCATTATCATACATATCGAAATCAGCAAACTCATTAGTCTCTTCACTTATAATCAATGGCTATGGTGGTGAAGAGGACTCTCCAACTTCAACTGTTGCTAAAGGCTCTTCTTCGAACTGCACACTTCTTTCAATGAAATATTTGTTAGTGCTCAAGTTGATCAGCTTGTACCCTTTTGAATCCTTAGAATACCCAAGAAATAGGCACTCTTGGCTTTGGGCTTGCAAATCCTTCCTCTTTTCAGTTGGAATTCTAGCCCAAGCCTTTGAGGCAAAAATCCTGAAATGGGTCACATATGGCTTGTGCCCACTCCAAGATTCAAAAGGAGTCATACCATCAAGCTGTTTATGTGGAACCTTATTCTAGATACATGATGCACAGTTTATAGTCTCGGCCCAAAACTTTGGTGGCAAAGTTTTAGCCTCCATCATGCAAGTTGTCATCTCCTTCAGTGATCTGTTCTTTCTCTCATCAACACCATTTTGTTGTGGTGTGTAAGGAATAGAATGTTGCATCTGGATATTTGCATCTTTGCAATACTGGATGAACTCATACTTGACATACTCACCACCATTTTTAGATCTGAGGAGCTTGAGTTTCCTCCCAGACTGGTTCTCAACCAAGGCTCTAAAGACTTTGAAAAGGTCAAAAACTTCAGACTTATGCTTTAAGAAGTAAACCCAACAATACCTGGAAAAGTCATCTATGAAGGTGAGTGCATATTTGTCTTGACTCATGGACATATGATTGAATGGACCAGCAATGTCACTGTGGATCAACTCAAGGGGTGCAGAGGTTCTTTCATGACTATCTCTCTCATACTTGTACTCTGGGTGTTTTCCTCAGATACAACCTTGACAGACTCCCTTAGAAAACTTGATGTTTGGTAACCCTATGACCATATCTTTGTCACTCAAATCAGAAAGATACTTGTAGTTAAGATGTCCAAATCTTTCATGCCAAATCTTGCTTGCTTCATTAGCATGAGTAAGAATATCAAAGGGGTTTGAGTAGGTTAGAAAATGGGAAAACTTGTATACCTTCGAAGTGTGATCAACAACACCTTTTTCTATGACTTTACCATTCGAAATCTCTGTGATTTAAACTTCATTGGGGGAGAAGATGACTTTGTTTGGAGACCCAGTGTGATTCATCTGATACACTAACAAGAGATTAGAGGCAAGACCTGGAACACACAACACATTATTGAAATTACCATGGTCAAGATCAATACTACCCTTTCCCATACTGTCATTCAGAGAGTTATCTCCCAAAACTATTGGTGGACCTTTCGACATGTCAAGAGAGGAAAATATCTCCCTTGTCGAAACCATATGTCTAGAAGCTCCAGTATCAATGATGAAGTTGGGTGAGCTTGAGGTGCCAGCAACCAAGGCACGTACTCTCTCCTTGTATTATGAATTTGATCCTCCTTCCCTCTTCTTTGAGTAACCAGGAAGGGAGATGTTGTTTTTCTCCAGGAGTTGGATCAACATGTCAATTTTCTTTTTCATACAAGGGCTCTCATGATGATAGCCCTTACTGCAGTATGCGCACTTTCTCATTTCTCCTTTGTTCTTCTTCTTCTGGGGGTTCTTCTTGGAGCCTGAGGACTCCTCTTGAGACTTTGAATTGTCTCTCTTTTGCTCAGGTGGATTTTTATCTTTTTTCTTGATTTTTGAATCCACCTTCAAATCTCCAGCAACCAAAGCTTGGTCTTTGGAAGGTTTGAAGGTGCCCATCATCACCAATTTATCTTGCTCCTGGGTGAAGGATTCCATGAACTCAACAAGATTAGGCATCTTCCAGGTTCAAGCTACCAATTTAGTGGCATAGAAGGTCGAAACAAACATTGAATAGTCAAAACCGAGCTTTGAGAGAATGGTTAAAACTAGTTGCTCCTCCTTCTTTTCAATTCCACATTGTTTTAACTGCAAAACAAAGGCCTTAAACTTGGTCAAATAGAGTTGCAATGATTTGAATCTACTGGGACTCAAGGAGATCAATTCATTCTCGATTTGATGTCCTCTCATCTCATTTGTCTTTCCAAAAATCTCTTCAAGCTTCTACCACACCTCATTAGGAGATGTCAATGAATCAATATGAAATGGGAGGTCTCTTGAAATACTCAGACACAAAAGACTATAGGCCTCATCCCTCCTATTGTGCCATTTGATTTTCTCTACACTGCATTGGGATCTACCTCAGTAGCCATGGTAACCCTCTAGAGACCTTTCGCTCTCAACAATATCTCCATCTGAGCTTTCCATTCGAAGAAATTGAATGGAGTCAAGATGATCCTTTGAGATTGGTCCATATCTCAGCTCCTGTGCCTTTCAGTCAATAGAATGCACTCGTAGTCAGTGATTTCAAACCTCCAATAACAATTTGGAAGGAGAGAAATCGATCTACAAAGGCTCTGATACCATGTGGAAATTGAACCCAAGTGATAGATCAATTACACTCACAAAATTGCTAATCAAACATGCAAAATTCACACAAAAGGAGACTGAAATTGGAGCATAAATTAATCATGTATTGAATAAGTGTACATAAGCCAACCATATGAAGTAATAGGCTCCTCAAATATATAATTACATGAGATATTCAAATTCAAAAGCACTAGGTTTCTATTCAAATTGGTCAAAAATGCAGGCTTACTAAATCAAGTCAAATCCACCAAAGGTGCAAAAAGGACTTTCCAAATCTATGAAGATCCTCATGAATTGGCTAAAGCATGTGGGAAAGCTAATAAGTGATGGAAAGACAACTCATTCATGGTTTTGTTTTGAATATAAGGTTGTTCAATAGAAAAAGTATAATATTAAGGACCCATGCATATTAATTTTTCAAATGTTTAATAATAAGATAACATCTGTATTAGTTTTTAAAATGTTTATATATAATTATATAAGAAAATAATATGTAATGGTTTTACAGACCGAACCCTTAAAAAGATTGATCTTATGTTATAAAATCATTAAACCGATGATGATAAACAATAAAGACAAATATGAATGATAGCGATGATTTCAATCTACAAATGGCAAAAAGCTCACTACGATATTTTCATCATTCAAGGGTAGCCTTCCTTTTTTTAGAAGAACAATTAAATATGAAACTCTAAATTGTATATTTTTATTTAATATAATTAAATATGTAAAAACAATTAATATATAGTAGTTCAATATAAGTTGAGATTGAAATTTTAAACGTATATTATAAATCCAATTATGTATATTTTAGGCACTACAATATTATTTTATTACCATATTATCATGTATATTAAGTTTTACCAAAATTAATACATATTAAAGTTTTAATATTTTTTTAAATTTTATTTAAAACTGGATTTAAAGTTGAGAAAAATGGCTGAAATCATTAGCTATTAGTAATAACAGGCTGAAACAATTACTCATTATGCATTTCAAGAAATGTAGGAAACCAACAAAACGCTGAACCCTTTCCGCCTGTTAATGTAGGCCTGCAACATAGCAAAATAACAACATATACACTTTCGATATTGTGAAACTCTAAATTGTATATTTTCATTTAATATAATTAAATATGTAAAAATAATTAATATATAGTAGTTCCGTATAAGTTGAGATTGAAATTTTAAACGTATATTATAAATCCAATTATGTGTATTTTAGGCACTACAATATTATTTTATTACCATATTATCATGTATATTAAGTTTTACCAAAATAAATACATATTAAACTTTTAATGTTTTTTCAAATTTTGTTTAAAACTGGATTTAAAGTTGACAAGAATCGTTGAAATCATTAAATATTAATAATAACAGGCTGAAACAATTATGCATTATGCATTCCAAGAAATGTAGGAAACCAAAAATACATTGAACCCTTTCCGATGTTCATGTAAGCCTGCAACATAGCAAACTGTGCAAGTTTAACAGAATTCTGACTGTAATTGAAATTATGACCTTTCTTCCAAAGGAATTCTTCAGGGTACCCAAATTTTTACATGAATAATCCCACTACAGTTAAAATGGGATGAATGACACTAATCAGGGGCATACCGCCATTGGCTAGTATTTTGGAAACACCTGTTAATTGGAAGTATTGGTGTTGTACTAAGTGGGTCTGAGAATTCCCATCTTGTCCGTCAGTTCTACCCATTAATGAGATAACGTTATGTTTCTGGGTGGTTTTTAATACGAATTTGTAACTCCCTTTCATACTTTATGTGTTTGGTTGTATCGCACATCCAGAGAAAGTGATTCTTGCTTCAAGTTAACCCCAACTTTTCCTTTTTTGAAAGTGAAATTGGAACATCTCTAAGTGGAAGAGAACCCATAAGTGTTGCACCATGTCCATTGTTTCCACGCATTCTTTTTGTTGGTACCACAACTTAGTATCACATACAACAGATGGTAATATTATATTAAAATAAAATTGAAAATAGTTGTTATTCCATTAACAAAAACCCAACCCAAAAAAATATTGATAGAGTGTCTTGTAATTCAACATTTTGTTGGAAACCTAACCCCAATGTTCCCCACTCAAGGAAAGAAGCCCAAGTTGAATAAATCTCTTCACCCAATTTATTTGGCTAAAATTATTGGATTCCTTTCACAGTCAGACACCCACCATAAGCCAGTCGATCATAAATGTAGATGTCAAATTCCAGACCATGTTGCTAGATTTACGGTTTGGGTTCCGAGGTTTCAATATCTGAAATATGTAAGTCAAATATTCAAATTTATTACTACCATATCACCTCATAGGATCTCAGTTCGACAATGGTACGATGGACTATGTTTTGGGGGACATATAATTTGTATAATAATCACTTCTTTTTTATGATGCAAATCAATATCAATGGGACGAATTTGCTCAAGGAGATATGCCATTGACACTTCTGATAGCAACTCAGGTGAGAGGAGTGATGTGCAGGCTCATGGTTCCATACCTGAAGTTACTTCTCTCACTTCTCTGTATTGTTCTTTCTTTTCGATTTTTAAATGATTTAATGTTTTGTAGGCTTATTGCTATTATTTCTTCCATGGTATGTAGTTGTTTTCTTTTTACTTTCTGGCATTCTTTTACCTTCCATTATCGAACCTAAGATGGCATTAAAAGTATCATTCTACATTGAAAGTATTTTCATTTATTCAGTTTTACAACTATTCCATTTTTTAATGTTTGGGTAGAAATTAAAGTAGCATTTTTCATTGGCAGTATATTCATTTCATCAGCTTTGCAAAAATTTTGTTCTTTATGTTTGTGTCGAAATTATTGGAAGCAAAACAATTCAATACATCTGTGTTTAATAGACTGCCTCTATCTGGAAGAAAAACCCAAATATACTTGGCCTGAAATGAATATATTCTGGCATTGTCAACAATCATCTGATTACATCTATAAGAACAACCCAAATATACTTGGCCTACAATGAATATATTGTGGCATTGTCAACAATTGTCTGATTGCAAAGGATATTTCTAGTACATAGCAGTTTATCCAAAACGATAAATTATGCCAATTTAGAAATGACATATTTTATCCATATATTAGATACATTCATGCTCCAAATAGATTACCATATCCAAAATCAACTAAAACGCCCTTTTCCCATTCTTTTGGAAGACTTGTTTTAATTTGCACGGTCAATTTTTACAATTAATAAATGGTTTCAAGATTTTTTAGATTTAGGGTTCATTTCCTTTTGTTTTACCATTAATAAATTAGATTTTTGCTTTGTTCAATGTTTGGACAAGAGCTACTCAAGGTACTTCAACTAAGTGTTTAACTAAAACACCTAGTTTCATAAAAGCCAACAAACAGAAATTGCATTTAACTAAAACACCTGATTTCATAAAAGCTAACATACAAAATTTATGTTTATGGAAATCACTTCCAAATAGTCATCTTAGCCAGCATTTTCCAAAAGGGCCAGCTCCACATAAAAGCAACAATGTATATTCTTCCTTTGCAACGCAACTTGACGGCCATGTCTGAAAACCTCGACCTCTCCATAAAAGCAATAATTCTTACTCTTCCTTTGAAGGAGTGGGAGCATATAGCTGTGACCACAATACTCTCACTGTGACTGCAATACTCCGAACTGTCCACCCTATTCACAAGAAAAGGTGCATCAGATGAAATTCAATGACAAGGGAGAGTTAATGAGGAATAATTAGACTTCCATTAATGATTGAAAGCTTATATCAATAGACCAAGGTTACTATCATTCAAATTTCATGATTGCAGACCAAGGTTACTGTCATTCAAATTCCATGATTGTGGACAGTGAAATTATTCATTCTATAAAGCAATTCCCCGTAATATAGTTACCTTATAAGTAAAAACTTCTCTCTCAGATATAATACTTTCTGCAATTTTGTTAGCGCTCAAGAACATAAACAAATTATACACCTCGGGAGAAATATGAGAATGAGGCCAAAACCTTACCTTAGAAAGCCTAAAAAAGACAGAATTTAGGCTTTCCTCTCTACCCATACTTGAGAAAACACGCCCATTTCTTTAGCAAACACACCCCTTTGTTCAACGAAGTTATAGCCTGAAAGCATCAAGAAAGAAAAAGAAAACTAAGCCCATCTTAAAACTACTTTGAACCACAATGAAACTAAGCCCATCTTAAAACTACTTTGAATCACAATAAAGAGCTTATTATCGATTCCTATAAAGGGTTTTCCCATCAATTTTTGCTCAATAATCTAATTTTTTAGAAAAAAAACACATTATTTGCCATACCCATTCAAACTCTGTGGATAAGAATTGTAACAATGCTGAGAGAATTTTTAAGCTACAACTGACCTGCTCAATGTAGAGTTCGAAAGGTTCATTTCTGGGAAAGTCTACCATTCCCTTATCCTTAGTGTATGTCTTGGACGGATTTCAGTGGGCCAAGGCAATGGTGAAGATTTTATACCAACCTCCACGCAGGATTTCTTTGCACGGTGCTAGTTTTGCTAGAAAAATTCCTGATCGACAAAGGTTTTAATAACATCGTAGAACCCCGACCTCCGTTGGCACGCCTATCTGCACCAACTAGAAAGAACGACAAGCAACCTAGGAATATTTTATAAGAAAATAAGCATGATTGTAAAGCATCCACCATTGTTTGTCAGTAAGTCGGGCAGGTCGTCAGGGGTGTCACCGACATGATGGTTGTGTAAGATATGTCTAGTCAACCGAATGATGTAATGAAAAAACCAATTGCTCTGGTGCACAAAAACAATACTAATTTGTATAAAATAGAAAGATATAAAAGACAAAATAAGAGTGAAGAGCTTCGTGAGGCTACTAATCCCCGTCGGTCTAGAAGACAATAGAAAAAGATGGAATGATGAGTTGAAGATTGTATGCCCCTACCTGAGTCAAGGATTAGTCGACCAGATGCTGTTGAGGGAGATACTTCGACGATTCCATAAGAGATTGAAGATATGCAAAGGGCCGAGGCAAGCTTGGCCATTCTCACGTTTGTAGCTTCTTCTTTTTCTTTCAAACATTTAATTGTAAGAAATATGACAGATACCAACCTGAAGAATTGCAACTTTCAGAATTAATATAGCATACATGTAAAAATAAAGAAATCACCTTATGTGAGAAGCCAACCCTTCTAATTCCATAACTTAAACCCCAGTTCATTGCATCATCAAGGTAGTACTATGAGGCAAATTTCCCATTGAGGCCGGTGTCATTACGAGAGTGCTACTAGGCAAATTGCCCATGGAGGCTAGTAATGAATAATCTTTGCTTATTGCTTTCCAGGTTTAGGAGGTTGGTGTAATTATTATTTTAAGCATTGTTGTCTTGGGAAGAGTTAGTGTGATTGTATTTCCATAGCACAGGTTTAAACATTTGCTACTTAGTGTACATTCATTGTATCCTTGGACTCAACCTACAAACTGTTGCATAAAAACTTTGGTTGTATTAAAACTTTGGTGAGGATGCATTGAATTTGGTAGGAAGGCTCTCTGTCCGAAGAAATGAAAACCATTTTCCAATATCTGTCAGTGCTTACGCCATCTCGCCGCCGGGCCTAGGGACACAAAGTCCCAAGTAGACGTCACCTACAGAAGACCGATAGGAGCCAAGTTAAATCAATATTCAAATAATTCAAAAAAATAAAATTAATCAAAACTATAGTAAAAACATTTGAAAAGTAAAAAATTTAAATATACCTCTTGAATTAAGCAACCTAAGCGAATCATAGACATAAAAATATAAAAAACATTAATGAAGTGATTTATGAAATAAACATATTATTTTTTAATTTAATTTTATTATAATAAAATTAATTTAAATATATTTATTTCTCAACATATTATAAAAGTAAATTTAAAAGTAAAATTTTATAAAAGAAATTAACTAAATTAAATATTTTTCATTAAAATTAAAAATATCTCCTATCAAAAAAGTAGAGCCGCCCAATAAAACAAAACCCGCGCTTATCCCTTTTATTATGAAACGAAAACTATTTTCACACCAATTTATAACAAAAAATATATATATTACTCTATCTACTTGGGTCGTTTGAGTAGGTGGGTACGTCTTTGACTACAACTAAGATGTTTCATCCACGGAAAGTAGCGCGGGATTGGAAGGTTGACATCCGGATAGCTACTACGTGGTGCCAACTACCTTCGAAATTTAACAACAACAAATACAAGTATTAAATATTAATTTGTCGTATATATATATTAATTAATTATTTAAGAGGGATCAAACATGAGATGTGCGATAGCTACTACGTGGTGTCAACTACTAACTTATAAATTTAACAAATATAAGTACAATTAAATATTAATTTCTCAAATAGAAGGGGTATCAATCAAATTTAATCCCTCTTAGTATTTAATAAATTTAGAGTTGCTGTAAATTTGCAATAAAATTTTCATATAATTTAATATTTCTATTTTGAAATTTGTGAAGAGTTTTTTTTATAGAGTTGTTGAGAAAGGCATGTATGATGGTAGAATTTCTTGTACATAAATGAAGATTATAATTTCAAAGTGTGAATGAATTTTGGTATAGGAACAAACATAAAAGTAAAGTTTATGGCTTTATGGACATCACTTAAATTTGCAACGTTTATGGACAGCTTCTTTGTAAATTTTGGATGACTCTTTAGTCATGGTCAACTTGCTTAAGAAACTCTTCGAGATTCAAGTTCTATCTTTGGCAAGGGGTGTTTAAGGATGTTGATCCTTTTGAATGTTTTTTCAGATTTCACTCTTGATCACCTTTCATAGAGAATACAATGTGGTTGCACACAATCTTTCAAAAGTTGCTTTGGGAGTTGAAGAATGTATTCTTTATATTGATGTAATGTCCTCGGGTTTGACCCCGTTTGTATGATGTATGTATACCTAGCGTAGAGCTCAAGGCCAAGGCCCCGCTAGTGTATGCTCGTATTTTATTTAAAATGGCAAAGCATTGGACCTGATGTTACCCATGTGCTATTTAGCCATGGAACATTGTAAAAATGATGTAAATAAACATCAAGCAATAAAATACCAAAACTGACTATGGAGGCAACGAATGAGAAGGGGCCGTGTGTATCCACTAGGGAGTGGTGAAGGGGTTGTGGGATTGAACCATAGGTTGCCATATGTCATTGTGATAACCCATTTGACTTTTCTTGTTGACATTTAACTCTGTTGTAAGGAAGTGGTTGAAGAAAACAATCCATGGCTTTAATGGAGCATGGGCAGCCCAGAAATTCGTATGGCAGAGTATGGGCTTTGTTTTCTTGTACCACAAGTCACTCTACCTCTTATGGATTGCTTCTTCCTCATCCCCATTCCATTGTGGAAGGCCCCAGCATCATTGTCCATCCAAAAACGAGTTCCCAGCAGGGTGAAAAACCAGAAATCGCAACTGTGCAAAAACCCACGTTTTGAAGAGCCAAAAATGCCCAAATTTGGTATT